>OX038872.1:29813690-30413690 GCA_943789525.1 Agriphila geniculea | reverse complement strand
CATTCTTTTGTATGGAAAATCATATTTTGGCTCGTATTTTATTTTTAGCAGTATATAACAAGAAATATGTGTCAGAAATATTATAAAACAAACGAAGAAACATTAGATACTAAAAAAGATATTGTAATCAATTTAAAGTAGCATCGTTTTTGCAAAAAATACCTGTTAATTAAAAAGTTATCAAGATCTGTAGAGACGTTTCTTAAACTTCGTAACTTACAACTTTCACAAATCCTCTTTGATTAGTTTAGTATTTAGTCCCGATTCCTATTCATGTATTTTTTTTTTTCTCTTCTTTATGAATACTGATCCATAAAGTGTGAGCACAAGCAATTTTATTGTAAAATGTTGGAATTATCCTAGGGATGAGCGCTGTAGTCTGAGATACAGGTTTTTCGACGTAGTTCAGACGCAGATGATCAGAATATATTATAATATTACATTTGGATATACCTACTTGAACTGTTTGTACTGTGCTATTTTGTAATTTGTACTGGGAAATAAATTATTATTATTAAATTATTATTATTAAAAAAATTAAGTTAACGTTTCTTTCTTGATATTTAACATTTCAGTTTTTCAGCTAACTAAATAGAGCTCCACCAAAATTCCGTCCGACCAAAGTTTATTGACAGATTCATAAGTAATCTAAAACGTCCATCAAATCTAAAATCCGTCTTACCAAAGTCTGTGACGGATTCGTAAATATGTAGTTAAACCCCAAACAAGCATTCGCCTCCAACAGTCCATCAAATCTAAAATGAAAGTCGGCTCGGATCTAGAACGGCAAAGGTCTAAGTGACACATATTCCGCGGTGGGGGGTGGTGGGGCAACTTTCACTCGGAGATGCGCGCGGCAATGACCAACGCGCGCAATGTCAAGTGCACCGCAGATTTCTATTTTATGGCTCGCCCGGACGCCACACGTTTACGAGTATCCACGAGTTATCGTACAGGGGGCCCGAACACGCAATTTTTTTTTGATAAAGCAAAAAAAACTTAACCGTTTCAGTTTTATTTACAGACATTCCATTTAACTGAGATAGGATGATAATCTTGCACAATTTCAATGAAAATACTAAAGAAAAACCAAAGAGTTTAAAAATTAAAAAACCGGCCAAGTGCGAGACGTACTCGCGCACGTAGGGTTCCGTACCAAAATCGGGAAAAAAATATGTTTGTTGTATGGGAGCCCCCCTTTAAATATAAATTTTATTCTGTTTTTAGTATTTGTTGTTATAGCGGCAGCAAAAATACATCATCTGTGAAAATTTCAACTGTCTGCCTGTTGTCGTTATTAATAACGAGCAAAAAACGGCAAAAAAATAACGTTTGTTGTATGGGAGCCTCCCTCAAATATTAATTTTATTCTGTATTTAGTATTTGTTGTTATAGCGGCAACAGAAATACATCATCTGTGAAAATTTCAACTTTCCAGCTATCACGGTTCATGAGATACAGCCTGGTGACAGACAGACAGACAGACAGACAGACAGACAGCGGAGTCTTAGTAATAGGGTCCCGTTTTTACCGACTTCAAAAGGAGGGAGGTACTCAATTCGACCCGTTTTTTTTTTGTATGTACACCGATTACTCGAAGACGGCTGAACCGATTGAAATGATTCAAACGTTATTACATTAGGTAAAAATTCAAGTTGGTCCCATTTTTTAAAATTTTGAAATCGGTTCAGTACTTTTCAAGTAATCTTGAAATAGCACGAAAATAGTATGATTTTGTGTGAACTACCTCGATGATCAGTCGTATAACTTCTTTGTTTATGAACTGATTAAGATAATTATTCTTTTGTTGGAAAAGGGATATCTTATGTGTAGTTCTTTAACCGACTTAAAAAAGGAGGTTTTCAGTTTGACCCGCATGTATGTATGTTTCTCCGCGATTAACTCACGTTTGGCTGAGCCGAGTTTTCCACCTAAATAATAGACTTACCTACACTACCTAATACAAAAGGTAACTACACTAAAAATAAAAAAAAAATAAAAAAATTGTTTAAAAAAACAAAAAAACCGACTTCAAAAAACCTACCTCTAAAAAACAAGAAATAATATTCGTAATAATAAAAACACGTCTATTGAAGTCGGGTGTGGCTTTTAGAATAAAAAAAAAGGAATTTGTACTCCAGCCCCACCCGACTTCAATAGACGTGTTTTTATTATTACGAATATTATTTCTTGTTTTTTAGAGGTAGGTTTTTTGAAGTCGGTTTTTTTGTTTTTTTAAACAATTTTTACCCTTTGGGTACGGAACCCTAAAAAGTAAAAGTAAAATCTAATGCAATATTAGAGTATAGCTGATCGAAATCTCAATTTTGGCCATTGAAAAACAAATAAAAAAAATACGTGTTCAAAACTAGGCGAGTAAAGTAACAAGTAAGTTACTTGTAAGTAATAAAATGAGAAACTTTTAAAAACATCATTCTGTTTGAAGATTTCAGATTGCTATTTATGACCAGTCTACTACTTTTAGTCCTTTCCCAACAATAACTGGTATTTAGAAAAAACAACGGACACAGAACCGTCAGCTAAATAGTAAGAAAAAATTAACCAAACATGAACTATACAGTCAACTATTGGAAAATTATCGGTCATAAGACGCACGAATGGACCGCGGCCTCATCGAAGGCTTTCATCCACTTAGTAAGTGTCGACACAGTAGCCGGAATGCTCTATGAATCATATGTGATGCTTTACGTAACTTAGCTTGCACTTACCATGCAGATTGCAGCGATGAGTGAAACTTAGGCAATGGGAAAATTCACTGAGTAAATGGTTTAGTATGATAAGAAAGAGGTATGGTTAACACCGCTTCACAATCATAAAGTTAATATTCCACTGGAATAGAGGAACAGAGTTCGCTTGGCTGCGACACCAAAAGTGACATGAGCCAGTGTGTGAAAATTTGTAAACGTGTGCGTGAACTTTAGGGATGCCCTGAAGTCCATTTTAGATTGTCGATAACCATAATGTATTATTGCTCTAATAAATAAAACACAAACAAGATTATGAACAATTTTATTTAAATAATTTCTTACAAGTCTCCTTGAGGCTCCCAGCCTATTCTATTTATGACATTTATTCAGTAACTTAATCACTGGATTTACAGGAAACCTGGAAATATTGTTAAATTAGTACTTAAGTAGGTATAATTTACCATTTGAAAACTGTCGGTTAAAAGCAGCTTTAGATAAAGCTATCAGTGTTCACAAAGACAAATAAGTTTATATTGGAAATCATCGACATGAGTATCGATAATATCATAATTTTTGATCAATCTCTACGCCTTATTTTCTCAAGTTCACGGACATAATATCTTTTTATCTAACACATAATGTTTAGAAATCAGCCTTTATTTAGAAAATAGGTGGTTAATAGCATGATATTAGTGTATTACTTAGTGTATTTAAGAATATATTCAACTAAAATATGAAATATGAAAATGGTACTTGTAAAATCTTATTTACCTGTGAAATGAGTGTTTATTTGGGTTGTTGTCGTAAGTAACATTACAATTCAGTACAGAACACGACACCATTATTGATTTATATAGCTTTATGAGCCTAACCGATCAGATCGCAGTCAAAATTACAAAGTAATCGTGTGGACGCTTTTCACCAAGATGATAACAGACGATAAATGAAGTCAAACTAGGTTCTGCTGTCATTTTCTTTTAACTCTTTCTCGCACATCGCATAAGCCGTAAGAATCGGTTTCTCACTCGCACCATTGTCCGTCTACTTGAGCGTAGCGAAATTTTTCTATGTCTATGTTCACAATGAAGATTTTGTTGTTTGTTGAAAGTAGTTTATAGTATCAAGCTATACAGTCATCGTCTCGAGAGCTCGGTGATGCTGTGATTTAGCATCTGGCCCTGCAATTGCGGAGGTTAAGCAACTTTCGCAAGGGTCCGTCATGGGATTGGTGACCAAAAATGTATTATCTTGAGCTCCTCAGTGCTTCGGAAGGCACGTTAAGCCATTGATCTCGGTTGCATCTGCAGCCTGCATGGTGGGTTATGGCCCGTCCTCCTTATCCTTATATAAGGAAGTCCTGTACCCCTGTAGTAGTGGGGACATTAAAAATGGCAGATTTCTATAGTCAAAGTTGTTTAAGTAATTTCATATACACTGTATATGAAATGTACGTACGCAAACCTAACATTTGCATTTTAACAATAATTATTACCAGCAAACAAAAGGCAAATTTTCCAAAAGTTTCGTTTCTCGAAAACTTGCATAATTCATAAAAGTTTACTACAAAGTGGTTTTAGTACAGTCGTCCTCTGTCGATACTGAAAACACTTTTGCTTACAACTTTCAAGGTGGAGACAATGCCCATTTTCCCCACTGGTGTTCCTCTAGTACGGTTGGCATCAAAAATGGATGAACAGTTTGACACCATAGGTATCACGACAACGAATGCGCTTATGTTTTCGCCTTTTTGGATTAAGTAAAATGAGTAGGACAAAATTTATCTTTCACAATAACTTAAGTAACATGCATAGCGACGTGAACCGGCAATTTGTCCTATCTTAAAATATTAAGTTTATTATTTCCTATTTTTACCATTTCGAAATGTTATATCTACATACTAGAAAATTTGAATTTACCACCATAATCTAGTCTAGTTAATTCAACTTAACCTAACGGCGCTCCTGCTTGAACTACGAGCAATTTAATTACCTAAAAAAAAAGAAGTGTTTAGCTTAATTTTTTAAGATAGGACAAATTTCCGATTCTCAGTCGATAAGAATAGTTGCATAGATTATGGTGCTTTGCACATAATATTTTCTTTTAACAATTAATTACATTTTACATTTATGTTATTCTAACATGGTAAATTTTTATAAATAGATTATGAATACAATTTTAACACTAGTCAAATACTCCAATAATGACATAGTTACGAGCACTGTACACACACAGTCCATAGAAGTATACCGCAGATAGAGATTTTATAGAAACAAAATTTTCAAAGTGACATAAACATTTTTCTATGATGTGTACATTTCATTGCTCGTGGCTGTGTTTAGCTACTTACTGAGGTCGACCGTACTACAGTTCTGCGAACGAGTGTGTGTGACTGCGCACACGCACCCGCTGCATCGCTAACGAGCGGCGGACATTGGCCACTGGAGAAAGCTGCCAGGATCAGCTGATCGGTGCACGCTACTCTAACCCTATAGGGAAGATGGCTACACGTTAACCCTATATGAAAAAAACTTGAGATGGACGAACTATTTTGCGTATTAACAACACAACTGTTGTTTACATAAACATTCATGTGTTCGAGGGAAAACAAGCCCTGTCCTAAAACGTCATAAGTCTGCAATCAAATTAGTAAACTCATTGCTATTTTGATAGACGTAGTTCATAATTACATTATAGGAGAGTATATTTGCGATAGGTACTTAAGCATTATATTTTACAAGGCTGTTCGCATAAAAGCAAATAGTTTAAAATTAAATAATAAATTCTTTTAATACCATGTCCATCCTTAATTTTATAATATTTAAATCTACATTAAAATAACTTTCTTTATCAAAATTAAGTGGTGTTAAAGAACAAACTATATAAATAAATATTCAGTGCCTCAACATAGGTATTGTATACTTCTCTTTTGCGTTAGAAGTAGTAGATAATATATTATGGAAGATATAGCACAAGTCTTTCGCATCTGGCGGGGCGGGCCACGGAGAAAGCGGCGATTGTCAAGACCGGCTCCCCCCGCCAGTCTAGACCGGCTTCTAGCCTAGACAAGGCTTTGACCTATATTCTAGCACGACCTTACTAACATCTATAGTCTGTTTATCCCCGGGTTATCCTTAGTTGTCCTATTTAGTAAACAATGTTTGATAGTTGACATTCTTCTTTAAAACTTTAATCGTTATTTGAAAACATGTTGTCTTATTATATCAAATTATTATTAATAATGAACTTTTGTTTTCGTAATATATTTATGGGAAACTATTAAATACTGGTGGCTGAAAATTATAGGGTTACCGACAACTGTTAAACGGATACTTAATTAAATACGAAATCGATTGCGACAAAATAACAGGAATATGACAAATTGTGAATAATAATAAATACGCAAACGTGCAGCTTTTAAGGGGTGTAATAGCCTTAGAAAGCCGAATATGGTAGATAGGACCATTCACGAAAGATACAGCTGTTTACATTTTGATAAACAGTTGTTTTTTTTTTCGCGATTTCAGAGTTGTTCCCATAGTAAAAGTTGTTTAGTTTTATAGTCCCTATCTGCCATATTCAGCTTTATAAGGCTATAACTAAATACAAAAAATACTGAGTAGGCGACTATTATACCAAATAGGTTCCTTCCTAATAATGGATTTGTGATAATACAATAAGGTAAGTTTATGTTACAAAATAGCAGTTTTCTAATAAAATATATGCTAAACTGTGACTAAAATAGAAATTAAAACGCTTAATAATTATTATACTGATCGTTCTGAATATTTAGTAACATTTTCAATATTTGAAGTCGCCCTCAGTTTGTCGCCCACACAGTATTTCAGTAAGCTATGTTCAGTATTTTTTAATAAGTTAAAGTTCAATTGATTATCGCAAGGTAAAATTCTACCTTCTTATAAAATGAATTTTCCAATAAAAAGTTGGGTGAAAGATTGTTTGTTTACCAAATACGACAAGTAAGGATTAAGAACGGAAAATTTTACTTAAAATATTAGGCCTTAGGATATGCCGATTGATGAATATAAATAGACTTTATTATTGAGGTTTAGTTTTTGTTGACCTTACAAAAAGAGATACTTAAAAAATGCATTGAAAATATTCTTAGTACTTATATGCAACTGTCGTTCAACTTACTTAAATACAATTTAATAATTAGAATCATTACACTTTTATTTGCGGAAAAAAATAAAGGACTTTTTTAACTTTTGTAAATGAATACTTTCGACAACAATATACGAAAAGATTAAAAGTTCCATATACTTTCATAAGTAACAAACAGCCAACTCTGAAAGAGACATCGACATTCAATCAATAACATCAGATAAAATGTCACATCTTACATTAAACCCGAGATACATTGCGATAACAATTACAATAAATCCATTTTGCATTCAACACCTTTATAAATATAAACCTTCCTTTGTAATAACGACTCAAAAAGTTCATTATTCTTGTATCCTGGTAACCCATAAAGGCTTCAGGTGGATTCCCACAGGAATATACCTGCCGTATCCAAATATTGATTGAAGGGTACAAAACTTCACATCTGTCGCTCGGAGAAAGTCCAGAGGTTTTTGGTAACATGTGTACTATTGTGCGCACATGTTTTGGTACTCAATGTAATGTGTTATTAGTTATTTTTCGGGTAAGAGCCTTTTGTTATGCAAGCTTTTTGTACCAAGATCGTTGTTAAGAAAATTAAGTATTTTAGTGTAAAAGACATCAACGCGTTCTTTGTTACGTAAGCTATATTGTTGGAGAAAAGATGTTTTGATATTTATTTCTTTTTAGTCGTAATATACTTTCAATGTGATTAAATTGACAATAGATAGTGATCCACTGCAACTTTACTAGAGAGTATATGGCAAAGTGAAAATTTTACAGATAGGTACATCTTTTTGTACCGCAAGCACTGTGAAGTTGGTCAGTTCAGTTGTAAATTGTTAAATTAATGTATATGTATATATTCTTTATTGCACTGATAATAATTGTTACATAAGTCATTATGATAATTGTAAGCAAAGGTGGACTTATATCTAAAGCGATCTCTTCCAGCCAACCTAAGAGGTGTCAGAGATTTATAGTAAGCGGGTACATAAAGTGCAAGACATAAAATGATAATAACTAAATAATAAGATAATAATACAAAACCTATACTTGTTCATAATATATAAAATACATATGGATATATAAATGAAATATAATATACCTACATACACTAAATACATACTCAATACAAACATATAAATAAATATATAAGTGATTATGAGATAATGTTATTTATGACTCAGGGTGCGATAATTGTGCTAGAAAGTGCAATTTAACTTTTGATTTAAAGGCCTTGACGTTGGGGCAATCCTGGATGTTCAACGGGAGTTTATTAATCGCATTGTTTAAGATTTTCTGTAAATAATAAAAAACGCAATATTTTTATTACGATCTTTCGAACATCTTTTACAGCTTTTGTGAGTGCTTTCTCTTCTATCTTTAATAGAAATGGAAATATACAAGTAGAAACGTTTATTAACAACACACAAAATAAAATAAAACAGTGCACAATGAAACAAGAAACAAACAAGAAGAGATAAATAAATATATTAATTCTTCGATATAAAAACAAAAAGTGTGCTGCTTATGGGCCCTGTCTCAGCAAAATTAACTTCTGGGTCATTCTTTTATGTACAGAATGACCAAGAAGCACTGATATTCTGACAGGGCCAAAGGAGCGATTGGAATAAATAAATAAAATAAAATAAAAATAGCTTTATTACTGAAATTGTTCAAATAATTTTCACAATTTCAGTAATAAAGCTATTTTTATTGGAACAAACGTAATTAATTATAAAATAACAAAAACGGATACTTAGACACATTTTGAGATTACAACCAAAAACAACGTTATCCTGCAAGAAATAAATGTCTTAGGCAATAGGGAACACAGTTCCTTTGCACAAGTCAAAAAAATAGAATAAAAAGTATGTGGTTTGACATTACGAAACAACAGCGTAATCCTCCTTTTCTGTTAGAGCTGTACAGCTTTGGAATAAACTCCCGTTGAACATCCAGGATTGCCCCAACGTCAAGACCTTTAAATCAAAAGTTAAATCGCACTTTCTAGCACAATTATCGCACCCTGAGTCATAAATAACATTATCTCATAATCACTTACATATTTATTTATATGTATGTATTGAGTATGTATTTAGTGTATGTAGGTATATTATATTTTATTTATATATGCATATGTATTTTATATATTATGAACAAGTATAGGTTTTCTATTATTATCTTATTATTTAGTTATTATTACTTTATGTCTTGCACTTTATGTACCCGCTTACTATAAATCTCTGACACCTCTTAGGTTGGCTGGAAGAGATCTCTTTAGAGATAAGTCCACCTTTGCTTACAATTATCATAATGACTTATGTAACAATTATTATCAGTGCAATAAAGAATATATAATAATATATAATATATAATAATCTTTACAGATAAAAACATTAATAAATTGTTACACTCCTGCAAATTAATATAGTCAGTATCTAAAATTAAAATAATGATTACAATTTAGTAACAATAGGTATTACATTAATAAGGATGTGGCTAAGATAAATGTAAGTCCTAAATCTTATAAAGATAAAAACCCTTTCTAGTCCAAATGATAGGTTGCACTTTTGAATAAATTGAAGGGTAGTATTTTTTATATTTAAAAAAATTCCATCCCTTAACCCATTATAGGATGCAAGGCGTCAAGTTACACGTGACGTCACTTCCTTTTATTAAAACGATATCCGGTGCAGTCCGGAATCGAACCTGTGTAAATAGGATGTTTATCCATATATTGTTGAGAAATAATGATAATGATATAAGGTAAGATGAAATGGCTATTATTAGAACAGATAAAGAAAACGTACACCAATTTATTAACTATCGGTAAAAAAATACGAACATTGTATTTTTTTCAATCGTGGATTTTCCTTTTTTATAATACAAAGGTCATGTTCAGTAAAATATTATCATTGCATTCTTTAAATCCATTTATTTTGCAAAAGTTTACAAAAATTGTCTCTGTAACAATTTATTGGAAATAACTCCTCACAAGTTAAAACAAGAAATCATTTAGTGGCCAAGGCTCCTCATTAAAAAAATTAAGAGTAATCTAAAACATTAAAAAGTATTAATTAATCCTTATAAGTTAAAATACAAAAAAGCACCCAAGTTTAATGCACTTTATCAAACGTAAGGCAATTATTTCTACACTTGTAACAATTTATACATGACGTCGGACTTCATTTTTAACATCAAACGGAGTCCCTACAGCCTCCAGAGGGAATGCGTGTGAAAGGGACAGCGCTATAACATGCTATGGATCAGAACGGGAAGGGGCGCGGGCAACGTCCTGATTTGTCAATAAACTTGACCTACATTTCATTGAGCGCGCCTGCCAGGAATCTTTGTAAGGGCCACTTTACATTGTTGCTTTTTTATTTGGAGATAAAAGACATGGCTCTGCGATATCAACTTTCGCTAAAGTTAATGTAAGGGATTGATTCGTTTTTGTTTTTACAGGTAACTCTGTCTAATAGGGCTGTTTACCATACGCAAGTATTTTCTTAGTCTAAATGAATATCAAAATATTTCTGAATTCGTAAAGTGAATAAAAAAAAGTTTTTTTAAAGAATACACTAAAGGTTTCGACTAAACTGTAGGTATAATTAAATTCAAAGCTTAATGCTCACAAAAGCTTTTGGAAGCTTTTTATCCATCAAACAATATCTTCTTTGACTTTTACAAATTAGGGGGGTTATTCCAGACGCGATCGAGATTGAGTTCAAATCGAGTAAATCTCAAAACGGCAGGTACACTATGGAAACCACGGAAACCGTTGTTAATGTATCAAAATAACAGATTTTTGACGTTTATGCGATCCTGATTTGAACTCCATCCCGTCGAGATTAGGATTAGATTTTTTTACTACCAGAAAGGGTCAGATTTGATGGACAGTGTGGTCAGTGGTCAACGTGAGGTCCTTGTCCTAACGGTGCAGGGTTCGGGCATCTCCCGACGCCGCCCGGCGCAGGCGCAGCGCACCGTGAACCGTTACTTTTTTATACCACCTGTTTAGTACTGCCATTAAAAAAATAGCTCTTCTTGTTTTTTTTTATTTTTTTTTTACATTGTGTTCTTGGCGATTCAATTTTTCATCTTATTTAAAGCTTTTTTAATTTTAATAATAAAACTATAAAAAATTTTGAGACCTTACAAATATGATAAAGCCGTAGGTAATAAGAATACTTATTTAAAAAAAACTTGTCTTCATTTATTGACATTTTTTACAGTAAAATATATGCAAAAAATATATTAACGACTCAGTTTCTATCTCCATTTAAAATAAGTTTTCGCGGTTGCTCCGTTATAATCGAATATAATTACAGTTAAACAGACATCTATGAATAGAATTACGTTTGTTTACCACAGTTTATATTTATCGGGTTTGCTATTTCAGAAAATCGACATGCATTTAATCAAATAATTTGAACTTATCACAATTAAGTATACTCAAGAATTACTTGCAGTGTGTATCTTACAATGCAACGTGTATAAACAATAAACATAAAACATTCTCACAAGTAAGAAGGAACCTTAAAATTTCTGATCATAATCTGACCCAAGTCAGTCTCTAACAAATAATTATCTATAGCGTTTATAATGTAGCTCATGACTATACAGGGTGGATTATTTAAAGTGAACCTGTAGTCATAGTTTTCTAAATAAAAGAATTAGGAGTTCTTTTAGAGACTTTTGAGTCTTAATAACGACCCTAACGCTTGGTACCATAAAATACAGGGTGCAATTTTTTTGACTTAGTGTCGGTTTGGTTCCTGACTACGGCAAACGTATTTCAAAAAACCTTAACGCAATTTTGCTCTTTTTTTAATAAATAAATATTTCCCTTAAGCATAAACTACTATCTCCTTTATTTAGGCTCGTATCATAGAATCAAACTCAAACTCAAATCTCTGCTTGATTACAGTTAGAAAGGGATGGTGCTATTCATCGCATATAGCGCCATCCCTTTCTAACTGTACTCAAGCAGAGATTTGAGTTTGATTCTATAGTACGAGCCTCAGAGTACTTTCCCTTCAGGTTCACTTAAAAAAATCCGCCCTACCTACCCATATACGGTAGGACGTATTATACCAAAAGTGTCACCCATTTCTTGTCTCGCACAGTACACGCATGGGGTACAGTTACAGGCGCGCGGGCGATGACGCCGAGCAAGGACGTTCGACGCCCGCGCACCCACGCCACGTGCCGCGACCCGACTATATCTACGACTGTGACTCATGCACTAGGCTTTTGAGTTGAACACTGGTGTAGGTACTAGGTATTCATTATTCGTAGTTTGTTGACTTTCGAAGCTACATAACTAATATTATTTTCAGAGATCCTGTGACAGGGGGTATGTATTACAATGCCGAAGTTGAAAGACCGAATTTTACAAGACCTATGGACGAAAAACCGAAAATTAAAAGGTCGAATGGTTGTTTGGCCGAAGTATTAAAATTTCCGAAAGGACATTTTACCTACAAGATTAAATCCCCGAAACTTAAAAAGCCGAAGGTTAATTGAGGGTTACACGCCAGCAGGTCGGTTCTGGCACTTTGCTGGCCACTGCCGCGGCACGCTCGCTTCGCTCGCTCGGCTCGTGCATAGTTGGTTGCAATGGCTTTAACCTCCTCCTTGCTCGCTAAGCTCGCTCGCCGCCGCACCCAATAGACTTTAACAGACTTCCGGAATTTTGAACTATTGGCATTTTAACTTTCGGGATTTCGAACTATCTTTTCGGTCTTGCAATAATCGATCTTTCAAGTTTCGGTCTATCGGATATAAAAATTTACGATTTTCGTTATTTTGAAAATAGGTGTTTTGTGCGTCGATATTTCAATCATATGTGTTATGAATTGTCGGCATTCTAATATATACCCGTGACAGGTTATAAGATTTTTTTATTGATAAAATATTAGTAATAGCATGGTGAAATCGTATCGTTGTATTTATTTGTCTGTAAATATAAAAATATGAGGATACATTTTGAATGTATCACTTAACGCCATTTTGAATTCTAGCTAAAGTCGAATATTTAGAGTTGACTGCAGGCAAGTCATTACAAAACAGTATAAAGTAAAATATTCAAATCACCGTATAACGTCAAAATAGAAAAGCAGAGAAGCATGGAGACTGCTTATCAAGTATGATGGAAAATAATTAGGTACTTGATTCAAAAAGAACGCAGACAAAAAAGAACAAAACACTACCAAGTAATCATGATATCACATAACGTTAACAAAACACCATCGCGAGATCGCCGCATCACACCAAAACGGAAAAGTGACGAGACGCAACGTGTAGCGGGTCGGGTGCGGCGTGGTGGAGCGTCTCGCCGCCGCTCCGTAACGGCACCGCGCGTGGCCGCTCGGCCGCCGCGCTCCGCCGCGCGCGTGACGCTCGCTCGTTAGCGCTGCCTAACTGACCACCGAACATTGTACCTTACTCATCTGAAGAGACCTACCTAACCCGTTGATCTGTTGGTACTGTATGCTGGTGAGCGAATACAGACGCAGGCAGGGAATTCCACTCCTTGACTGTGCGCATTAAAAAACAAGATGAGAAACGCTTCGTGCGCATGCGTTCAATGTCAACATAGGGGTGAAACCCCACCGTATGTCTGGACGACCGATGGTAGAACGGGGATGGCGGAATGAGCTGAACGGTTGTTAAGGATTCTAGATTCGCACCTACACTACACCTTGAAGGAATTTAGATATGGTAGTATGGAGGTGGATTAACTCATCTTAGACCCTAGGTGGTTCACAGACATTTAACGTCTGATATGATCTGAAAAAAGGTCGCGGGACCATACTTGCTTTGCGGGCAACGCAGGATAGATTGTATTGGATATCCTTCAGAGAGGTGTATGGAGTGATATTATATTATGTGACACTCATTGCAACATCTAAATCATATTATTGATCTTCTTCAAAAAATGAATGCGTCTGTTGCTCTGAAACATCGTTCTACTTCTACATAACAGAGGAGCATATGGTCCATTTTAACCTGATCAGCCACCACTGGAAATGGAGCTTATTATAGACTCTTTCAAGCACTGTTAATCCTAAACCCTTTTTGGGTTTAAAACTTTAAATCGACCACTATCAATACCGTACCGTACTTTAAAATCAGGGAACTTATTTGTGATCAGGCCATGAACTGCGTAACTGCTATCAATTCTCGATTGAAATCGATTGAAACCTATTTGCTTGCTACATTGCTGCTTAAAGTAAGATAATTTTCACACTTATTCTTACTAAAGCAGCAATGTAACTGCGATTTCTGTCAAGTTGATTACAACAAACTTATAAAATCAGGGGGCAGATATGGTCTTCTTTTTTAAAAACTGATATTTAATATAAACCATCTGTCTTTTCTTTTATAGAAAACAATAAAGCGTCCGTGAAAGCGCTGGGCGTCTGCGATACTATAAACATAGATCTTCGACTACGGTATTGACGCTCCATTGGTCTGAGAAGCCCGTTGCAGCGAAAGTCGCCGGCGTTAATAAGCGTAATTTATGCCGCTCATACAACCAGATTAATCTTGCTAGATTGTCTTGAACCTACTTATCATTTTGTTTGGTTGAAGCTTCGAGACGTTGAATAAAACTACATGAATCATTCCGGTCTATTTTTATTAAATTAATCTCTAATTTAAGTGAAACGAATATTTTACCTGTTCACTTTTCGGCTTCATTATAACTCTACTCGAAATACTTAAGTATTTAAATATTGTGAAAATTTCTAGTTAAATCGACCTAAATGAATTTGAAATTGATATAATAAATAATTATACGGATATAAGTTCAATGTAAGAAAAAGGAAAGTAGTTACTTAAGTCTATAACCACTTTTTCAAAAAATAAATCTCATTTTGGTAAAATAGAGATCATTTTAGTAATATAATATATAATCTTATCAGAAATAATGTACTGAAACAAAGATATCAACAACTGCACATGTTTATCATACATTTTAGTAGTGAGTAAGTGCCTATAAGCATAAGAAAATAAGCAATAGAAAATTGTGTGCAAAACGTGATTAATTCTTATAATTTAAATTAGAGATGCGCCGAGTATTATTTCTCGTTATTTCTCGGTACTTGGCATATAAATGCCGGTTTAAATGCCGTGTACTCAGTTAAATAAAAAAAGGAGATGAAGAAACGTAGAAGGAAAAGAAGGAAAGGAGAATAAGAGTAGAAATTTAGTGTCTTCGCTATCTATTTATAATTGATTTTATAGTGTCATCAATGTGTCGTACTGACACCATGAAGATTTTGATAGCTAAGTACTGGGGTTAAAAAAACCTGCCTCAATAATGCTTTTTTATAAATAAAATCTTTTTTAGCTTATAGGTCTGTGATAGACAA
This sequence comes from Agriphila geniculea, assembly GCA_943789525.1. NCBI lineage: Eukaryota > Metazoa > Arthropoda > Insecta > Lepidoptera > Crambidae > Agriphila > Agriphila geniculea. The sequence goes on along the minus strand of OX038872.1, from coordinate 30,398,473 downwards.
CCCCATGGATTTGGGGTCTGTGACGTGTTATGTAGTAATCAATTACCTACATTAGTTTGATCGTATCGATTTCTGGATCAATTTCGATACCATATCTCGTTTAATTAGGTGAGCATGTGATATTTTGAAACATGAAAACGAATTAGGTTAGCACAATGGAAAATGTTATGTATTATTTATGAAAACAAATTATGACATGACATTTTATAAACATACATACATCCGGCTTCAATACTCCGCGACTATTTTTTTTTATGCCGCCGAGAATTTGGTTAAAGTCAACCCGAGTAAATTGATACTCGACGCATCTCTAATTTAAATCATTAAAATAATATTCGGTTTTTGTTACTAAAAGCTAGCGATTCTTCACTTAAAATAAAAGAAGGTCAATTTAAAAATAACAAACTTAACTTAATGCGGCTTAACCCCGTTTTGGCAATAACCAACCAAATAAACATGCAACGACTTTTTGCGCACAGTCGCCGATTCACCTGTAACGAATTTTTGTTCGACTTAGGTGACCTAACTGGGTTACAAGTTGGGACTTTTTGTAAATTATACCGTGAAACACCGTTTATAATTTTAAACAGAAACAGGTTGCTGAGGGTAATACTGTTAATAGAAAAACGATAGAAAAAACTAATTGCTCAGAATATAGGTGAAGCTTTTTGTTGATTAAATGTAGGTTATTCGTAGCTTTAATGAATTAAGGCGCAGTAGATCGTCAGCATCATCAGAATGACAGTTCAGTTCAGTTTCAGCCCTCCATTAGGCCTGTACCCTGGTAAAATTTTGGCATAATCTACGCTGGGCGGCATTTTCTGATGAAGACTGTCCCACTCTGCAATCTCCAGAGTGGGACAGTCTTCATCAAAAAATGCCACTGCCCAATTTCAGGTCCACGGAGGTTGAGCGTACTATCTCTAAGTGTAGTCGCCTTTACGATACCCCTAGTGTGAAGAGTTGGTTCTAATCCACTCTGCAGGATGCCACACGGCAACAATACCTACCTAAACTTATGATATTGTTGACTGTTTCGTAGCAAACTTGTTCAATCTTTGTACCAGTCGACAGACCACCACCCTTAATGTCTTAAGTGTTAAGTTTGTGCATTTGTAACAATAATTTGCTCTTTTAGTATACATTTTTTTTTTCAACATTAATTATTTTATGTTATTAATTTTGTCAGTAATTTAATTCTTACCATAATGTTTCAATGTATAAATTCACTTTTATTTTTTAATCAATTTATCTATTATTATAACTATGTTTATTTTTATTTTTAATGTAATTTGACTCAAGGTATTTTAAAATTGATTTCATTTAAAAAATTATAATGCTAAATATGCTAATGTCGTGTCACCTGTAAAGGTGTATGCATCGGAACTTGTACCTAATATATTACTATTTTTGTATTGTTGTAATGCATGCGCTGTTGGTGTCCTTTGATAAATAAACAAATAAACAGATATTCGTGACATTTTGTGCAATACGACTCTCTTTTTATCCACACCGGGATAGAGCTTGGCCTTCACCTCACCCGAAGTTTAGTGACGATAAGGCCGAAAATGTAAGCGCACTACATCCGGAATCCTCATCACTGGAACTGGCTATCTTACCTTTAACTGCCGGAATACAACAGTTTTTAATTGTTGTCATGGCGTCAGACTTTAGGTAAGATGGTGATAGCTAGCCAAGCAGACTAAACGGAAATAAGCCCTACCACTAACTAAACCGCGTACAAATTGTACCCCCTCCTGGGAATTGAGCCCGGGACCCTGCGTCTTACACGTGTGGACGAACCACTAGACCACAGCGACTCGAACTTAATTTTGAGTTTGATTTGAAATGACTAGTGTTATTTCCTTTCGGAATTCGGTTACAGTTAGTCGTTGTAAATAAGGATTAGCCGCGTAAAGTCGTAAAGTATTCTATCGGAACGTGTTTAACTGTCGGCTGTAACGGGTCTCGTGATCAACACTTTTTTGAGAAACTTTTATCATTATTAACAATATGAGAGACTTCCAGACTGAAAAACGGTAAAGCTTTAAGATAGTTTCACGGAATTATCGCTCCGTGAAGATTAGATTTTTACATTTCAGCTAGACAACGTCTGAATATAAAAGTAGTTTATTAATATTAAAATGAGGTTTAGTTCTATTAGTGTACAATTCACCATCAATTTGCGTTATTTGTTGGGCATATTTAAAAAAACAATAATAATGTATCCAAATAACTCGTTCAAAAAATATCTTTGAATGTATCTTGACTGCAATGATCAAAATGTGGTCTGTTTTTTCAGTCATCTTTCGATATTAAAATGTGGTTTCTATTGCTCTCTGCTTACCCTTACCTACCCAGACTCACAGAAATTACTTTATTTATTTACTAAAGTGAATAAATAATTTGTCCATCACCTTTCCTAATTCATATTACCAACAGAAGACAACATAACAATCACACTATGTCAAAACTAGTTCATGTTCAAGTTCAAAACTAAACGTCCTAACAAAAAGTTACACTTGACTCCCGATTGAGGTTTCGCGGCCACGAGGGGGGGATTTGGGTCTTAGAGGGGGAAAGGGGGGGTCTCAAAAAGTGAAACGAGACAACTGTAATCGGCTTCAACACGATTTATATATCTCTTTTTGAAAGCATTAAGATTCACATTCCACTAGCATTTTTAAAAGTGATTCATATTGAGTTCTAAAACTTAACGATTTATTACTATTCGTTAATAATGGGTTTGGGTTTATGGTTTTGAGTGATAGGCTGAAGAGTGATTTATGGGTAGACACCGGTTTGATGGATGCGAAATGTTCGCTAATTACTCTACAACGAGGTTGGAATGACGATTAAAATTATTCACGAATAAAATAAATAATAACATTATTTATGGCTCTTTAAAAAATTGAAGATGTTATTTATACCTAAGGCATTTTGCCTCTAAATAACAAAACTATCATTGTTAAAAATGTTTTGGTTAGTAGGAAGTAGTAAATTCCTTTCAATTACATTTTCATCTTATAACATCTGATGAAGATCAAGCAAGCACTGTCTCACTATTGATGACCAAGAAAGGCTCCAATGTTTCGCGTTTTATTGAAAATAAAAGAAAGAGGTCGACTATAAGAGCAATTACGCACTGCATCCGATCTGAGTTCGTTCTAAAATAGATGTAGAATTATTTGTATGAAGTTTATGTATTTGAACTGTTTCTGATCAGGAGGCAGTGCGAAACCACTCTAAAGGCCTAAGAGGAGCTTATAAATATAATTATGTTGTAAATGTTGTACTTGACTATATGTTTTTTTTGTTAGCAGGCGTGCCGTCGACGTCGCGGCTTACTTCTGTCACGGAATAGAACCTCCTCCCGCAAAGTGGCCACGACACTCAACGGGGGCCCGCTCAGCTATGGTCTACCGTGGCTGACACCAACAAAACTTCATCGTAATAGGTAAGTAGGTTCGGATACAACCACATAATTAAAAATGATAATAAAAGAAAAAATATTGGATACAACCATCTTTCTCACAACAGATGGTAAAATATACATACAGGAAATCTATGCATCGCCCGCCTGTATAAAGCACATACAAATACTTGCAGACCCACGGACAAACTTGCCCTTACACCAACTACCTGTTAACTTTTAAATTATCAAATTTGTGTTTTCAATTGCATTTCTCTGCACATATTTTTATTACACGATGACTCACTCATTAAAACATATAAGTGATTTTCCTCATAAATATCTTGGTATATTGCTTTCTTATAACCCGATGGGTCGCAAAACGTGATGTCTGCACTTTCTCCGCGTGACGTCATGCCGGATCCTGCCGACTCGTTATTCACCAGGATGCAAACGAAATTGGGTTTCGCAGCCAAATTCCTCAGCACTTGAGAGGGATCCTCTTATTTAAGGCACAAAAAATTTTTGTGTAATAAAATATGATTCATAAATTCAACAATTTACCCCATTTGATACCACGCGACGCAATGAAACACTCTCCTTTGATTAAACAACAATTGGTGTGGCTTGCAGAGTTTATCATGGGTAATATCCTTAAAATAGACAAGAACTGATAAATTAGCTCTTTTCTAGGTCCAAAGGACAAACAATTTTTTATAGGAGGCTTGGCAATGATATTAGAATTAAAAAAAAACTAATGTCTTTGAGGCTTGGTACTTTTTTGAATTAAGTTAAGTTTCAAACCAGGCATAAAGTATAAATACAGAAAAAAATCAACATTTCACCTAGATTTCACCTCACTCAAAGAGTACAGTACCCTGTGAGTATAAAATGTTCCTCGGTAGAGTAGAGGTGGTAGAGAGTAAATTTTTTTAACCATAGTAAATATTTTTTCTTCTAATTTAGTGGCTTGGCTCCATTTGTCTAGGTTTTTAATGTATGTTAGACTTCTATTATCATTATTAAATAAATAATCATATCTTTTAAATGCGTGAGCTTTTAGGCACCAAACTTCGTCAATCGATATAGGCTTTAGTCTCGATTCTATGATATTTTTCTACATAGTGCTTAGATAAAAGTACCAAAAAAAATTATCTCCTTAAAATAAAGTTTTCAAAAGCTTCGATAGATGGCTCTAGTGTACATTCAATGTCAAAATTTGAGTTGACGTTCGTTTGTTATTGTTGTCGGGAAGTTGCCTTGTGAGCTTATTGTTTTCGTTTTAAAACTGTTTACATGACATTGACAGTTGATCTTTGCTATGCCATCTATCGCCAAATAAGAAAACTCATATGTTTATTCACAAACGTCATTTTGAAAAGGCCTCATTATGAGTCCAAGTGAAAACAAAATGTGTTTGGTAAAAATAATCAATAGAATAATAAAAACATTGTAAGTTTCTTAAATACTCTGAATTTCCCTCGTGGAATGAAACACAATACATAGGTACTCAAGTAAAACTATTTTTTTTTCAAAGACAGTCGTTGAGAACCGACAAGAGCCTCCAAGACCCAAAATGTTAAAAATTTGGATAAAATCAGTCGTGGACTAGCCATCTGTCGCGAGCCCTGCGCAGGCGCTTCCAAAAACCACGGATTGGGGTCACGCGGCCATCCCGTTACAGCCCAACCTGTTCGTAGCCCGACGCACCGACCGAAACGCATTATTATAGTCCTTATTAATATTTTATATTATGGTTATTCGGTTTTCTCAGCCTTATGGTAATTTAGTTGGAAAAACTGTATCGGAAAACACTCGTTTTCGTAAATGACAGGATCTTCAAGGCGATATTTTGCTGTTTTTGTAAACGAAAGAAAGACAGACTACTTTTGATGAACTGGTCGGTAGATTTTATCATGTCAAACTATGTTGAAGAGGGGTATGTGGTGGTGTTATTTATATAGAACTCTATTGTGAACACTTTTTTGTACGCCGAGGAAAAACGCATTTACGCGCTTCTCCTCCCGCAGGAGGGGACTGCAATATTCAACGTAGCGACGACTGCCTCCCGTGAGCCCTCGGCCCACCCAGCCGAGTGGCTCGGTGGGATCTCGGGAGGAGAGAATACCCACTATAAACCCCGGCACTTGTCCACTCGCCGCTAAAGCGGCCAGCCATTACGCTGTGTGGGGGGCCAGGGTGGCATTCACCCCAACTCTATTGTGAACACTTGCCTGAAGAATCACTTAGCTGAAGAATTTCCAGATTTCTTTATGTAAAGTGATTTTAGTTTGGTATGCCGTCTAAAAGGTTACTTTTCACGGTCTAAATATTTACAAAGATTACTGTTCGAATTTCCTAAAACTAAAAACATCATCAATGCAAAAAATAACCATGAATGAATAAAATAAACATAATAGTGTCAGATCGCACACTCCGTTACACCTGTCATTGGTTGTAACAATATGGTGTATTAACAAACTCCGTATTGTTGGTCGGTGTACCGTAAATTTGCTATTGAGTATATGCCTAAAGTTATTGACGTTTGTTGGATTTCAATCGTGGTTGATTGTTTGCAGTGTGCAAAAAGTGCGAACTTGATTAAGTATGTAGCTGTATCGTTAATTAAGACGTCATGTTTATTGATATCATAGCTATAATCAAATGGAATTTACTATTCAATCGTAAGAGTTTACAGTATTTCTTTTGACGGATAATTACAAGTTTGTGACATTTCTTATTTGTTTTTGTTCAACATAAAAGTTATTGATGTGAAAAATGTAAACCACATTTGAGTGGGGGCCAAAATAAGTTTTAATGCGCTAATGGATCTTAAACTTAGGCTCATAAAGTACATCAGCGCTAAAATCATTAGGCTTTGTGTTGCCTTAGCATTACTATTTACATTAATCAACAGATATTTCAGTTTCTTCAAATAAAAAAAAGCAAAAATAAAACACATGCTCAAATAACGTATTCAAAACTATTCAACGCAACGGCAAGCCTCCAAAAATTCGCTAACCGTAAGTTCGCCCAATTATGCCGCACATAAGGCTCCGTTACACGTTTGTTATTCCGCGGGCACCTGCCGCGTGTAAACACCTCTAATGACTGACGTCACTGAATAACAGAAGCATTGAGATCAACGGAACTAGAAAAAATGCAAGAAGAAGGTGTGGCTCGTAAGATTCATGGAAGATCAGAAACTGGAAAGCATATTAATGGGATTAATAGCAAATAACTTCCTCCTTATTTACCCATAAGGAAGGCTTGTGCCCCAGCAGGGGGGTAAAAAAAGGCTGATGGTCAATAGCAAAAAAAGAAGTAACATAGGTATCTATATGGCGAAGGGTCCATACAAGCAACTTCCCATCGGCTTACCTTTTAGAAATCCCACCCCACCGATCCACTAAGCAGATCATAACATTTTTGTAAAACGGCTTACCTTTGCCATAATTTCACCTCTCGCTGGGTTAATGACAGCTGATGATGTAAGAAGCAATAAGCTATAAATAAACGTAGTAGATCTATGCTTGATGGCCAGGGGCCCAATCATGCTAATTTTGAACGATAAAACCAAATCTGTTACGTTGTCATTTCGGTTATATTTACCTAAAAATCTTAGATTTTTCTTTAAAACTCTCATTTATATTGTCCAAAATTGGCATCCTAAGCTCCCTAGGTATATTAGTTTTCAACAAAAATAAAACTATAGCGAGTATTTTTCTGTAAACAAAACTGGAACGGTAACGATTTAGTTTTGGTTTTATCGTTAAAAATTAGCGGGATTAGACCCCATCTATACATATAAAACTCTTAATTGATTGACTGATTCATTGTTGGGATAGGTGTAGAGCCCTAACGGCTGAACGTAGAGACACCATTTTTGGAGGGTAGATACCTTTCATGATGTAAATGAGCATTAAGAAAAGATTTTAAAAAATTCCCGTTATACAGGGTGCTACAGGTTGTTCAGGTTTGTATGAGAATTTGTATTGGGTTGAAGGTAGAAGGCACTTTGCATAAATGTAAGAGGAAGTTGAAAATTAAAACAATTAACAGTAAAATATATCAACAATCTCTTGGTAACTTGTACAGTAACATATATCGATATAGTTATTTAAAATTAAGAGTTACGAATAATGGTGAAATAACTGTTGAGTTAATTATTTAGCGTATTAAAATGTCATTATTACGAATTTACGTATTATAATCTCTTATTTTTTTTTCATATTATAATTTAAGTCCTGACTAAGTCAGGACTTAATTCTCTTCTTTATTTCTACACTTGTGACAATCGTATACTTATCGTATACTTAACGTCAATCAAGCTCTATACTATTACATTATTTACATTACGTTAGTACTATATTCTGTGCTAATACACATAAAAAATCTGTTTACAAAATTTTTTATGAAGGTTTGCCATTGTTCTTTAATAACTAAAAATTACGATGACACGAAATAAATACTGGTAAAACTGGACGACAACAGTTTGAGATAACTAATAGATATCGATATGTTTACCGAACTACGACAGAAATAAAATTCAAATCTGAGTACACGATAATTTCTCTATCGCCCCACGTCCCCGATCTCAAGAAGGTCAAGCTCAAGTTATCTCCGCATCAGCAATAAAGATCTATAGATGCACCGCGTCTGCGCCGATCGCCGCCAATTAATCTGTGCCATAGTTTGTCATAGCTGACGAGTCTATCTTATAACTCTAATACTTTGATTAGTCCATCTCATTTATTGACGCTTTGCCAATTATAATATTTTTACAACTTTGAGATGGCGGTGTGATCTGGGTCATGATTTGGAGAAACAAGTCTTCTTTGAATGATATCAATAATCTTAGCTGATGGATGATATACATTTAAAACTTCTATTACGGTATCTTAACTAGGCAATGCTTCCATTTTGATATCTGATTTATCCGCCAAAACTTATTTTGATAACAACTAGTAGCAGGTTAGGTATTCAAAATAATTTTTGGTAAACTCATGGAAAAATACGTAAGACTTGTTTAATACGACTTCCAAAGGACCCAGCTAAAAACGCTTTAGGCGTCTTAGGCGAGAAAATGTACGAGTATTAGGCGAAATAGGAAAAAAATTATTGTATTTACAAATTTTGTGTAGTGTATTGAATTACATATTACATATATATTAAAAAATGGAATTAGGAATTATAAATTAAATCTGGAATTATCGTCTAACAATGTGGATTACATAGTATTTAAACTTAGCATACTTAACTGTTTGATTTTTCGTCCAAAACTTTCAATTTTCTTGTGCTTTTCGCTGTACAGATAGCGTATTAAACAGGATGCGAATCGTAAGTATCCAGCGTGATAAAATGTATGAAAAAAAATGCCTAAGTCACAGGGATTGACGTAAAACGGCGTATTATTAATGTCGGAAAGCGTGTTTTACTGTATATTGAAAGTTTGAGCATAATTGAGCATATTTACTTTTATATACTATTTTTATTTTCATTATTGCTAATGAGTTACGAAGGTTTCGTTCTCCTTATTAAAGACAGCTTACCATTACCATGCTATTCGCATTATTGTCACCTTTAAAATATTAACTTAATAACTAGAGCCGCTGTGTCGTGTCCGACAGAGTAAAAAGAAATAGCCCCTGGTGTCGCTAAAAAGCCACTAATGGCAAAAGAAAGACCTACGTTACACAATGAACTATAAGAGTCTTGATGAATTAGTTGCAAATAGATGCGATTCCATAACATCAGGCAGCCAATAATGAATAAAATACAAATTAAAAATATATTATCGCCTAGAGGTGAAGTTGCTTACTTCTCAACTGTAATTAATTTTGAAATGTTACCATCATTACAATTTGTGTGAAAATGATAAGTTAATTACAGACCGCACCAATTTATTCCTATTAAATGAATTTAGTAGAACACTTTTAAGGCTTCCGCGCGTAAAGTTCATTAGTTTTTTTTTTCAATAAAAATATAAGCACCTTTTTTGCTTTAATCGTCCCATGACCATAGCCCCTGGAAAGGTGTCAAAAGGTCGGGAAACCCAAAAAACCAACAAATCGATACTAAATAATCCTAAAATAACATCTGAATTAGCCAATATACGCGCTGTAATCCGTAAAAAGTGTAATGATTTCAGTAGCTTGAAATTCGTTTATTAAAATAAAATCTTGCTTTTTAGGGTTCCGTAGCCTAATGGCAAAAAACGGAACCCTTTTAGTTTCGTCATGTCTGTCTGTCTGACTGTCTGTCTGTCTGTCTGTCCGTATGTCACAGCCACTTTATTCCGAAACTATTAAGGTTATACAGTTGAAACTTGGTAGGTAGATGTATTCTGTAAACCGCTCTAAGGTTTTTACATAAAAATAAAAAAAAATAAAAGATTAAGGGGGGGCGCCCCATACATGGAACTGAAACTGAAAAATAATTTTTTTCATCAAACCTATAGGTACGTGCGGATTTCTAAATATAGGTCTTTGAAAATGACATTGAGGTTTCTAAGACATTTTTTTCTCAAAGTCAACCCTTTGAAAGATTTACACTGCCAAAGTGGTAAAATGAGTGTGTCCCCCCCCCTTTAACTTTTAAAATAAGAGAGTGAAAAATCTAAAAAAATATATGCTGTAGATCGTAATAAATACTTTCAACAAAAATTGGTTTGGAACGAGATATAGTGATAATTTTTAGAGATATATCACATTTTTCAAAACCGCAAATATAACTTTGTCATTCATACAAACACTATGAAAAACAAAGTTATTTTTGCAGACGAAAAATTATAGTGGTATTCAATATGGTATGGTATAATTTAACTACGGAACCCTACTGCGCGTGGCCCGACACGCACTTGGCCGGTTTTTACGTAAAGGAGTTTCAAGCTGTTTTAAGTAGGCTCGGTCAAGGTACCTAAAAATAAATAAATTATTCCGTTCGATTAGAAATAAACTAATATTGTTGTAACTCAATTAAACGACGATCAATTTCTGAATATTCGATAAGATTTTAGTATATTGAGCATTATGTATGCAAAAGACATCAACGCGTGCTGTACGGTTTTGATCCGATTCTACTTATGTAAATTGCCTTTGCTTTTATACAAATAATTTTTAATTACTTCTAAGCTCTAACGTCGTTAAAGTAAAAATCTAACCAAAACCAAACTTATTACCAAAGTACTTTCAATAAAACCGTGCTTGAATTCGTTAAAAAGTGTTTTATTTTAAAGTTCTAAGTTACTAGTTACATTTTCTTTCATTTTCACCATTTCATTAGCTGTTTGAGAAACGGCTGCATTTATAGTCCAGTCACGATGTTCACTTTATACGTGTAGATCCGGACTGATTTGATTGTAAAACAATTAACCTACAAACGTGTACATGTGTTTGTTACATCTTGGTCATGATACTAGTATTAGTATACTATTATATTATCTGTGGTCATGTTAACTATAGTTAAATCAATATATAATTATTGGTTTTTCGCCTGTTGTAGATATGATAAAATATCTAGGGTTGTATCAATTTTCATAGTTTGTAAAATGAGTAGGTATTTTAATTAAGAATTAATAGCATCCAGTAGATAATAAATTAACAGATATTAAATCAAATAACAACTACGGAAACATGAAATTGACTATGACGCCAAAGGGACCCATAATTTTGCATTACATTGTAAATTGTCAACTGTCAAAAATATATTTTTTACAGCAACCAAATGTCATTTTGACCATATTACAAGCCTAGCCTACCTACTACCTATTACATATTCTGTAAGGTTATTGGACACTTTCACTACCCACCAAAAAATGACAATATTGACAAACAGACAGTTCGGGAAAAGTAGATAGATGATCGTATTAACGTGTGTGCGCGAAATGTAAAAGTTGTCAACTTGTGACGAGACAGAATTTTTCGTAAGCCATATTGAACTCTAATACAAAGGTATAAGAGCACGCAATAAGTTTGACTTGTTTTCTATTTGCTAAGTAAAAGTTTTGTTACATATTCGAAGTGTTTACGAAAATCGCGATGTACTGGTTCGATCGTTTAAAATCGAAATGAGGTAGCTTTGAAGTATTCATATTCATATTCATATTCATGTTTATTGCTTTGACCATAATGTACAGAAGATGTTAATATAATAATATAATAGAAATATAGTAGATCATCATGGACCCTGTCGGGCACAGCAACAATGGTGAGAGGGGAGACCTTTCACTTTATGTGACAACATTTTAGTTTTATATTAGTAAGTAGTTTACCTATTATTTATAAATATTTTTTTATATGATTTATTTGTTTTGCTACTTTATTTTATCAATTTTTATTAATATATTATTTTAAGTTTGTATCGTTAAGGTATTCCTGGATACTATAATAATGTTTATTAATCAATATTGTTTTTAATTGTGTTAAGAAGTCTTTATCTGGAGTTAAATCTTTTATTGAATTTGGCAACTTGTTATATATTTTTATTGACATTGCTAGTGGTCCAGTAGAGTGCATCTTTAAACGAGATGTAGGTAAAGTTAACTTTTTCTGATAGCGTAGATTATATCTTGTCGTTGTTTCTTCTCGCGTTTGATAGAATTTTGGGTATTTTCTGACAAATTTGCATGTCTCTAAAATATAAATACACGGTAATGTGAGGATTTGATATTTGACAAAGTATGGTTTGCAGCTAGTTATGTTTTCTAAGTTAAATATTATACGAATTAGTTTTTTTTGTAAGGTGAGTAAAGTATGAGTCAGTTTTGCTATTAGCATATGACAACAATATCTTAGATGACAAATCTCAATTATTATTTATTTTATATTAGCGGCCACTCGCGACTTCGTCTGCGTGAAAAGTTTTTTGCTATCCCTCGGGAAATACTATTTCGGAATACAAGGTATCCCTATGTCCTTCTCTGTACCCTTGACAATGAGTATGTTAAATTTCATAATGATCGGTTCAGTCGTTAAAATGTGAATGTGTAACAAACAAACAAACAAACAAACGGACTTTCGCATCTATAAGGTGAGGAAGTACTTAATATACAAACTGATGTAATACCATTTGTAAAAATAGAAAAATCATCTGAGTTTAATTTTCTCAATCGCAATTTGCAAATAAAGGGCATTAAAAATTAACTTGGAGTATTCTGCTTACCAAACATAAAATTATCTTTTTTTTGAGAAATAAAGAAAAACTTTAAGTTTATGCTATCTCATATTTAAATGTTGTTATTATTAACAAAATAAGCCCGTATTTTATTAAAGCTATTTATTTATCAATATTTTATGTATTATAAACTTATTAATAACAATAACAAAGTGTAAAAGTAGATGAGACTTTCAGATTAAGCATTTTTCCCGTCTTTGCGTGAAATAAACAGATAGTTAAATTAAACCTGTCAAACTAGCTTAGCCCTTAATTGAGGCAAAAGGTTAAACCTTCGTACACATTTCGTTGTTTGAGCGAGTTTATAAACATTTTGTCGGGCATCGAATCCGCACCTGCTTAAAGACTGTTGTATCAATTTAAAATTGACCCTTATTACTTTACAATATGAAAGTCAAAGCAAATATTAGCAAAGGTGAATAAACTTTTTTAAATGGGGCGTCTAAAGTAATGACCTAATTAGTTTCTAAGAAGGAGTTATGAGCTTTGTTTTTTTAACCGACTTCAAAAAACAAAAAAAGAGGTTCTCAGTTTGACCTGTATGTATGTATGTTTGTCCGCGATTAACTCGCGTTTAGCTGAACCGATTTTGATGCGGTTTTCAGAAAAGTATTTGTAACACTTAGGAGAAGCATTTTAACCGACTTCGAAAAAAAGAAGGTTCTGAGTTTGACTCGTATTATGTAGGTATGTTTGTCCGCGATTATCTCGCGTTTGGCTGAACCGATTTTGATACAGTTTTCAGAAAAGTATTTGTTATACTTAGGAGAAGATTTTAGTATTTTAACCGACTTCAAAAAAGGAAGGTTCTGATCTCGCGTTTAGCTGAACCAATTTTGATGCGGTTTTCAGAAAAGTATTTGTTACACTTAGGACAAGGTTTTGGTATTTTAACCGACTTCAAAAAAGGAGGTTCTCTTCTCAGTTTGACCCCTAAGCATGGTTGTCCGCGATTATCTCACGTTTGGCCAAACAATTTTTCTATCTACCTAGATAATATATCTAATACAGAAGGTACTTACACTAAAAATAAAAAAATAAAAAATTGTTTTAAAAACAAAAAACCGTTGGCTGTTAGAATAAAAAAAAGTTGTCCTCCAGCCCCACCCGACTTCAATAGACGTGTTTTATTACAATGATAATGCGTATCTAGTGATTTCAATTTTATTTATTGCGTTTTAGAGGTAGAGTGGGGTTTGAAGTCGGTTTTTTGTTTTTAAAACATTTTTTTTTTCGATGTTTAGTTTACATTATGAGCTTTCTGATTATGATTTTATTTATAAATGTACCTATATTTTTTATATGACATCCTTACTAATATTATAAATGTAAAAGTCCGTTTGTGTATTTTTATTTTATTTTATTTTATTAGTGAACATTGTTACCACAGACAGCTTTTGTTACGCCTTCACGTCTTGACTACTCAACCGATCGTCATAAAATTTTGCATACACGTTGTCAGGGGTACAGAGAGGGACATATGGTATCTTTAATCCAGAAAAAAATACTATTCCCGTGGGATAGCAAAAATCTATCCACGCAGACGAAGTCGCGGGTGGCCACTAGTCCTACTAATATTATAAATGTGAAAGCTTGTGGGTTTGGATGTTTGGATGTTTGTTCCTCAATCACGCAAAAACTACTGAACGGATTTGGTTGAAATTTGGCACACAGATAGAAAATAGCCTGGATTAAAACATTGAATACTTTTTATCCCGATATTCCCACGGGAACGGGAACCACGCGTGTGAAACCGCGGGCGGCCGCTAGTCCTCTATAAAACATAGACCTTATAGGATTTGTACCTTGTTATTTCTTTAACTAAAATGTTTCATTTCTTTTGGAAGCTTTTCCTACATCATTTTTCAAACTGGATCGGATTAAGATCAAGTTGTCGGTGTGGCCGGGACGAGCAGTGCCAGGAACAATAGCTAACTGTACCGGCGGCGGCGCCTGCGCAGGTCAGGTTACATGCACTGACCGTTTGCTTTGGATAAACATTATAAAGCGGGTGAATCTCAAATAAACTTAAAAAATAGGCTTTAAAGATGACGTACATAATTCCATATAGAGTCCAATTTCTCTGAGTGACAGCAGCAGGTATTATTAGATTCATTAATTAGAGTTTTTACACGACTGCCCAAAAAAGGAGTGCATTGTGTTGATTACCAATTATTTATATTCTGTCCTCTGCGTGGTAACACAGGTAAGTAGAAACCCTTATGGCCTACTTTACAATTGTGACCCAATTAGAACCGCACATCTTGTTTACAAACAACCTAATCAACCGTTGAGATCCTCATTCATCCAGAAAGGCCCCGCAGGAATAATTGGTCACTGACCCCCACCACAATATAGAGAGAGAGTACAGTAGTAAAGCTCAGTACTTATAGACAGCTCTCACCGTCACGGATTCTGTGCTACGCTCAAAACACTTCAAGCGCGAGTGCCAGCCACGTGATGACGTGACGCAGTTCTATGTACCACGTCGATCCGCGCGTCGGCTTTGGTCATTCGTACGCTTTGCGGGACTCAAGTTAGTAAACATGAAAGGTGAAAATAAAGCCTGCTATAATTGTTCAGTGAGCAATTGCTTAAACTCCACTTTAAATTTTTTAACAGTTGTACTGGCAAAAATAATGTAGTGTATGTCATTATATTTAATCCCATAGATTAATGTGTTTAATTTTTTTATTATTGTCCTTTCGATTCAACCCATTAATCAAGATAATGATCTTCTGTAGGTATTTAAGTAGATAAATAAGATAATATGATAAGGTACTTTAGGTACTAGTACTTACATAATAGTAAGTATACAGGTACTTACCTACTTCAATTTTTAATACTTTATTCAGAAATAAAAATATACTCACGGCTAGGTGTAAAATAGTAGCAATTAGGTACGTACTTAAACAATTTTATTGAAGTGAAAACTTCTTTAGCGGCGTTGTACGCTTTTTTGTAATGGGGAAAAAATGCTAAACTCGCGTCAGTAAGAATCACGTGACCCTGATCGAAAATTCGTAAGACGGATGTGACGGATGGAGAGTAGACAGCCGGCGGCGGAAGTATCCCCTTCTCTTGAAAAAGGCGGCGCGTCATTTCAAGACATAAACACTTGTGTCAGCATAGCAACGCGCAATTTTTTTAATTCAATGTCAAAACTCTAGATTTTCTGTCAAGCTATGGATAAGACTTTCGTACAAATACTGTTCTGTATTCGGAAATTTAAATGCAGAGTAAATTCGTAAGACGGCAATCCGTGCAAAATTATTCCCTAACCATTCCAAAATATCAAAAATGCACAACGTTAATATTCAAGTTTTCACTTCTGCCGGCGCTCCCGGAGTGCAACCCGATTTTTGTTATATCTCCGTGACAACTTAATACAACCAAAAAATAACAACTGTTTAAATACCAAAAATATTATTCAATATTATTCCTTACGCTTTATGTCTTAATCTTATGTACTAATAATTAGTTTTACAAAATTAAATTACAATTTAAAAAACCCCTAAACAAAGAAAAAATCAAACCAAATCACAAATCACAAGTTTTTACCACATTCTGAAGTTTTACCGACAAGGTGGACCGACGATCTGGTGAAGGTCGCGGGAAGCCACTAGATGCGGGCAGCGCAGGACCGATCGTCGTGGGGATCCTTAGGGGAGGCCTATACCCAGCAGTGGGTGTCGTGCGGCTGATATGATGATGATGATGATGATGAAGTTTTACATTATACTTTCTGTGGTTTTACGTAAGTTGGAGGTGACAACCCTAGCGCGACGCCCGAGTTTAGGTATGGATTTCAAGGTCACGCGGGAGCTTAAGAGGAAACAGCACGGTCGAGAGAATTGAAAAATTCCTATACAAAGTTGACAAAATCAACGTTTCGTTGTCCCCTATTTCCTCCTCCAAAATCAGACCGATTTAAATACTATTTTCATTATAATTTAAAAGAATGCTTTGGCTGTGTTCCTATGTTTTGATTTTTTATATAATCTCGTCAATTTTGATTGCTGGATGTCCAAACAATGGCAATTTAGTAGGTTTTTTGAAGATTAATATCTCTTTTAATAATTAATTTATGAAAAAAAGAAAAACATAGGAACACATCCAAACTCTTTCTTTAAATTTGAATGAAAAAAGTATTTAAATTGGTCTGGTTTTGGAGGAGAAAACAGGGGACAACGACACGTTGATTTTGTCAACTTTGTATAGGAATTTTTCAATTCTCTCGACCGTGGTGTTTCCTCTTAACTTCTGTACTCTCTCTATTTTGTGCCCCCACATCGGGCGGTTCAAGGGAACACCCTTTGGTCTGCCTATGAGTGTCTAAAAATATAGTACTCTATACATATAAAACTCTAAATTGATTGATTGATAGTGGGCATACGTGTAGAGCCCTAACGGCTGAAGGAAGAGACACCCATTTTGGAGGTGTAAGTGACCTTTCATGACGTAAGTGAGCACTAAGAAAGTGTTTTGGAAAATTCCCGTTATACAAGGTGTTACAGGGTTTTCCAGTTTTAATATTAATTTTCGTATGAAAATGGGCAAGGCAAACAATCTTTAAGTACGTAAAAAAACTATTCTGCAACTGATCCACTGACGTCATATCACACGTAGAATAGCCTAAACAGCACTGTTGCCCGATTTGTAGTTAAAAATAGATAGAGTAAAAAAAAACCAAGTGAACAAAGAACCCATCACGTTAGAGAATAAGTGAACATGGAACAAAAAAATAAGTTCTACTGATAAATTATACCTAATTATATTGGTAATCCGTGACTTTTAATTTAAAATAAATGCACAACTATCTTAATCACGTGAACAAAGTCGCGGGCAAAAGCTAGTATATTATAAACCCTTATCTCCTAAATCAGACTTTAGTGTGACCCAATTAGAGAGAACCGCACATGTTGTTTACAAACAACCTAATCAACCTTTGAGATCCGAGATCCCATTTCGGAAACTCCCTAGCGGGAATAATCGGTCACTGAACCACACACCGGGCGGTTGAAAGGAACAACCTTAGGTCTGCGCAAGTGTCTAGAAATAATATACTATATATCTATATGTGACTCAAATGTGACCCAATTAGACAGAACCGCACATGTTGTTTACAAACAACCTAATCAGCCGTTGAGATCCCATTCATCCAGGAAACACCCTAGCGGGAATATCGGTCATTGACCCGCACACCGGGTGGTTGAAGGGAACAACCTTTGGTTGGGCTGCGCGGGAGTGCCTACGTCACAGCGGCGCGCGTGCGTCACACACACATGCTCTTACACAGCGTAAACGTAAACAGTAGGATAAGGTTGTAAGACATTCGTTAATTAAATATTCAGATAATTCAGATTAGCAACTTCTGGAATAGGATTACTTTCATACACGTACCTAATTAATGTTCCTATTAATCATTGAAAAACCACCACAAGACTAATTTATTGAAAACCCTCTTTTTAGGGTTCCGTACCCAAAGGGTAAAAACGGGACCCTATTACTAAGACTCCGCTGTCCGTCTGTCTGTCGGTCTATCTGTCTGTCTGTCACTAGGCTGTATCTTATGAACCGTGATAGCTAGACAGTTGAAAGTTTTATAGATGATGTATTTCTGTTGCTGCTATAACAACAAATACTAAAATTAGAATAAAATAAATATTTAAGGGGGGCTCCCATACAACAAAAGTGTTTTTTGCCGTTTTTTTGGTACGGAACCCTTCGTGCGCGAATCCGACTCGCACTTGGCCAGTTTTTCTCCGTTTTATTTGAGTCGGGGCTGGTTTATACGGAGTCAGTGACTGGACCTAGTGACTAGGAATTTCGGACCCAGTAACTGGGTACATCTAGACAGGATCGGTAGTAAGTTATACTGTGCCCGAAATAGAACTGGTGGCTAGTCAGCTGGACTGACTTGCGAGCAAGAAGTCAGCACTGGGGGGGTATTACAACCTCTTAAAACTTGCCAGGTTTATGAATTGCTATAGTTACATCTCTTTCTCGTTGTATAGCAATTAAAAGAGATAGATTGATAGCCAGTCAGAAAACTGCCAGGAAATAAGAGGTCATAATACGGCCCCTGGACTGGGTTGAAACTAGTGTCTACAAAAGTCCAGTCAGCGCGGGACTGGATTACTGTACTGCCATTTTACTGACCCTGTATAAACCAGGCATTATGTAAAATAAATATTCCGAAGAACATGGCGCATAGCTTTTAATAATCATAATTATTATTATTTTTGAAAACTGATACTTTTTTCATCGAAATATATTTTTTTATTAAATATTATTAAATTTTTGTCATTAATTTAAGAAATTTGTTCATAGGAAGTTGGTTACACTCCTTGATGAACTTTAATTTCAGAATTCAATATACTGGGTGGATTTTTGAGACGGTACATTAAGGGCAGGGACCTTAACCGTTTGAGTTACAGGAAAATGTTCCTAGGAGACCATCCATAACTTTATAAGATATTCTGATCAGCATTCACAAATTTTGGAAAATAATTACCGTTAGCAAAAAAAAAATGCTAAAATACCAAAAAAAAAATGTTTATACCCATCGATCCTTTTTCATGTGAGGATCAATGGGACCATTTAAGGTAAGTATGAGTACTAGAAATGACAGAATTCGCCAAAAACTTTTCCTATATATTTTGTACGGAAAAACGATAAATTAACTCGAAATATTCTTTGTTGCCAAACGATCCTATTTACTATGATCAAAATACTTTTTAAGGCCAACTGAAATTTGAGTACCTGCCCTTAATGTACCGTCTCAAAAACCACCCTGTATGTATAATCATATTTCTTTTTCAATCATTCATTCAATCATTAATATAATAATATACTGCCGTTATGCCTACACTATGAGCATTGACACAGCGGCCTTCACGTATACAGTTGTTAATATGTGTTCTCTTCAGGTGGCCACGACACACAGTGAGTAATTAGTTACTCAACCAATGAACTCTGTTTAACCCTTAATTAGTAAAGAAAGTATTACTTTCTTCTTGAGGTAAAAAAGGAATAAAGTATGAAAATAAATGTCAACAGTAATTCATTAATTAGCTCATATGACGTATAATAATTTAGAAAAAACACTCGCCAATAAGTTGCATGAGTTATGAAATATTTCCCTTTTATTTTACTTGTAACATCTGACAGTCACAAAATAATAATATTTAAGTCATTAATTTGATTACATAGCAATAATAACCGTGTTACGGGAGCCGTAAATGAAACACAGGCTCCTGCGTAGCGTAACAATGTATAACAATAACAAATGGATTTATGTAGTATTAAGTTGATTAATAAAATTCTGTCACAAATTGGAAAATCGATGAAAAGATGGTGAATCTTGAAGTCTGTCTTTCGGAACCAAAAAATAATAATTTAACATAGGTAATTTGAATAGCAAAAAGGTTTTTATTCTGAAGAAGGAGGTCGGCACGGTCTCGTTACAACCGCTTCTTGTAGATTTTTTCTCATCACGACCACATTCCATTTTTCCAAGCCGTAAAAGAAAAAAAAATTTTTTTTCATTTTTCAAGTTCGAAAACGTTGAACACAATGCGGGCAGCCTGTGACGTCACATCGTTCGTATTCCGAAGGCGCTGCGCCAAGGCCGCGAGAGGTCGGTCGCCGCCGCTCCCGCTAACTGTAAACCGAATCATCCCGAATGCGTTCGTTGAC
Organism: Agriphila geniculea; assembly: GCA_943789525.1. Classification (NCBI taxonomy): domain Eukaryota; kingdom Metazoa; phylum Arthropoda; class Insecta; order Lepidoptera; family Crambidae; genus Agriphila; species Agriphila geniculea. The sequence goes on along the minus strand of OX038872.1, from coordinate 30,378,186 downwards.
CCGGTCCTGCGCCTTTACTAGTTTGAAGTTTGGAAGTCGGGTTTCTCACGCTGGTTTTATTAATTTAGTGAAAAAGCAATACTAGCCTCATAGTTAGCGAAGTGTCAATGTCCTTTATGAAAGAAAAAATTGTTAAAAATCATGGTCCACTACACTGCATAGACTGCCTCTTCCGTAAGAAGATATATTATCCACGCTAGGGTTAGATCGCAATCTTAGGCAAATTTTCATAGGAAAATATAGCCCCTTGGTTCACGATGGTTTAAGTATTATTTGTAAAGATTTGAAGCTATTCTGCCAGCCGCCACCAAATGGCATTTTCTTTAATTTTTCCTTAGAATAATTCTAAAAATTATTAGTCTAAGAATTTTTGTAAAAACCGAATTTCGAAATACTAATTGAGAATTTCTGATGCCTTACGATTCCAGAAACATCTGCAAAAAAGTAGCATTTACTAATTTTAAAATTTACATGACAGTCACAGCAGCAATAAAATTTACATAAACATCCTAAAATGTTAAATCCAATAAAGGACCCGTTTTCATGGACATGGGTTATAATAACAATTTGTTTACTCACTGGTTTGTAATGCTAATGCCACGTATTCCTGACATCTTACAACTCATTTTACAACACATTGTTATGTTAATCATGGTAGCAACCAATAAAACTTCACAGCTCAATTTTCTAGGATTGTATTTTAGACAATACAGAGAAAACAAAATATTTGTTTGTTTTAAAGTCTCATCCAAGCCTGTAAAGGAATTTCCATGAATAAGTAGTTTTTTCCAATTACTCTAACAAGGCTTACAAATACAAAGACGCCTTATAGAAAAGCTCTAAACGTATCAACCGGGGCTACTTTGACATATTTTTGGAAGTTTTACTACATTACAAGAAAAATTCAAGCTTTTTGTACCCCATCAGAACAATTAAAATCTTGGCTTGGAGATGGTGTGCTATACAGCTGTCTAAAATCCCACATTCATTTTATATATTTTTTTAAAAGGTGTCGAAGTAACCTCGAGTGTGGGGTTACTTTTACATTAATATTTATATTAGGTTTGTGGTGAAAACCATGTACTTTAGTGACTTTGACTTTGACTTTAGCTTATTAGATTTGCCTGGAAGTCAATGATAGTTGTAGTGCAGGTTTCTTTGACACCTTTAAAATAAAAAATATAAAAAATTTACATAGTTTTCATATATCACAGACTTTATTATAGAATACAACGAATATGAAGTTGGGAAAAATCTGTCATTTATTTGTAACTAGCGATCCGCCCTCGCTTCGCTTTGGTGTAGTGTGGAATTTGACACCATGTATTATACATATAAACCTGCCTCTTGAATTACTCTATCTATTAAAAAAACCACATCAAAATTTGTTGCGTAGTTTTAAAGATAAGCATACATAGGGATATAGGGACAGAGAAAGCGACTTTGTTTTATACTAAGTAGTGATATAATTCTTACAATATTAATAGGAACTGCTAGGAATATGTACTTAAAATCAGTCAGGACATTAACAATTTAACATTCTTATAACTATGATTAAACATTAAAAATAGGTACTCATAAATATTTCCCTATATTTTCAGATCGTTCGCATTCATATGACTTTTTTGGTCCTTTTCTATTAGTATAGAAAATTAAGCGCTCTTTTATATGGAGACCCCAACATTAAATCCTCAGTCGATGAAACTTTGCAGGGATGTAATATAGTATGAACCAAAACCTATATACAAATATAAAAAAAAAACGATTTGGATTATTTAAAAAATGTTTCATTTATTATACTTTATCATACTGTAAAGTTTCGTCTACTGGGGATTTACTGTGGTCCATTACCTTCCTTTCCTATACTTTATTGCAATTTTTGCAATGACCACAGACCCACTTCAAACAGGTTACACAGCAGCGGGTGCAGCCAAAACAGCACGCCCAACAACTAAGATCGCGTCGTGTCAAAGTAACCCAAAAAACTTTCAAAGTAAGACGCAAAGTCAAAGTAGCCTCGGTTTACGGCATGTAAAAGGCAATGATATGATAACCCTATAAATTGTTTTTTTTGCACAGCACCATTTTTTATGCATACCAAAGAGGCGGTTAAAAGGTACAAAGACGGTGAACATATTTTTTTTATCAGCTCTTTATTGAGATGATTCGATAGGATTAAGTATGTATAACATAAAGGGCCTTTTCAAGGTGCTGTTTTTTTTTTAAATTAACGCAATTAAGGCAAACGTAGGTTTCCTAACTGACATCGATCGACACGTTTCTCCTAACTAGTCTAATTCAGTACCCCACAAATGCAATATTACTACGTAAAGCGACACTGGCTCACATTACAATTTACACCGTTCTGTCGCAGGGTGCAATTACAGGCCATAGAGACGTTGCAACTAGACCAAAGAGAATGTAGACGCAGACCTTAGGGTCAGGTAAACGATGCCTCTCATTAAAACCAGCCATAGCTACGGTAGCTGCATTCTTACTAAAGATCTCATCACAAATTATTTTCTACGATATTTTTTAATTCCTTGTGACCACATTAATTAGAAGAAGCAATTCTGATATTATAATAACACGAACTTTTAAGCGAAAACTTTTGCTAACTGTGTTTAGTTTACTTTGATTTACATATTTGTAGAAATTGTATGAAATACTAGCATAACTCATTGGAAACTCAAGTATCGATTTCGAAGCGGGATGCCTACTATCGCACTTAGCCGAATTTTTAAAACTTTTATAGAATCGTTAGCACAAAGACAACATTATAAAAAAAATATTCTTTAGATTGCACCTTGTCTAGTTTATAGTGCTCTATGTAGCATTGGCACATTTGCCAGATAATTTAATGTCGAGTAGATTCCTCAGTAGGTATTCAAATGGAAATTATATTATCAATCAAAGAGGGTTGGAGTGCGTAAGTTATTTATTTTATTTGTGCTACATATTCTATGAAAGTTTTAAAATTCGGCTATGTGCGATAGTAGGCATCCCGCTACGAAATCATAATTTCCTTTAGTATCACGTTACTTAAAAACAAAAACAAATAAAAACCATGATGTCATCAACAAAAATATACTTAAAAATTACTTTTCTATATCACTAGCCGTTAATGATGAAAGCTTTAAAAAGCTTAACATTGTTGCAAAGACAAACACAAAATTAGAAACAACGAAATATCAATTGAACAAAACTAATAAGCATAACTAATAAGTCATATTAATGTTAAAATAGTGTAAAAGTACCGTCCAATTGTTGTCCAGCTTGCGCATGCGCATAGCAAGATCCACTCCCAAAAACCCCGTTGCGCTCGTAACGGGACCGAATGGACCGACAAACAGTTTTATATTAGGCAATTAGGCGCAAGGACCAACGGACCAACAATACTCGTCAAATATCAAGGATTAACTTACAGTTAGAATTGAGCTATTGTGTACTTTACTAATTTACTTTCAGGTAAGATTTTTATGATGCATATTGTTATGAAAAATGAGGTTTATCACAGTTTGGGATACTTACGTTTACATACACTACACTTTTAGTTAGTATTTTTTTTCTATTAATTATTGCAGTCGGACGTGTAGACGTGTAGAAAATTAAATACAATGTCCAAGCCTAAATTGCAAATTGAACTGATGTTAATGTGGGTTTTTCAAAGTGACATTTAAAAATAAAAATAGTAACTATTTGCCTCACTAGATGGCGTTGATGGAAAAAGAAGTGTCAAAATTGACTTTTAAAAATAAACGGCATGTACCATGGGCAACAGCGTCGCTTAACCACTGCTAAGGTTAAAATCGCTTGCACGCCGCGCCCGCTGTCACATACGTTTAGTTCGTGCAGGGGCGATACGCGCGCACACGAATTTTGTTGCAAACTGGTTAAGAGGGGGCTCCCAGAATTTCTCAATATTTGAACTCAAATAGTGACGTCTCTACAATCTCAATAAATGTCAAATTCAGATATATGCTTTTATGGACCTTCATTAAGTGGATGACGGCAGGATTTCAGAAATTATTGAGTTTGGCTCGATACTTTTATTTTCTGAAAACATGTCCTTTTTAGGGGAATTTTTGAAATATCTCTTTAATTATACATCGTTTCTGAGCAAAATTAATGTAAATCATTAGCAAATTACATATTCCAGTGACTGACGGCACCAAAATCGTATATAATAATTATTACTTTTGTTATTACCAAAAAAAGATTATAATACCAGCGCGCTACGGGAGCTGCCTTCGTTAGTACCGCGCAGTGCGCTGTCGAGGAAGGACGTGTGCCGCTCGCGCATCGAATTTTGGCACAGTTTTACAATCCATACAGTTGTTAAACGAATGTACTTGCGCAGAGCAACGCAAGGGATCTCGCAAAGGGTAGGTAGGTAGGGGTCAAATTTTTATGATTAAGATTGTTTATCCAAATGAAAATACATTACATAATTAAAAATGATAGAAAACTAAAAAAAACCAAAAATAAAGTGACACGTAACATCTGGCAGTGCAACACAAGTACATGTAATTAGGCACATTGGTACTTGTAAATAAATTATGTATTATATAATCATAAAATTTATCCCGCGGCGTCGGCCGTCATGTCATCAAAGGCGTTTAACAACTGTATGGATTGTAAAACTTGGTATGGGTAACAAACAGCAAAGCGCGCGTGTCCATCATTCTGGCAGCGCTACGGTCTCCGATTTTTGCTTTTATGTATTTTGTTCATTGGTTATAACAAAAATATGTGAAACGATCTTTAATTATTCTAAACAATAGATCTTTTGGCCATAGTTATCTCGAGAATAATTGGAATAGGTTTAGTTATTATGATATGTAACTATAAAATTACCTACGTGTAGATTCTTTCCATAAATGTTTATACTTGGAACCTGAACACACTGTATAAATTGTATTACTTATATGCACATAACATAAGTAGGTAATTGCGTAATAATTTTTGTGTTTAAACACTTGTATTTATGGTTGTTAAATAAATTATGAAAATGTTAGTATGAAAAATGCAACTTCTTTAATATCCTCCATATAAAACGGCAACCGTAATATTTTTTTTTACTTTTTCTCCATCTACTATATTTTTACAAGTAATAATCTTAACAATACTATATTCTATGCAAAAAAAGTTGGCAACCTTAGGATAGACAGACTTTAGGAGGTATATGTAGCTAAGTAGGTAGTAAGTACTTGTCATTTTCAACACTAATCTGAACTAGGTTTATTGATGTAGGTACTAGTAAGTGCGTGAATTGGCGAATAACTCATCTAAGATCATACCTAACATCAATTTTAAAAAAAATACCAACAGATGACAACTGTCCAACTTAAAAGCAATATCTCGAAAAGTAATCATCCTAGACTAGTGGTGTCTTTGAAGAAATTAAGGGTCTTGGTGAGATCTTCATTTTAGGTGACAGCTGTCAAATTTAAGTTTGACATTTAAAATGAAGATCTCACTAAGACCCATCATTTCTTCAAGGTCACCATCAATCTTAGGATGAGTACTTTCCGAGATATTGCCGTTTTAAATTAGACAACTGGCAAAAAATACATACAAAATGCGGCCGCCATTTTGAATTCCAAAACTAACATCAAAATTGTGCTTAGCACACTTTAAGCCCCTGTCATGGTAACAAAATCAAAATATAATTTTCAAGTAGATACCCAATTATGTATGTATCTTTTTTTTTTTGAAATTCAAAAAAGCAAATCCCGTAAAGCGCGTTCACTTAGATAGTGTCGCCCTTTAATCGCGCCGCCTTTGCACGTGCCGCTTCTTGTCAAAGGATGCCGCCGCATAAACAAAGGATACCGCGTGCGGCGTACACCCGCAAGTCAATTTGTATTTTGGCAGTTTGCATCGAAGCGCCGCCGTAGTGAAAGCTTGTGTTTGTTGACTCTGCTACGTATACTGAAAATATTTTTTCATCCTTGGGAGGACAGTTAAGTGCCTCAATATGAAACTTTAAGTGAACCCACAAAAAAATACGGGTGTTTTGTAAAACATGTGTATTTTTAGGGTTTGATATGGAACGCCCAATGACGAACGAAAGCCAAGGCGTAGTTTCGTTACATATGTGTATGTTATTTGTATAACGTTACCTAAAACTTACCGGTATTCCTGTCTCTGAACACAAGTGCTTGCGGGTGTACCGACACTATCTCAGCCCTTACATTTTAGTCGTTGCGCCAACAGCTGTCTAGACGAACGGTGGCTTTTATTTCGCCAACATAAAAATCGGACACTACCTTCCTGAATGCAATTACACTTCTCTGAATTTAGGAGTGACTTCATATCGTATTCGATATTTAGGATGATCTAATGAGCTCTTTAGAGAAATGAGAGTATTACAGATAATTAGTTCATAGCAGTGAACTAAAATCGATGGGGCCGAAAAAGTACAACCCGCTCAGCTTTAGTCGAGCCAGCCACGCACCCGGTGACTGACGATAGTGTTCTTTTCAATAAATTACAGTTTATATTGTAGAGAAAAGATAGAAAGGGAGAGTTTATTAGAAATGACGTCCTTTATAGTCAAATGGTGTAAAAGATGCAAAGAAGGCAGTAAAAGGATGCAGAAATAACGTATCTTATTTTTTCGTTTATGTACAAAATAGATCTGTAAGTATACAAATTATGGTCGCTAATAAGCAAACAGTATACACGACGCTTTATTTTTTTTAAAAAGGCGTTTAGCCTGGAACCAAGTTCATGAAAACATAGCACTTTATGAGTTGTATATAAATATACCAATAGCGAAATTTGTTCAACTTATAGTTTTTGAGATATTTAAGATTTTGCAGTGTAACGTTGTGGGATTGCCCATATCTCGAAAACGGTTTGTTGCAAAAGTTTGAAAAAAATACCAGTTATAGGCCGTAATTTGTTTAAATTTGTTCAAACATACGTATTTCGATTCATCAACAAATATTGATATAATTAATTGTTTTTAAAAACTGGAAAAACCTAAAGCAGTACATTTGAAAACAAATAAAAAACAAATATACCTATGATATACCTTTTTAAGGTGTACAAATTTGGATTAACAATCTTTGAAAACAGATATGTGGAAATCTCATGTTGGATGCCGTGAAGTGACGTGTGATACTTAAATATTTATTAGCAAAACATAATGAATGCGAAAATTTCAAATTATAAATATTTATTACAAATTACAAATTGATTTATTTGCCATAAATAGGGTGATACATGAATGTGGTGTTATTATAAAATTAGGGATAAGATTCTTGAAGCCTATTTAGCCGTATTTAACAGCATGCAAACTTATGGTAATTTATCACTAAATAATGATACATTTCATAGCATCGATCACACTCAACACAATAAACAACTATGATTTAAATTTAAAAAAGTCTTCTATTGAATAAAATGTATTGTTAATCAGCCATTTCCTTAATGAAACACAAAATTTATTATATTGTAATTGTTTTATGTCATTGGGTATTTTATTGTAAATTTTTATACACATCGAATAACTGTTTCTTTGGAAGCGTTTTGTTTTTGGCACGGTATTAAGAATAAGTTCATTCACATTTCTCAAGTTTACTTGTGTTGCATCTTTTGTCCGCATAAACAAGTGCCCATTTTGCTTAACATATTTTCCTATCTCCAATATATAGAGACATGGGACTGGCATAATATTCATTGATTTAAAATATGGTTTGCAAGATACATCCGGTGCAATGTTGCATATGGCACGGATGCATTTTTTTTGTGCAACAAACACCTTTTTTATATTAGTTCCATTACCCCAGATTAATAGACCATACCTTATTACCGATTATTATTTTAATAATTTTACTTAATGTACTTAATTTTACAAAAGTACTCGTTCAACGCATTCATCCATAATACTATTAGATAGGTTGAACCATGATTCTTTTTAGTACTGATCTAAAAATCTGGTAGCAATTAGGTATTGCTAAAAACGAATTTAGTCGAAAATAGCTAAAGTAATAATTTCACACTAGATAATGTAACTTATACTTAAAACATTTCAGATTTTGGCTACATTAATATTTTTCTGCTTGACTGTACTATATATATATATCGGTTATTAGGCTGCTAATTTGAGTTCTGTTGAGATTCTACTCAAATTAGCAGCCTAATAACCGATATATAGAACACCCGCAAGTATGGCGCGATCGCTTTTTCGTAGCCTCCGTAATTTAGTCGGTTTATAGGAGAGTTTCTGGCACTTTATTGTCTTTTGGAAAACTTTTAATCCATCTGAGATTTAAAGCTGAAATTTTAGGGATGTTTTTTTAACAAAATGAACAAATTTGTTCACTATAGTTTATTGTTTTCCATTCAGAAGGAGCTGCGTATTCGATCGCCAAAGTGGAAAATTTGACAAGAACCTTGAAATTTGAATGAAAATCTCTTTATATCTTCATATCGCGTAAAGTTTGTTAATCCAGATTTGTACACCTTAAAAGGGTATATCATAGTATATTTAATTGTTTTTATTTGTTTTTAAATGCACTAGTTTAGGAGTAAATAGTTTTTTTCCAGTTTTATAAAAAACAATTAATTATATCGACATTTGTCGATTAATCGAAATACTCATATTTGAACAAATTTGAACAAATTAAGGCCTATAACTGGTATTTTTTTCAAACTTCTGCGACAAACAGTTTTCGAGATATGGGAAATCCCAAAACATTACCCCAGCAAAATCTTGAATATCTCAAAAACTATAAGTTGAACAAATTTTGCTATTGGTATTCATTTACAACTCATCAAAAGCTATCTTTCTATGTACTTGGTTCCAGGCTAAACGCCTTTTTTAAAAAAAATCTCAGATCTCGTGCCTTTCACGACCTTCTGGTACATTGAAAATGAATTTAATTAATTACCTAAACCAAAATTTATTCGTAAACATTTTTTATTATTATTAAATACTAGCGGCCGCCCGCGACTTCGTCTGCGTGGAAAGGTTTTTTCCTATCCCTCGGAAACTATAAATTTTTTCGGGATAAAAGGTACCCTATGTCCTTCTCTGTACCCCTGATAACGTGTATGCAAAATTGCATGATGATCGGTTCAGTAGTTAGGACGTGAAGGCGTAACAAACAAACAAACAAACAAACAAACAAACAAACGGACTTTCGCATTTATAATATTAGTAAGGATACCTATGTACATACTATAACTAAAACATCTTAGAATTTCTACAAAAAAATACCTAATAAAAAGTTCTAATCAAAATCAAATGCAGTCTCGCGCTGACTTCATCATCATTTGAATAATAATGTGCGATAACAATGTTTATCTAGGCATCATCTTCACATTCTCATTTAGAGACCGTTGTAAAAATTGATTTGGAATCGTAGCGTACTAAGAAAAACATGAGACATGCGCTATCGAGTAATTTTAAATCTCGAAATTGAAATAACAGCAACCCACGAATATACAGCAATATCTTTAACATTAACATAGGTACCTATTTATTTCCTTTTTACACGTTATTAATACGGTAATTTATCTTAAAAATTCTAACCAATTAGTGCAAATGCTTTTCTGTATCTACTCCTAAGTATGGAGGCTCAAACTACAAACTCTCCTCTATTCAACATTCGCTCAAGATTCGTTTATTCGTTTGCCTATACAAAAAAGTGCCGTGTATCATGAAATCCCACGGTGCAGGCAATGGTCAGGAAATATAGACAAAACAATAGAAACAGATGCGCCGAAATAGTATTTTTCGATGCTCACGTGCAATTGCAAGGCAAAGCCCGGCCTTTTGCATAAGTATAGAAACGAGTTATTAACCAAAATAGGGTTAATAAATAAATGATATCTTGTTCTTCGTATGAGTAATACTAATGGTGTTTATTTAACTTAGTTGTTTTACGTAAGATTTGACACCTAACCATTAAAAAGTCATAAATAAATAATTATTAAAAAATTACATTAACAAAACTTAATACAAACATAAACTCATTTAATCTAATTTTACTTTATTTAAGAATTTTACAGAAGTATCAATAAATAAAAAATATATTTTTGTTTTGCTTTTAAAAACACTTTCATTAGGTACCTGTCCGATTTTTTTATAAAAAGAAAATAACATTTTATTACATTTACAACGAGAGAAAATTAAGTTTATTGAAATAATAACATAACAAGAATCATTAACTATTACAATCAATTAAGCACATTAATTCTAATTATTAATACCTACAATTCACATTATTCCTTAACCTATTCGAAGATGCCACCCCGGGTCATACCAGGCGCAAAGGTCCCCATAACACTGATGGCATTGCCGCGCTGAATGGCGATTGACAACCTTTGCGCCAAGTAGGATCCAGAGCGGGCGTCGCATCGCCTCTCACGTAGGCGGCGACCCAACTCTTTGATGAAGGCTACTGCCTCCGATCCCCAACATCCCTCGAGATATTTTTCAGGCGATCCTGAGCCAGAACAAGAAGACGTCTCCTGGCCTCTAGAGCCTCCGAAATAGCGTCAGGGAATATGGGTGAACCCAACAGACTAAAAGAACTTCGAGTCAATTCTTTAAGGCCAGGGAGTATAGAAGAGAACGTCTGAAAAGAAGAATTTGATTCGGGTCCGCAGCAGAAAAGCTCACACTTTGATGTATTCACCTCCAGTCCCAGACCTTGAAAAAGAGGAAGCAACACTCTCAAATCTTGTTCTACTTCCTCTGGCTTTCCTCCTATTGTGCCATCGTCCATTTACAACTCAAAATATAACTATAACATACATTTGTCTTTCAGACCATTAGCGTTGATACGACTGGTACGTACTAGTACACTACTGCGCTCAGCGCTCACTCACACGCTTCGCGCAAACTTTACTTCATAAAGGTTAAGCTACAGAATTATCCTTTTGTGTTATTTACCTCAAATATTTTTTTTAAAGTAGACCAATGTCATAACTGGAGGTGTTTTTAAATCGACCCGATTTTGCGTTTTGTTTACGAGATATGATTTTTTTCTCGCCGAAACTGGGCGAAAATCGACCACATTTTTCACATTTTTGCGATTTAAAAAAAAAGATTTTGAGATTTTTTAAAAAATTTAGCTTTAATATCTACGACACCAGGGTGATATCGCACTTTGGCTGGAAATCGGGACTATACAGATGCGTCAAAAAAAAAATTTTTTTCAATGTTAAAACATTTTGCCGGGGAAACGGTACCTTAGCAAAATCAGTTTTTCTCGAATAACTTCGAAAATACAACTTGAAAAAATTTTGCTATAAGTACTTGAACAAATTGCATCTAACTATGAACTATTATCTGTAATACTCTCATTTCTCTAAGACGCAACATTTTGCTGGGGTTACGCGTATGCGTAAGCGTAATGGGGAATAGTAAAAAGCATTTTCTTTAATTTCTTTCTTTCTTCTTTATAACCTACATAGCTTACCACAAAAATATAAATACTTATCTATAATTATTAGCTTTATTATTCTAATGAGTGTTTTTAGAACAGATCAAGCCTTGTTTGCTTGGCGAAATCTTAAAGAAACAAAACAATCATATAAAATATATATTTTTTAAATCGATTGAAAATTTTTGCACGTTAAAATCAGAAACCGGGGCGCTGCCAGAACGATGGACACAAAGCGCTCGCGCTGATAGCCGCGCGATAGCGTGCGGGAGCGAGACAGTTGCGAGTAAAATAAGCGGGCGAAGGGCAGCGAACGCACGTAAAATTTTTACAAGCGCCCTCTTAAGCGACGCTGTTGCCCATAGTATATAACATAGAGGCAAGTGAGCGTACGCTGACTGACATCTGCCCAAAGAGAAACGTTTTAGGGTTACATCTGCTTGCCTACCTAGGTACTCTTCGAAGCTTAGTAAAAAATATCACATTGATACTTACATTTTTATCAACGCCATCTATCGTACCTACAGATTTTTTTCATTTTGAAAAGCCCTCATTGGATGTTTTCTTATGTGTATTTTATTATTTACTAGCAGCCGCCCGCGACTTCGTCTGCGTGGAAAGGTTTTTTGCTATCCCTCGGGAACAATACTTTTTTTTCAGGATAAAAGGTACCCTATGTCCTTCTCTGTACCCCTGACAACGTGTATGCAAAATTTCATGATGATCGGTTCAGTAGTTAAGACGTGAAGGCGTAACAAACAAACAAACAGACTTTCGCATTTATAATATTAGTAAGTACTAGTGGCTCAGAGAGCTATATACCTCGCGTTAAAAAGTAGCACAAATTGTATGTTGTTTAAAAATTAATCTAATAGATGTCGCCACGAGGTTTTCAAAAGCAGTACTAAGAGGGCTGTTTGTTAGGTATTCTATTCGAGACTAAATGGCGCTTCTAATTTTGAACATATTTTGAAATGGGTAATTTTTTTTTCGATAAAATTCACTCGTCACAAAAAAAAATCGTGTTGCACTCCGGGAGTGCCGACAGAAGTAAAAACTTAAATATTAACGTTGTGCATTTTTGATATTTTGGAATAGTTAGGGATTAATTTTGCACGACTTGCCGTCTTAGGAATTTACTCTGCATTTGAATTTACGAATACAGAGCAGTATTGTACGAAAGTCTTATCCATAGCTTGACAGAAAATCTAGAGTTTTGACATTGAATTAAAAAATTAGCGCGTTGCTATGGTGACACAAGTGTTTACGTACGTTTTGAAATGATGCGCCTCCATTTTTACCGCGCCCCGTAGTAAGAGAGGGGGATACTTCCGCCGCCAGCTGTCTACTCTCCATCCGTCACATCCGTCTTACGAATTTTCGATCAGGGTCACGTGATTCTTACTGACGCAAGTTTTGCATTTTTTCCTCATTACAAAAAAACGTACAACGCCGCTAAAGAAATTTTCACATCAAAAACTATACTTATAATTATAATAATTAGCGAAGTTAAAATTTCACGAGAATCGGTTGACAATGCGATCTGTAGAGGAGAACAGACGGACAGCGGGACAGACATACCAAAGCATTTTTGCCCAAATTGAAGCCTTTGATTATATTACTCAAAGGCTGAAGCAGAGACGCTTTGCGCTATAAAACAAATCTATTTTTAAAAGTTCAGAAGTCATGCTTATAGAAAAATGAAAGCGTTATTTATTATTATAAAAGTGTTAGAGTAAAAGATTTGTGAATTAGAGAAGTTTAAAGAGTTTTGTTCCTATTAAGTTTCTGTTTTTAATTATAACTGAATTTGGTATTTTTAATAAGATGTTTATTGACTATAAATCATGATGATGTAGCTTCACTAATGCATACATGAGATGCCAAACTTGTATGTGCTAGATGACTTGTTTCACCTTGACCTTTCACAGAAAAGGAAAACAGTGGATGCCAAACTAACACCTAGTGAAATGTTGGCCAAACTATCGCCAACGCCATAGAGTGCGGCCTACTAACCTATAACAACCCTAAATAAATCTCGCATCACGAATTAATTTTTTTTAGGCCAGCGCCCACACACTGTGATGGTTGGCTACTTTAGACTGACTTATATTTATGAACACGGACGTTTATAAGTGAAAATTAATTAGTACGGACTCACGGAGTACGTATAAACGAGTTGGTAAATATATAAGTAATAATTATTAATAAAATAAATGCTTGGACAATTTCACACAGCGCCATCTAGCCCCAAACTAAGCAAAACTTGTATATGGATGCTGCTAGACAACTACTTTTTATATATTTTTAATATACATACACTTATTATTATACATAACACCCAGACCCAACACAAAAATTAAAATTAATCATTTTGATTTCTGCCCGGCCGGGAATCGAACCCGGGACTTCTTGCGTGACTAGCATGTTGACCACTGCACCACTAGTTGCAGTTGATTTTCAAGTTTTTAGTAGAAAATGTATTTTTTTAGGAATTGCATATAAAGTTTTTAATAATTGTTTTGTATAATATTGCCATTTAAAACTACATATATTAAAATAAAAATACAAAGTACATAACAACAGATTTCTGCAATTAGGCATACATTAATATAAATTGGCAACCCTGTATGGACCCGCATCGAAATTTTGTCGCGCGCAGAGCGAGATGCAAATAACACTCAAACGAGAGTGAAAGAGACGGCGATAAGCAAAACAGGGCCGGCTAACGGTACACACACGGAAGTGTGTCAGTGGCGTAAAGCGAACTACGGCGTAGGCAGGTCGTAAAAGCCGCCGCGTGCGCAACGAAATTCCAACCTTGACCGAAAGTTATACGGTTGACTGTTGCGTAGCTACCGATCAGGTTTTCGATTTTCACGGTGCTGATTCACGACAATAGCGATGTCCGCTTCTGTTTGACGATTACTTAGACAGTCCAGTTTTAAACCTACCTCAAGGCTGGGCGTTTTAATTCCATTTAGACCGTTACCCATTGAGGTTCCATCAAGCTTTTGTCCATAGTTCGAAGTATTTCTAATTTAGGTGCAACGCAAGCAGAGCAGAGCAGAAACACTTTTTGCCAAATAGTGCAAAGTTTTTTTGCCTGAAATCTAACGGGTTAAACAATGGAGGTCATCCATTAAGACGAATGGATTTATTTATTGTCCTTAAATTTTTGAAATATGTATGCAGTTTAAGAGATAGGTTCAATTAATGATAAATGAGATAATGAATAATGTATCCAAAAATTCATAAATTAATACCAATTTTCAATATCTGCCTGCCGACAACAAAGTGTGACCTAATAGCGCATAAAGAATCTTTAATTTTACTTTTTGTAATGACAAGATGTCTCCTCTCCTACCTACCTATTCATTTATCTAAAGTTGAGTTAATACTTAATTATTTACTTTTGCCAGGCATATTGCAATCAGCCTATCAACAATCCTATTCTTTATATTTCACCCGATAAACAATATAAAAACGCGTATGCATTATTGACAAAAACACAAGACACCCCAGTGACAGTAAAACAGCTGATAAGTTATCAATTAAGTCGTGAGCGGTAATGGGCGTGCGCGAGCGCGGCGGCGGGCGGGCGGCGCCCTTGAACGTGAGGTGTCATTACCCTTACGCCACGTGTGCCGCCGACCTTATCTGCGTCTACGTCACTGCAAGATATTATTATGAGCTTATGCAATTTTATCTTTCGAAGATTTAACTTGCGTTTACTACTTACAAAGTAGCAAAAATTTGCAAATAAATAAAAATAATTCTAATTTCTTTTAAATAATTTATTTCTATCAGATCTAATTATGGAAAATGTTTCACTCTGTAAGCCTATGGGCAAGGAATAATTAAATTACAAATAAAAATTTCAATGGAAAACTTCGTCAATGTTTTCATATTAATAAGCGTGAAAAAGTACAACGAAGTATACATATTTCAGCAACGGTAAAATGCATTTCATTAACTTTAATCTATTTTCTTTTTTTCGATTCAGAGATACCAAATAAAAAGGTTAAAGCTCGTCTATTATCCTAAACTCTTTTGCCATTTCAATTGTGATGTGAGCCGCAAAAAATGGAATGTCTTACACGTGCCGTAGCTCTGCGAATTTGGAGTTACGATGTTTGTTCCTATTCCATATTTGGACAAAATACCGCTACCTTTGAGGTTTCGCATTTTAAATTTGATGAGTTAAGGAATAATTTGTTAAGATCTGGTAAATGTTAATTAAAGTGGAAGTGAAGAAAGGCATGCTGAAGTTTTTTTAACTATTTTTAAGTGGCTATTTTGGAGTTTTAACAATTTATTATCTATAAAATATACATAATGTATATTTACAATTTCAATATTAAAAACATTGACAGTTATGTTAATTATTAAAATATTGACAGAAGTAGTGTCGATGTTACGGAAAACCGGATGAATGAAATCAAATTTGTGATGGAACCTAATATTAAATCGAAAAGTAGTTAAATTAACGATTGGCCCATATTTTCTACACAAATAGACGCAACGAAAGATCTCACGAAAATATTTATTTGTCATAACAACTTTCACTGGCCTGCCCACCGGAGCGTATAATAACAACTGTGACAATTTCACGAAAACTCGAAGAAATGCTAATTTTGGTGGCCATTTGTGGAGCGAGACAAATGAATCCTACAATGGACACTTAAATGGTGCTATCACGGCTTGGAATTGACAAAATTGTAGCTCAAAATGGTTGACATATTTTTGCAGAAGTAGGCAATTTTTTTGCATGTGACGGCAATAATAATTATGATAGCAAAAAATAATTAGCCTTACTTCTTAGTTTAAAATTATTAACTGTACTCACAAAAAGTCCACTCCAACACGAGTGAATAATTATTATGATATACTCGTAGGATCATCAAGAAATGTGATAAATGTGATAATACATCTAGTTAATAAATTAGGTGGTTCAATTAAATAAATGAGACGGACCTTCGTAACAAACCCTAACTATACAGTCAAAGAGAAAACTACAGTTAGTAAGTAAAGGATATAATTTACCGATATCTATTGATAGTGACTCATGTACATCATTTAATTACACTCTAAAATAACATAAACAAAATTAAATGACTCTTTAATGTTATTTCGTTCTTAACAAGTTTTTACACACAATTTTAAATTAATTTTGCGCGTTAGTTTATATCTACCTACAGATACTATTTTTATGAAAATAGCAATTTCTCAGTTTCGATTTTGTACAAAAATTTTGCATTGTTGTTGTAAACATACAGTCTACCCTAAAATGCACCATTTTCACGAAGTCCTTGTTTGCTTACTTCCATACAAATTCCACAGTTTTTCCGCCCTACGATGCAATGTTTGCTATGAATATGCAAGAAATGGGCATGCTAGGATAAAGTGGAACAGATACACTGACTTATTCTTCTAAAATAGTTGAATCTAATTTTTACTTATGGTTAAATAATAAATGTATTACCTATTCTATTTTGTAAATGATTGTATATTCTCAATCAGAACAGAAGACGATCACTAGAGTTAGAATCCCCACCACAAAATATATAGCCTGTCTGTGTTGATGACTGACTGATGTTTAGAAAAAAGAGGTCAATAGATGAAATTTTGAATTGTGAACTTGACAAGGTGCTATCCAAAGCTGACGTATAATAATTTCCTCAATAAGTAGTTTGGAAGTTATGGTAATTTCGGCGCGAACTTGCTTAGTAGAGCGAGACAAATGAGCTCTTGCCGATTGTAATGGGACAAAAGCGTTATTAACTTGTTTTTTATTACTGAATTTGTGGTGGAGTGTTTTTCTGTGAAAAAAGCCTAATAAGTGCCGTGAAAACATGTCAATACCAAAAGTAAAAAGTAATCTATATGTGTAAGTCCATGAAACTGGACGAAACATCATCATCACATAATGAAAGAAACATCATTCGAAAACGTTATGTCCGCCTGTATACGGTAGGTTTTTTTACCTTACCATATTTTACAAAACGTTTACCAGTAAAGAAGTGGGATAGAACTATCACTTTATCATTTGCCAAATGAGACTCAATTAAAATATCAATTTGCAGTAAAAATATTTCGAGACAACATTTTAATTGTACGGCATTTCTCAAAGCAGTATTTCGTGTCTAAATACAATTTATTACAGTAGGTAATGTCGGATAATATATTAACATTCGTTTGATAGCATGATACGATCTCAATACATGCTAGTTTAGGCGAATATTACTGAAATATTATGCTGAGAAATCATTTAATTGTACTGCTATTTGAAATACGATGAAATCGGAACGAATTCATTTTAAAATTAAAAGGTATGCCTAGTTGTCTTTTTTGTTTACTTTTTATATCATTATTTATAATAAAATCCGTTTACTTATGACGAATACCGTATAAGCGATTCAAACTTACGCTCTGAAAAAGATACAGTTGTTATGTAGCTCAGGCCATTTCAAACTTTTTCACTATTTGAATTTTTAATTTCAATTTTACATTGTGCCTCTTAATAGTTTCTAGCGGACACGTTTCAGATATGATCGCTTTTTTCATAACTTTACACCTATACTATTTGAACCAAATAATAAATTCGCAATTCGAGCTACTTGCAAAATGTTTCCAACAAAATAACTTTTGCTTAACATATTTGTTACAAAAAGTACAAACAAAAGGTGTCGGTTTTTGCGGGCTGGTACCGAGTCACGTTCGGAACGAAATCGGGAGTCTCGTAATTTATTATTTTTAAGTGCATTGCGCCACGCGGGTTCGACCGCCAACGCCACGGGCCGACGACCCGAGCAATCAACCTTTTATTCACACCATTTGCGAAAATCCCACCCAAGGCCGCGCACTTGGCAGCCGAAACAAATCAATATTTTAAAAGTATTTTTTACTATTATTGCGAGGCATTGCGTGCCCGCGTTGACCAATGAAGTGCGTGTAGCTGTCCACGGTTTTTTAATACAAAATTACGAAATTCACCTGGTGCAAAAGTTTAATGACAGTCACGACAATTTGAACTTAAACATTTCTTCCTGTTCTCATCATGAAGATTACTCTACTGCAATTTAGTTACTCGAATTTACTGTTTAGCACTAAGATGGTTATACGAAAAAGACTGGTTTAAATTTGAAAAATTTAAAAATGTAACGAATAAAACACTCTTTTTACATCGTTCTGCACAAAAAGTCGACCTTTTCTAACACCGTGCCGACAGCGTTTCGTACTGCGATTTCGTCGTTTTGCAGTTAGAAACAACACGGTCAGCTGGCTCGAATAACTCGGTTAATTGCGCATGTACATACATAAGTAGATCGTTGAATGCAGCGCACGAGCTATCTATCTAACCATCGGCAATTTCCTTTGTTATGGGCTTCAAGTATATTTCATAGCAATATACATAGTAACTGTATTTTTTAATTATCAAGTGAATCTTCCGAACATGTCATAAAATTACTTATTTCAGTACTCTAAGTTAGGTATCAATGTTGTTTGTTAAACAAAATTATTGTTATTAATATTTACACGGTAATCGTAAATAAAAATACCTATAGTGTTGGTATTTAAGGCACCGATGCCTACTGAAGCGTGGCGGCGCAGGCCGACAAAATGGAAACAATTATTGAGCTCTATATCTGTGATTGCGCCAGTCGTTACCTCAAATAACTCGCCGTCGAATGTTTGCTAATGTAAAGTTACAAAAGTCTAACAAAAGATCTGTTTCTATCTAGCTTTGATTTTAATTACTGAAAGCTTGGCGGTTGCATATCAATTGGCTATTATTGGCAATTTATCGACTTAGTACCTACTGTGTATTTAGTATTACAAGTTAAAAAGAAAAACAAGACGTGACAATTTAACTATTAACAAATATCATACACTTAATCAATAACCGCTGGATGCGGGCAGCGCAGGACCGATCGTCGTGGAGATCCTTAGGGGAGGCCTATAACCAGCAGTGGGCTCCAAAAATCATAGTTAAATAAAATTCCGAAATTCAAGGAAATTTGTTTTCATTTATATCCATTGGAACATTAGCAATCTAAATCAACATAAATTAGAGGTTAATACAGCAAAATTGAAAAAAACTATGAAAAAACCGGCCAAGTACGAGTTGGACTCGCGCACGAAGGGTTCCGTACCAGAAAAACAGCAAAAAAAAAGTTTGTTGTATAGGAGCCCCCCCTTAAATATTAATTTTATTCTGTTTTTATTATTTGTTGTTATAGCAGCAACAAAAATACATCATCTGTGAAAATTTCAACTTTCTAGCTATCATGGATCATGAGTTACAGCCTGGTGCAGACAGACAGACAGACAGACAGACAGACGGACGGACGGACGGACGGACGGACGGACGGACGGACGGACGGACGGACGGACAAACAGACAGACAGACAGACAGACAGACGGACAGACAGACAGACAGACAGACGGACAGCGGAGTCTTAGTAATAGGGTCCCGTTTTTACCCTTTAAGTACGGAACCCTAAAAATCACGTTTGTTGTATGGGAGCCCCCCTTAAATATTAATTTTATTCTGTTTTAAGTATTTGTTGTTATAGCGGCAACAGAAATACATCATCTGTGAAAATTTCAACTTTCTAGCTATCACGGTTCATGAGATACAGCCTGGTGACAGACAGACAGACAGACAGACGGACAGCGGAGTCTTAGTAATAGGGTCCCGTTTTTACCCTTTGGGTACGGAACCCTAAAAAAGACCACCGAAAAGAGGACCACAGAATGGATCTTCCCAGTGGCGTAGCGTGTGTTTGTGCCGCCCGGGGCGGACTCGAATTTTGCCGCCCCCCTATTTTCGTTATAAGTCAAGAAAATCAGTAATTTCTTAAAAAAAAATAATCATTGCCTACTAAAAATTAACTCTTCGGGTATTTTTCAGTGCATAATCTTTTATGTAGCCGCGCGCTCCGGGCTGGTGATGATAGTTTGGTCAAAATCATTACTATCAACGGTAGTGTAGCCTAGTCGCGGCGTGCGTAGCGCCACGCAGCGCGCCGCGCGCTCCAGGCCATACGGTGATGATGGTTTGGTCAAAATTATTACATCAATGATAGCGTAGGCTAGTTGCGGCGTGCGAAGCGCGCCGCGCGCTCCCGACCATACGGTGATGATGATTTGGTTAAAATAATTACAATCAACCATTTCGTAGCCCAGTCGCGGCGTGTAGAGCGCGGCGTGTGGAGCGCGCCGTGCACTCCGGGTTGTACGGTGATGATGGTTTGGTCAAAATCGTTCCAATAAGTGATAGTGTAGTACCTACTCATATTTTTTTTTGTGAAATTTTCCCGCCCCCCCCAAAAAGTGCCGCCCGAGGCGGTCTTTCCATCAGTCTAGTACGATCTTCACTCTTGAAAAATTCAAAGTCTATACAGACTGATGAAATGGACTGATGTCAGACTGATCATGTCATCTCCCTCTTAGCGTGGTTGTTTTATGTCATTGGAAAACTTCTGATTTCACTATTTTCTAATGTTTAAATATAACCCTTTACCTAAATAATAAAACTATAAATACTATAGGTATAAGTACTTACTGCTATTTGTTTTCTCGCAAACAATGGTAAAAAGTAGAGTACACAACTCGTGAAAATTCATCTCGGTCCTTTGTTTCCTTCGCTGCTCTCGGGATCCAACTTAGTACATCGAACTAAATATCCTTTTTTTCACTTGTTGTATAATCTACTATTGTTTGTCTCTATGAAAAATATAAATAACCAAATGTAATTTTTGCATTGTTCCAGATAGCGCGGCAGGGTGGCGGCGTCCAAGTATGGCGGCGGCGGGGTGTCGCTGGGCTCCGGCATGGGCCGGCGTGGCATGAAGTGCGGCAGCGACGAGCTGCTGCTGGGGGCCTGCTGGCTCGATCCCAAGCTCGACGCCTCGCCCCCCGCGCCCTGCCACGACCTCCTCGACTCGCTCCTCGCCCCGCCCCCTATCGCCGAACTTAAACCCCTCCCCCCTTTCACTGGATACACCGGCCACCTATCCATCAACGGCATCTCCGGACATCACTTTCACGCTATCGCACAACGCCTCCCTGAAGAAAACAACAATTACCCCACCCAAAGCGGCTATGGTGACAACCATGATGTCGTTTCTTCTTCTACTTGCGCTGCGGACGCTGAACCTCCGGATTTGGAAGATGTCAAACCTTTTCTTGATGCACCTGATACAAAACTCTTTGCCGAAACCACTGCATCTGCCGCAGACTCCTGTGCTGCTTCCTGTTCACCCCCCGCGAAACTTTTCGAGGAGGGCCAGAAACAGGACGTGTACGATGATATCAGCTCGATAGACGACTTCGCTGCTATTATCGGATCGGCCATGGCGGACACGACTGTCCCTTCGCAACCTGAAGATCCGGAGCGCAATGACTCACGAGACAGTTGGATGGACATAGATGCCTGGATCGCCGGCGCTTGTAATCAACACGGCGACAAAATAGTGCCCCATGACTTGAACGAGTTCGTCCTACCGACATCACCTCCACCGCAAAGTCAGCAGATCCACCACGGACTCGAGTTCAGCTGCAAACAAGGGCAGGACTTTGCGAAAAGTCAAGAATTATTCCAAAAGAACTTGGGTCAAGCCGGTTCAACATTGCAGACGCTGCTGACGCATGGCTATATGCCACTTCTACAGAATCGGTTACAGAATGGCCCACCGGTCAAACAAGAGGCGCCGAGTTCAACCAGCTATGGCATGGACGTGATATCGACGTCGTCACCACCTGGCAACGCCGTGTCGACGACAGACGGTGTTAGTGGGATACTGAATGGGCGGTACGCGTCTCATTACGCGCTCAGCTTGAAGCCAGACGGACTGTGCAGCCCAGATAGACTGTTAGGTTATCCGCATGCACACACTACAACTATAACACCCTCAAGTAAAAGCAAAAGGAGCAGAGTGAAAGCGAAACAGGCGAGTGGGAACATGCATGGAAGCTCACTCTCTTTCCCTTCAGCCACGGCCGCTGAACTCAGCGGGCTTCTAGGCAAAGAGAAACCCGTCCACCGCTGTGGCATCTGCAATAGAGGATTCCTCAACAAATCCAACATCAAAGTGCATCTCCGCACGCATACCGGCGAGAAGCCCTTCAGGTGCGACGTCTGTGCGAAGGCGTTCAGACAGAAAGCGCACCTCATAAAACACCAACAAATACACAAGAGGATTGGGAGAGACTAACATAGGTTATAGATAAGTCGGCACTAGCTCAAAATGAAAGCATTTTAATAGTTTATAGTCGTGCGTGTGTGGTTGGCGCGTGCCTCGGGCCGAGAATCTCATTCTAGGATATTGTGTGCGAGAGTTTCATTGTCTTCTAACTTAGTTAAGAGCGATGTTTATATATTATTTTTATAATAACCCTTAGCATAACATTCCTAAGGACAAGTGCAATGTTAACTAGTTTTAAGCGTCTTTACTTGTAGATAATTGTTTATATTTTGTTGCGTGGCGAGCGATCGTCTAGGATCCTCCCCTCCACTTTGGACGCTATTGTATAGTATATAGTCCGTCTGGTTAGGTTAGTATCTCTATGTAAGTCTGCGGTCGTGGGATGCCAGCGTATGTGTTCTATGGCACAGTTTAAAAGTGGATGAGAACGGACAAAACATGAACGAGTAAAATTCAAATCTATTATTTATATAAATATTCGTATGTGAATGGTTACTCCGATTACCTACTTATAGTCAAATTATTGTGTAGATTTGTAATGTATATTGGTTAGTACTTAATTAATTAAGACAAACAAAGATGACAAAGCTAACGAGGCTACAAGAGAACTGTTCGAACTTTTGCCACTTCAAAAGGTTCGCTTTAACTTTTTCTATTCTCATTCGCAATCTAATTTTCAATCTTCCATTTCATTCATTAACACTAGTATGGTATTATAGTAACATTATAATATTTTACATAAATACTTCATATTTAGAGTAACTTTAATCGATTATATGACTAGATATCTCTTCCATTCATTCTTAAACCACAACATTTCATCTACATTAATATCGGTACTTAAAACATATTTTAATCATTAATAACGAACAAGTTTTCATTGTCCATCTTCAGCAACAAGTATTGCTTCATAAAATACTAAATAAATTCATTTTTCGTGCGGTCCTTCGCTGTGAGCACACGCGAGCAGCGGAACCGCGGCGTCCGGGAAACGCCGGCAAAAAATCAACCTACGCCACTAAATATTACCGATCCGCTGTTGCGCAATGTGGCCAATTAGGACCAACGAAAGGGCAGTTATTAACACCATTATCCCGAACTTAACACTTGCACGATACATTGATTATTTTTAAAAAAAAATATTGCTGCAATAATGCTATTAAATGCTACTAAAGAGCAATTGTAAGTTCTGTTTATCCTTAGTTGTCTTATTTGGTAAACAATCTTCACCTAACTCTTTATTTAAACAATTTATAAAATGCATCATATTATTTTTCACACATATGTATCCTTACTAATATTATAAATGCGAAAGTCCGTTTGTTTGTTTGTTTGTTTGTTACGCCTTCACGTCTTAACTACTGAACCGATCATCATGAAATTTTTCATACACGTTGTCAGGGGTACAGAGAAGGACATAGGGTACCTTTCATCTCGAAAAAAGTATTGTTCCCGAGGGATAGCAAAAAAACCATCCCACGCAGACGAAGTCGCGGGCGGCCGCTAGTAATATGATAAATCCTTACTTTATCCTTACTAATATTATAAATTCGAAAGTCCGTTTGTTTGTTTGTTTGTTTGTTTGTTACGCCTTCCCATCTTAATTACTGAACTGATCATCATGAAATTTTGCATACACGTTGTTAGGGGTACAGAGAAGGACATAGGATACTTTTCATCCCGAAAAAAGTATTGTTCCCGAGGGATAGGAAAACAACCTTTTGGCGCAGACGAAGTCGCGGGCGGCAGCTAGAATTGTTAATAATATAGCAGCCGCCCGCGGTTTCACCCGCATGGTTCCCGTTCCCGTAGGAATATCGGGATAAAAAGTATTCTATGTTTTTATCCAGGCTATCTTCTATGTGTGTGCCAAATTTCAACCAAATCCGTTCAGTAGTTTTTGCGTGATTGAGGAACAAACATCCAAACATCCAAACCCACAAACTTTCACATTTATAATATTAGTAGGATATTGTTAATTAATAATGACAATTTGAATTAATAAGATAACATAGTTTATGACAACTGTCAAAAACTGTTTACTAAATAGGACAAGTATAATATAAACAGACTTTACTAAAAACTATTGGTCGACCTCCAAAATTAAACAAAAACCATAATACAATAATAAATTATTAACTTAAATATTCATTCATTTTTCATAACGTTAACATTTATTAAAAGACACTTCATTGACTTCGCACTCATTTATCAATCGATAATTATTTTCACTGTCACGTCATACAAACATTTCCCCAATTTAACTTCCATCATTTTCATTATTTCGTCGGTAGTTAAGAAAAGATGAAGCGTTTAAGACGCTCGTCTATAGCCTGAGGTAAGAGCGGTTGTTATGCACGCTGTGAGAAATACACACGGATTTGTGTCAAGAATTATCAAAATTTTTTGGTGTTAACAAAACGAAAACTGTGTTACAAACAAATATGTTTTTGTTATTTATAACTTGCTAAGTGTACTTGTGTAGAAATAAAAACTTTAGATTGGCATTAGATAAAAGACTGGAATTTGGTGCTAAAAAAACTTATTGATATAATAATTTCAGTGTGGTTATCAGAATGTTTTGAATTCGTCATTTCTCACGCGTGTGTAATAGACTTTAAAAGTACCTTTGCTAGCGATTAGGCGTTTAGGAGTTAAGTATTTATTTTTAATTGTAATTTTGCTGTAATTATTATAAATGTACATTCTTCCGCGCAGTGCGCGCGCATCTTATCGACTTTAAAATACAATTAAATAGAGAATGTTATATTTTTAAAAGAGGTTTTGTCCATTTCCATTTATAAGTAAAGTGTAAATTAATGTAAAAATAAACGAGATTTTTTTTGTTAACGATACTTTCTTGTTTTATTTGTGAAGCTGTGCAGAGACTTGTAAGTATGGTGTTCTTCAATTCAATTAAAACATGATCGTAATCTCATGATTTCTCGAAATATCTCATAGATCCCAGGAAATAAAAACCGATCAATCACACACTCTTCTCGGGTTCCCATGCAAAATGGTGGGTTTTCTAAAAATAACCTGATGCATCAGTGGGTCACACTAGACATCGATACAGCAAACAAAGGTGTGAGCGCGCGGTGAGATCCGCAGTTCACAGGCGACGAAGAAAGTCGGATGTGAAAATTGACACTGCGCAAGCATTTGCGAAGAAAATCGCCTTTTGTGCGTGAATATGCGAGTTTGCGCACGATGCCGAGATGTGTTTGAAATATGGTGACAGTTAAACACACATTGCAATACTTATCTATTTATCAAAATATTTGTTTTTTACACGACTTCCCAAAAAAGGAATTTATTGTGTTCAGGGTTCATGTATGTTTGTATGTATGTGAGTTTTTTTAATATTCTACATATTAACGCTCTGGAAAACATGCTAACGTAAATGGCATTTTTAACCGACTTCAAAAAAAGGAGGAGGTTCTCAATTCGATTATATATTTTTTTATCGTTGTTCGCGCGTATCTTCGACATTTATGAACCGATTTTGATGATACTTTTTTGTTTGATTGAGTTTTCTTGCGAAATGATCCCATTTGTTTTTTTATTCAAATCGGTTTAGTAGTTTTCAAGTAATCCTGAAAATATTATGATTTCGCACTAACTACCTTGACGATTTGGTTATTTATTACCCAATTAGATGATTTTTTTTTGTTGGAAAAGGAATACCTTAAGTGTAGTCCTTTTAATTTCATCAACATTGGACCTTGGATTTCGAAGATATCCAAGGGAACTCCTCAAACTCAAATAGGGTAATGTATTACAGTAATTGAGATTTTGGTAGGTTTATGACAATTCAAAACAAACCGAACTATGATCTGCGACGTTCTGGAACACTAAGACTTGGACAACGAAGGCACAACAACTCCTTAAAAACAAACAGCGTGAATTTGAAAATTGGGTTATGGGCCTTTTGAATATATATTATGTTAAAAAAAAATTACACGCTTACATACTTACTACAAAAAAGCAAAAAATGAAAAAGCTTTTTAAAGTTTTCAGACTTTTTCCTATACTTGTATAGTATAACACGATATTACTTACTAAATTTCATAGTTTTAGGTTAACTAAATTTTGATTCCTTTGAGTGTCGCAAAAACCACATATTTGCGTTTATTGTAGCATAAACGGCCGCCGTATTTTTTTAAGTTAACATAGAAGATTGTTTTTTTTTTTAAGTTTCAATCGATACCTCTACACTTTTCAGATGTAAAGGGTCTTGCTTGACAGAAGGACAGACGGATAACAATGTGATCCTACAAGGGTTCCTTTTTTCCTTTTGGGGTACGGAACCCTAAAAATACATGTATTGCATCTCAATACTGCATAATGTGGTTGAAAGATATGAACATACACTATCTGTTATAAATTTTTACCTCATTCATATTATTAAAAAATACACAAAAAGTTCGAAATTCATAGCATTAAGAATTCAAAAATCAGAATTAACAATATTGTTTATACACTTTTAAGCCTTCCGAAATAAAACACATTTTACGGATCACAGCACGTATATTATTTATCCAATTAATATAAATAAAAAAAACAATAACTCCAAACTTAATTTATTCTAAAATAACACCTGAATTAATAATACACACATCAACTTTGTCTAGGGATACCAGGTGTTATTTTCATTCAAACGAGGTAACTTAAGCCTTGGTTTCCTGCCAATAAAGGATGTTCTGTGCTGTGATCTGATGACGGCTATCCAGGGAGTGAATGGAGGAGATTCAGATCGCTATACACACACACCCAACTGATCTGACCAGCATTCTAAAAACGTAATGGACATGTTTAAAAAAAACCGTGAAAATAGCATGAAAATGTATGGAAACCCTCAAACTGAGAACTCTGACCCATAAATCTTTTTCTTTTAAAACCAAGGCTTCAAAGTTACCTCGTTTGTATGAAAATAACACCTGTATCCCTAGACAAAGTGGATGTGTATATATGCGCTTTAATCCGTAACGTAGTGTTTTATTTGATTGAATCAGGAGTCACTTGACGTAAGACCGAAGCAAAGCGAAGCAACACCAACATTCGGTGTTGGTTTACGCACGATCTTACTCCTGAAGATGCAACTCCTGAAGGAGCATCCTCAGGAGTTAGGTTAGCACCTTCACCACTTAGGCAGTAGCAAGGTGTGTTGCTGTCTGGCTAAATGCAGGTACTGTGCACTGATATTTTGTGGTGTGCATGTGCATTTTTGTGCGGGCGGTGCATCTTGCATGTATTATTTGCGGAAGTATTTCTAATAAAATGTTATTCATCAAACAATTGCTCCTTCTCAAATAAATACTGAGTAACTTAGTGACAATCGTTAGTCTGATAAAGTTAGGCAATATCTTTGACAAGGCCAGCCATCCAGAGTCGTTAAGTAAAAAATTTCAAAATATCAATCAATTATGGCTGTAATAAATTTAAACTTAACTTGATAATTAGCAATTTAGTTACGGATACCTAGTAATCAAAAATGATTGGACACTTATATAATTTGTCGAATAAAAATTAGAAACGACCTTTGATTTTGGGTTAGACCATAAAACAATAGGATTTTAGGTCTTAATTTATTTTTTTTAGGTCTTAGCAATTTGTAATTTATTCGCTCAAAAATTTGTAACTTTAATTTAATTACCAATTGTTAGCAAAGTCCCGTGAAATCGTTTGGCATTCATTTGAAAATTCCCTAAATTTTGGGAGAAATTTCTACTACCGAAAACTCAAATCAGATCAACAGAAAATAAATCTTAGTGGCATATCAATATTTTTAACCGACTTCTAAAAAAGGAGGATATTATCAATTCGAATGAATTTTCCTATTAGGATTAATTTTAACTGAGATTTTATTTTGTTAATGAAATACTTCATTAGGGTTCCGTACAAAAGAAAAAAACGAAACTTTATAGGATCACTTTGTTGTCCATCTGTTTGTCCTTTATCTCAGGAACGCGTGGAGGTTGAAATTAAAACCATATACTCAAGTCTACGGTCCCTTGAAGTTGTGAAAAAATCAAACTTCTAAGTTTATGAAAAAAATGATACGGCTGTTTAAGCCACAAAAAACGCATATTTCGACATTCTCAAGGAAATCAAAATTCATAGGGTACTTCCCGTTGACCTAGAACCATGAAAATTGGCAAGTGATATCGTCTTATACTACAAGTAAGTACAAAGAAAAATCTGAAAACTATACATTTGTGAATAAATAAAAAAAATATCTTTATTTAAGTATGAACAAATTTGTACGGAACACTCGGTAGGCGATTCCGACTCGCACTTGTTCGGTTTTTTATAGTAAGATAAGTAAATTATAAATACATAATAGAAATCCTGCTACGACCAAATTATAGCTTCTAAACGTTGTTGTAAAGAAAAGACTTCAACGCGTCACAGCTCACAGCCAATGTGACAACGACAAACCACGCCGGCGGGGACGGTGACGGCGTGACGGCGGCGTGACGGCGTGTCGGCGTGACGGAGTGTCGGCCGGCGTACTAGCGTGGCACGATGACAAGTTATTTTGCGCGGCGCGGGCGGATTCTTTCACCAACCCACTTACATAGAGAGGTTTGATTTCACCGCTAACTACTGCGCGCGAGTCGCCACGCTCTGAACTTGACACATTTCATTATGTTTTATTATATATAATATCAAAAAGAATACAAATAAACACTTTATTCTGTCTGTCTGCTTACTTACTTGCCCAAACAGTTATACAGGATTATTTGTAAAGCACCAATAACTTCGCAAGAGTAGATTACTAAAATTATTAGCAAAAACGTTTGTTCTATGACTTTTCCGAAAAAAGATACACACAAACGTCCATACTACATTTTTTTTTCTTAATTTCGGAAATTCTTAAACAAACTTTGTGTTCATGATGTTACTTATCCTCTCCTGCGAGGTTGTTAGTGTTTTAAAAATAACCCTGAATATGTTGAGTTATTTGTGAACGTAAATGAAAAAGGTACACAAAAAAGTTTATGCTAGAAACTAGTACTATTCTGTGCTAGGAAAGACATTTACGACCTATGTTAATAACAATTTAAATAAAAAAACCTAATATTGCTCTATATACTGCATAGGTATAATTAATTACTAGTATTAACTACGGATTGACACTATCAATACTGTGCTATCACGCACCCAGGTTTAATTAACAAAAAACTGTATAAATTGCCGTAGTCCACACATACGGTGCACGCGCGCGGTGGGTGTGCACCGCAGAATGCGCGCGACACGAATCCGCGACGACTCCACTAAGGTTGTTGGGTATCAACTTTAACATGTTAATTATATCATGGCAATAACATTGTAAACATTATGTCTTATGAATATAAACCATATTGTAAGCAATGATTGATTCTTCAAATCATCAATATGAAAATCAGAAAGGATTGTGTAGATATTAAATCGCGTAAATATTAAGCCTCATCTTAAGGCAGGCAATCAAATTTCAGGCAGTAAGAACAATTTTTACGTGTTTTGTTTTCTTCTTATTTATGTTTTTTAAGGTATTCAAATCCCTCTAGCATGACCACCGAAACACGATATCGCACCTTTGCGACGACAACGTGACATTTTTGAAACCGCAACCTTTCAAGACGCTACTTCCAAATGGTGAAAAAACGTTTTCAAAGAGATGTCACGTTGTCATCGCAAAGAGGCGTCGCTTCTTTGCGATGTCAACGTGACATCTCGCTAAAAGAGTACTTCTTTATTATTTGTTGAAAGCCTTCTGGAAGATTGCGGTTTCAGGAATGTCACGTTGTCGTCGCAAAGGTGCGATATATGAATTGTGGGTTTATCGACTGACAAAATCCTTGGTTTTTTGACAGTGAAACGTGATAAATCGCTTAATATCGTATTGCGTTTCGGTATTCATGCTAGAAGAGGTTGGGATTCTTGAGAAAGGTAAACGTACCTGTAACTTCTGTTAGTTACTTTATATGACCAAGCTGTAAGCTTCCTAAATTAAATATTATTCAGGCTATGATTATTTATCACAAACACATTTCCTTATTATTACTCGTTACAATGCATGCGGGCTTGAGTATCAAATACAGCACAGAACATTTAGGTATTTGTCGATAAGGATGTGAAACATGAAAATGTTCGTGAATTTCATGCTGTGGCCAATAACACGTAAACATTGTAAAGAAATGAATCCTTTATCGCGACATTTCCGGTTCGAGGAGCTGTCTGATAATGTGTTTCATAAGTATTAGTATAGATTAGTATCTGTGTTTTAATCAAACGCAGAAGCTTCGGTACTCCTAGGTTTGACTAGTCAAACATCAGGTTTGACAAGAAGGCTTAGTCAAAGTCCAAAACCAATAGCATGTTTCGGCCTTTGACTAACGAACTTATGGCCAAACCTAGGAGATACCAACTTGGACAGTCAAACTCAATACGATCAAATCGGGGTTTGACCAGTCAGACTTAAATAAGGTTCAGAATTTGTTATTTTGTATGTAAAATTTTACTAAGTAAATTAACAATATTCCTGTAAACCAAATGATTTCTGTTACCTTTTTAAAAAAAAAATGTCAAAAGACTATCGCTAGGTGCAGCTATAAAGCTAGTTATTTTTACATTCTCTTTGGGTGCAGCGGAGCGATTGTCATAAATTTCGTGGTTATTTTTTTAAAAGACTACAGAACTCTTTGATTCGCTGGAAGACAGTTAATTTAGTTAAATTTTCACTCTAAAAAATGAGTTTTTCATATATTTACATAGAAAATATCAAATTCTGTACCTAATTTAAGTTTGACTGGTAAAACCATAATTTGATCGTATTGAGTTTTGGCGTTTGATTGACTGTCTATAAATTCTTAGTCTCTTGGTCTCTCCATAAATTCTAATTTTGGACTTTGACTAAGGCTTCTTGTTTTTTTTAATTAAATGGGCTTACTCTTATTTAATTCATTATAACCATAAAACTAATTTTCACGAACTAACTTACTAGTGCACTACAATCGAAAATTATTGTGCTGTCCCAAAACCCGCTACTTACATATAAAGCATTTTTCTAATCCAAGAATCGCCAATGCCTTATTTTTCAACAAAACTCTTATTAATGACAACCGCAAACTTAAATGAAACACTTGACATTTGTTCGTTTGATTTAGGAGCATCTCCACGGGTCACTCCCACCATCCACTGTCTCGAATGGGAAAGGTCGCAGTGACCTTTCCTCGGATCAAGTGAAATGCGAGTATATACACAAATATACACACGAGTATACAGAGTATACATACAGGCGCGCCTTGCCCTTCATACTTGAACTCTGTGGCCTTTAAAAGCCTGTTAAATTTTAAGTTGCAAGTTGCATTCGATTAATAACTATGAATATATTTTGTATTTTATCAACCCTTAATATATCTCACTCTAAAAGTTTACTGTGACCGGTTTATTGGACTGGCTGGGGACTGCGAGTAAAAGTTGTTACAATAAATAGCCTTTAAAACAGATGTTTTTTTATTAATAAACTTTTTAGTCTCACATATTTACACGTGTAACATGTAATAATTTACTAATTTCATTTTGCTTACGTCTTGCCACCTTTTGCGCCTTTTTGAAGCAATACAAACTGGTACCTTTTTTAACGAGACTTATCAATTATTAGTATTTTATTTATTTATTGACAAACTTTTGTTTATCTTTTTATCTACAACTGGTAGGTACTTAGTCTTTATGTCACGGGCCCTATTTCACCAAGTCGACATTTGTCAATGACATTATCGGTTAATTTTACAATTGTCGTTACTTTAATTTGGGACAACTACGTTGTAAGGTAAGGATATTTTTGTCAATTCGACATATTTGTAGATTTGTCAGTAATTCTTGACCTAAGATTTGAGCTGAGTCAAATTTGCGTGACAATTATCCTCTGGTACACCTATTCCTACCAAGGTATCCCTACTGGTTACCAACTTGTAAAAAACATCTCTTGTTTCACAACATAATTGTACTTTATTAAACTGTAAAAACTGCCGACATTATGTCACTGACAAATGTCAATTTGGTGAAATAGGGGCCTGATGTTAACTGAAACTAACGATAAGACCAAAGGTGATTTGTTGTAGCTTAGGGAAAAGATGTCAAGCAAAAACAGGCCTATTTTTACAACTTATAAATCCTAAATGTAGGGCAAATATACATCAACCAACCACTCTTGGCCCAACAGTACCTACCCGCCGGTGTTCCATCATCCCATGAGCTTGACGCGTCGTCCCCGGGAGTGGGCATGGACTTTCAATTCACCAAAAGGCAATTTATACCCTTTAGTTCGCAAGTCTTCCTTCAACAAATGCCAGTAGATTTTGTGGAAGTTGTGAAATGTTATGAAAAATCTATTGTTGGTCCTACCGATGCAAAAAGGACCACTTATGCCCACCTTTCAGGTCACCTGAGGTATAACTCTATTTCCAAATTCACGCTGTTTGTTTTTAAGGAGTTCCGTTGTAACTTCGTAATCCAAGTCTAGTACAGAACGTCGCAGACCATAACTCGGTTTGTTTTAGATTGTCATATACTTACCAATATCTTAATCAAACATAAAAGAATCATCAAAATCGGTCCATAAATGTCAAAGTTACGCGCGAACAACGATAAAAAATAACATAAAATGTAATTGAACCGCCTCCTTTTTTAAGTCGATTAAAAAAAAATGTTTACCTGTTGAGATTATGCCTTCTTATTCTAAGCTCGCCTTCAAGACACTTGAGGCTAAAGTTTAAGCATTTTCGATGGTTAAGTTATGGTCTTGGTCTGTCAAAAACCAAGCGAATTCCGTAAAAAAAAACACGTGTAAAACCTGCGTGTGAAAAGCTGCAATAAAAAGCCGAAGCGGGGACCTGCAACCTTGACCATAACCTCCGCTTCCGATGGAAGCTGCGCGAGCGAGAGGCGCGCGTGAGTGAGAAGGCAACAGTGGAAAGTGTGTTAGTGACACAGTTCGCGCGCCTGCGCCACATCCGTAAACATGCTGATGCACTATCTAGAAGTGCCGGCGAATTTATTCTACTGTATTTTGTGTATGTTAAAATTTGCTAATGTGTGCGTAATGATAATTAATATGAAAGAAGTCAACTAGGAGACGCGACAGGAAGGAATGGAAAAGAATGACGTCATCATATCAGCCGCACGTAGGGTTACCAAACGTCAGGATTTGTCCTGATATGTCAGGATTTTGGGTCTCTGTCAGGATTCCGGTCAAACTTGGAAAATGACAGGGTTTTTTGAATTATTCACATGATAGAAAACAAACCTTAAAACTAAGCGTTATTTATTTTTATATTTTTTTGTAACAATCAACTACCTAGTACATTTTAGTAAAACAATCAACTAACTTTGCAATAAATTATCAACTTGCCAAAATATCTGGACTTTTTACTAGAAATCAGGCTTTTTGTCAGGGTTTTTAGATATAACATTTGGTAACCCTAGCCGCACGACACCCACTGCTGGGTAAGAAGGACGTAGATTGTGGTACAGTGCCCAAATAAACTGAAAAAGAGTGGGAACCTAATGGCATTATTAATAATATATGTGAGGATTGGTTTTGGTATTTTGTTTGAGGCGTAGATGTCGATGTTCTCGGCACTTGAGGGATGAAATTATCTATCTCAGGGGGTTCCAGCAATCACAGATCATTGGTAAAAGAGTTAGACCAAACTTTGGCATTTTCTATACACAGTGTAGTCGATTTTTATCCACACGAGGTATATTTGATGCCTTGGTTCTTCGCCAAGGATTGACATATCTGTGACCTGATGATAGAAATCCAGAGGGAGTGAATGGAGAAGATTCAGATCGCTATACAATTCACACCCAACTGATCTGATCAACATTCTAAGAGATATAAGAACGAGTTTTGAATTTCAAGATTTCCATACATTTTTATGCTAATTTCGCGGTTTTTTTAAACATATCCATATATCTCTTATAATGTTAATCAGATCAGTTGGATGTGTATAGCGATCTGAATCTCCTCCATTCACTCCCTCGATGGTCATCATCATCACAGCTAGGTTAATCCTCGGCGAAGAACCAAGGCTTTAAAGTTACCTCGTTTGTATAAAAATCGACTGTCCCCAATTATCATCTGGCTACCACTATATAATATTACAAATATTACACGAGGAATCATAATATATTGCGGTAGTGTTATAAGATTGTGTATTGTGTCAGAAATTGTGTGTCAAAAGTCGAATTAAAAGCAAATTACAATGGTTAGTAAATTTAAATTCACGTTTAATTATGTATCATAATTTACAACCCATGCCCCTAAAGGTCTAGTAGTTTAGTCGGTTAACACAATTCTAAGCAGATGGTTAGTTCAGTGATTGATTGTGAAAAGCTGATCCCTGACATCCAGCAATCCACATCGGTCATTACGCGAGATGAATGGAGGCTTGTCCGGACTCGGCACAGGAATTCTGCCCTAAATATTGGGCTGTTAGTTCGCTACAGCGTAGTCTGTGCTACGTGCTACGGTGTAGCTGATATTTTCGTAGTATTAATAGGCTATGTGACTAATTTTGGAAAACCATTTTAAATTATTCCTTATTTCGTAATAAGCGCACCACATTGATATTTCAGGAAAAACCAATGTATTTCATTAAAAAAACAGTGTTAAAGTTTAAAATTTTAAAACCGCGCCAAAAACGCTACGGCGCTGGACACGTGACTTGTTGACGTCACTAGCCTGTAAACATTGCAATTTCCTTGACAGCCATCAATCGCGGATCCTTAGTCTATGGTCGTGTCAAACGCCTGAAGCCATATTTATTTACAGGCAAGTGACGTCATCAGTAATCTTAGAGCGGTTTCGCCACAGAAAAAAATTCAAAAATTAATGCATTTTTCTAGGTGAAATTAATCAATCAATAGACTTAATTTAGTCTATATAATAGTTGAATATGTTTTTTTACGCCATTATCTGTTAGGATAACCACAATTTGCAGTATATTTTCAATGTTTTCAAATACCCTATTGCTACACCTTAAATTTATTTTATTTAATTAATTTAATTACATTAAGTTTTTCTTATTAAAAAATATCAAAATCTTGAACGAATGCTAAGAGATGTTCTACTAAACTCTTCAGCACTACCAGACTAGTTATACGTAGTTATTTTAATCCTAATTTCTAGATTGTTAACCTTAATCGTCTCTCCATTTAAATTGCAACTAACTCAAAAGTACTTTTAAACACGCACTAACAATTTTTTTTATCAAATCTGGCCATTATATGTATATTCCGTACTTCTATGTAAGTATTTCTATGCAACCGAAATCTAGTCAGGTCTGTAATCCATACATCTGATAAACTAACTTGAAGTATGGAACAAGCTCTTTTCTACTAAACAATAGCATACGTTACTTGGCTAAGCAAATTTGCCGTACGCACGAATGGAAACAGGGAGGGGGGGAAGGGGGGTAAAAGTAAAAGTTGCGTCTAACTGTACCCGCATTCGCTCTCGAGCTGACACACTTCGCGAGCAGGTTGTACCTCCGTAGTGCGGTGAGATTAGGACACTGTGTCATGGATTATCAGGGATCGGGGATACGTCGATATTTGGGTAGGTTATACAAGCAACTTCTTGGATATTTCTACGAAAAGATATAAGGTTGAAATTGGCTGAGCATAAATGAATATGCATGGAAATAAAGTAGCCGTTTCAGATTTTAGGATATGACGAAGGGGTTTTAACTACATTATTCCAAAAGATACTCGTATTTCGGTGACGCACAGAAAATGGAGAATAATGAGCTAGAAATTTAAATCCATGGTTATTTTACAGTACAGGGGCCCTATTTTTGAATCGCTCGGCTGGCGTCGAGCGCTCTTTTCGACTGATTTTCGTTCGACATATGACCCAAAACAATGAGATGTCGAACGAAAATCAGTAGAAAAAAGCGCTTCAAAAATAGGGTCCCAGTACAGTTAGAATAAAAAATATTATAAACTGTGCTATGCAACGTATATTATGATTAAAATCGTAGATGAATTTCATTGACCCACGATTACAGTGATAATTAAGTCTAGACACATTTGCTATAAAGGTACTGACCATAAATGTTCTGACTAAGCAAGTTTTTTGAAAAGACATTTTTAAATTTCTCCAAGTCATTAAAATGTTGTATGAACGGTTTATGCATTACAATGCAGAATTTGTACCAGTCACATTAAACATGGTGATTCTAGACTAAATGTTGTCTAAGGTTGAAACTTGACTGTGTATCTCAAAACTTATCAAGTGACTGTTCACTTGTACTTTATTTGAGAGAGATTATGAGAGAAATTGACTCTAATCTGGACGCAAAAACAGTTCATAATACTGTTATTATGAACTGTTTTTGCGTCCAGATTAGAGTCAATTTCTCTTTGTACCTGTATTAAATACTCTCCTATTAAGCCTATCTCTATACCCATCCATCTATTTCTGTAATAATTTAGCAATGTACCTTCACCGAGAGTTATTTCTTACATCATATAAACAAATCTACATAATATACATAGGTATATAAAACATAGAATCGCCTACCTACCATAAACAAAGAATGTCCCTCCCCCCACCCCACTATCAGGTACAAGAGATTGGATGGTATAAACGACTGCAAATGCAGCCGGGGCTTAACGTGTCTTCCGAAGCACAGTGGAGTTCGAGACAATAAATTCTTGGTTACCAATCTGATTTCTGACCCTTACCAAAGTTGCTTAACTTTGGTAAGGGTCAGCATTTATCGCAATCACTAGGCAAAAGCTTTTAACAAAGGTATGCCATTGAGTTCCTCGAATACAACATTTTTATGATGAGCTTACAAATCAAAAATTCAAAAACCGCTAAGACACTTTCAAACAAAAGATAACGGCACATTTTTAGTTTTTGGAAATCCGCGGGGGCTGAATCGAGCGACATTGAATAAACTAAATAGCCAAATAAGTTGACAATAATGAGGTTATTGATCTTGAACAACAGTATTTGTGTAGGTGCGAACTATGCGAAGGATTGATCAACTTACCTTCTTAGCATGAAGATTCTGCTCCTGAGGCGAGGCACGAGGCGAGAGTGTGAATTTCGTATCGAGTATCAAGCTCTTCATCCTCCACCTCACAAGATCCATAATGTCCATTTCTGTTGAAACGTCTTAAGACACAAAACATCACCAATTCGAATAAAAGTATTCACAAGTTTAGAAAAAAACAGAATTTAATTAAACTACCGAAAAAAGTCGACAAAACTGTGCTGAGAACTATTTTTATTTTTTAATAAACTTTTCTTTTTATAGAGATGGCAATAGAATCTATGTCCACACAGCCTTGCCTTGTCTTTTATTTCTTAGGTTTTGAATGCGTATTGTATTCTTTTTCGTGTATTTGATATTGTTTTTATGTGATATTGTAATAAATATGTCAATATGAGTAAAACTTCTTGATAGGGTAAGTAAATAATAGGTAATAGGAACCTACAAATTATTCTTTTAGCCCCACTTAACCGAGTTTTTAACATAATAGTCCAGGCAAAATAAAATTTTGATCACATTAAATCCTACAGTTCATTTTCGTTTTTCTAAATAAGGATTAGGGTTATTATAACATCGTACTATGGCTGCTTTTCCTCTCCACCATAAGCGTTATGAGATATAGGTAAAAAATACCTAACTTCTGGAAAGTAATGTTCATAAAATTCTACAGTGGAGATTTATGATGCGTTTGCTTATTTACATACTTAATATTTAATTAAAAAATAATCACTGATTTTATGTTTAAGGTTAAGGAGATAGGGTGCGTTACAATCATATTTTTGGAGAAAGTATAGTAATGTATTTTAATAAATCGTACACAAGGTGATTTTTTTATAATATGTTTTTAAGCTTAATCCAGGAGCATCTTTAAGTTTTCACTCCAGTGACTTTAATATATCTAGTGATTTTTATGTTTTTACGTGATTTTTGCCATTTATTTTAGCCAACAAAAATCCTACACCAAATATTTTATCTCGTCTTCGTTTCTACCCTTGCAATAAACCCTCATAAAAAAAATCACCAGCTTTTATGAGTAGCATACGAAGTTTTAGCCATTAATAGCTGTAGTTGAATTGCGCATCAATCGGACGGAGTCAAGTGACAGATCGAAAATATCATTTCGTCCCCAATACATAATAGTTTTATCGCTTGGCGGGTTTCTTAAGTTTTATTGTCTGCCACTCCTACCACTTGATCGTTTTTTACACTAAATTGGTTGCAACTGTTCGCATCGAGTTGCGAGAAGTTCGGGTTAGTAGATAAGTTAAAATCCGCTAAGAAACAGCGGCATAAATACGACGATCGAGTATCACTAGTATGAGCTCGCGCAGACCGGTGCAAGTTTGAGTTGTTGCAAACTGTTTACGTTACAGTAAACTATCGTTTTCTCTCTTTCACTCGTATTGACTGTGAGCAGTATATCCGACAGTTTACTGTAACGTAAACAGTTTGCATCAACTCATGGTAGGGCCACAGGTATTCTCGAAACCGTAGTGATTAACCGGGGCCTCATTACGCACCAACGGATGTGTATGTAGTTGTCTCATTTACACCCGCTCCCTCACCGACTGGGGTCGATTCGCCTGTTTGGTGCTCTCTTTCATTCCTAGGGTGAAATGCCCTAAATTCGGCCACGTCAGCAATTTTAGAGATTAAATCTAAAATATTTATATTAAAATTGAACTACAGCATTGTAATTTTTGTTATTTACGATTGCTATATGATTGTTCTTTATAATAATTGTAAGAAAATCAAGGAAACAATAATAGTAAAATTAAGAAAAAATAATATATGACGAGTGACCCAATTTTCCTAAATTCTGACGCGTATGCCCTTCATTCGACCCATTTTTCCCTAAATTCGGCTAAGGTGAAATAAGCATGTTAATTAGGAACTTCAATTGTTTTTATTGACATTCAAATAAAATAATTAACATAATTATTATTCCGATCAACATTAATCATATTAGGCATAACAAAAATCTACGAAAAATAAGCTTAAATAAAAAATTATATCAAGTCTAATACTTGAATGCATTTATTGTATATTTATCAACATTAATAATTTTAGGCTTATTCAAAATCAACAAAAATATTGTTGGCTATATATTGTTCTTTATATGAGTATAACAACAATCATATCAAAATTATGAATGTTTATCAAAAACATTATTTATCAAAAATTAATAAACATAATGAATACAGTCACGTTCACACTAATATTTTTAATGCTAGGTAGTTCTATTTTTATCAGTTAATATATTAATAATAGTTATTTAGGAATTTATAGATTTTATTCAAAAGTTTTTCGTGAATATTTATTATTAATATTACATTGATTACCATTAAATATTATAATTTTAAAAATAAATTCAAATGTTGATTTGTGGTATCAAATATCTAAATTAAATTAATTTTAAGTTATTCAAAAGTTTTTATTTTTGTTTTATTTTTATTTTTATTTTATTAAGGATATTTTTTATTTTATTATAAATAATTAAGTTCTTTTTTGGAGTGGAAAGTTTTTTAATTTAGATCTATAAGTATTGTAATAAGAATTTTATAAGATTGGATGTCAGCAATATTTATAATATTTGTTTTATAAATTTCTTTTGCAGTAATTTATTATAGAAAAAGATAAGTAGGGTAGGTGCACCAGTGAATGAACATCCCCCCAGTGAAGGAACAAATGTGTTATTTTTCTATAAAATAAGAAATCTTTTGTTTTCTACACGCAACAGAATTTTTTTAATGAAAATTATACTTTATTACCTTAACTGGCTGCACAGACGACTATGTGTGTTCCGTACTTTCTAAATGGTGATTGCTCAAAGTAGACACGTTGTGTAGTGTTTTTGTTTCTATGGACCAATACTAAGAACTATGGTGCGACAACATATTTTGATAATAGCTTTTAAGTTGATATATGATTCATTCTACAAAGAAAATTAGTTTCTTAGATGTAATAATGATTATTTCGTCTAATAGAAAGCAGATTGTAAAGAATTTCATTATTTTACACAAAATAAAGGGGTGTTCGAGTACTGGATTAAAAAATTGAGAAATAATTAGTTAATGAACCAGGTGTTCATTCATAGGATCTAACGTATTTTTTGGTTTAGGCTTATTTTGTGTCTTACTTTTAAAGGAGTTTGTTCATATTTAGGGGATAGCTATAGTAAATCATTGTCAATCTTTGGACCAGTCTTCGAACTAGGGTTTTCATTCATTAGTTTTTAAAATTTTAAGATTCTTCTATAGTAAATGCCTAGTTCATTTACTGATTATTAAAAAACTAGTAAATGAACTATACATTTCTTAATTGTTACATTAATTATTTTTTTCTTTTTAATTTTAGACCACTTCTAAAACAATTAGAATAACATAGCTAATGTGAACTATAAAGCAATATGGTTGTAAATACTTAGGTCTAATTTTTTTAATATTGGCGGTCCTAAGT
Source organism: Agriphila geniculea (assembly GCA_943789525.1). Taxonomy (NCBI): domain Eukaryota; kingdom Metazoa; phylum Arthropoda; class Insecta; order Lepidoptera; family Crambidae; genus Agriphila; species Agriphila geniculea. The sequence continues at coordinate 30,337,053 of OX038872.1, read as the reverse complement.
TAAATAAACTCTTCGACCTGACTCTTCAACTCATGAAACAGAGACATGAAGTGAGGATACAGGTCATACAGAGCCCCAGGAGCATTCGGAGGATTCCAGAAAGGAAAATAGGCAAGCCTCAAGAGAGGCATATGCCAGTGGGTTGGGTATCGTGCGCCATTTAGAATTTAGATATCTTTTGAAATTTCATTTTTTTACCAGTTTGTTATGCTATAAAATATCGTGTACAGACATAAATTAACGATTTCTGTTTACATCCACCTTATGAAACTAGTAGTTCATTTATCGGATTTCAAACATTCGTTAACTGGATTTTGCCGTTCATTCACTGGTGATTTGGGTGGGGTACTTTTGTGTAAAATTCGGATTATCTAAATAACTATAAGCATTTCAGAAATACTGAAGATATTATATTGAACATTAATAAATTCTGAATAGTATGTATGTAGTGCCATTATTATAGCAAAGTCATCCAGAAATAGGTATTCGTAATTTTTAAAGTTTCAAAACGCCTTAAGGGTTCATTCACTGGTGCACCTACCCTATATGAGATCTGAGTTAAATTTAAATCATTTTATATTATTAGTATTATTATTTGTATTTTCAATAATTTTAATAATTATTATTATTAATCATAAAAATAATTATATAAGACTTATATTAAGTTTGACCGTTGTCCGAATATAAGATCATATTTATTCTATTTTCAGCGAATTTAGATTATTGACTAGTTTTTAGGGTTCCGTACCCAAAGGTTAAAAACGGGACCCTATTACTAAGACTCCGCTGTCCGTCTGTCTGTCTGTCTGTCTGTCATCAGGCTGTATCTCATGAACCGCGATAGCTAGACAATTGAAATTTTCACAGATGATGTATTTCTGTTGCCGCTATAACAATAAATACTAAAAACAGAATAAAATAAATATTTGAGGGGGGCTCCCATACAACAAACGTGAGTTTCTTGCCGTTTTCTGCTCGATATTAATAACGACAACAGTTAGACAATTGAAATGTTCACAAATGATGTATTTCTGTTGCCGCTTTAACAACAAATACTGAAAACAGAATAAAATAAATATTTAAGGGGGGCTCCTATACAACAAACGTGTTTTTGCTGTTTTCTGGTACGGAAACCTTCGTGCGCGAGTTCGACTCGCACTTGGCCGGTTTTTTGAATCCTGATTTTAAACAAGCTTTTATTAATTAACTAATGAAAATATATGAAAAAATATCACTTCAAATCATTCTTTGGTTAAGGTTTTATCACATAAATGCCAATGGATTGAGAAATCAGTAAGTATTTAAATAGTAAAAGTATTTAAAAATTTATTTCCCAGAACTTGCTCGTAACTAGAATTTGACACCAAAATGGTACAATGCGTGGCACAACAACGTAGGTCACTGGTCAGATCGTTACTGAGTGCAAACCATATGACTGCATACTGCCATTTTTACAATTCTTAATCTATACATATAATAAATCTGTAGAAAAGTTGAGTCTGTACAAAGGAAATATTTTGAAAAAAAGTGATTGGAGTGTTTAATAATTACCAGTAGAACCCATTTATAACATTTTTTTAATTTTTGTGTGTTTGTCTGTATGTTGGTGCGCTAAAAATGTAAAAAGCGCTAACTTAATACTAAATAATGTTTACATACAAATATATGGTGTATCTTGCAAAATAATGAAATCTTTATTTCATCGCAATTGGTTCACTGAATCAAAAGTTAAACTAATTTAAAATTTACGATGAATTTTTGTTGTAATAATATCTTCGGGAATTATACTGTTAGAAAAACCGACCAGCTGGTGTATCCACATCTGGCACAGAATAATGGTCAATGGCTAAAAGTAAACAAAAACGTGTGGAGTTTTGGGTCTATTGTAATTTCTCAGAAACAAAATGCACATGCATGCAGTAAAATCAAAGCCCGCTTTCTATTATATTATTTTTAAACACACACACTAACATATATAATTTAAAAAATAATTTTGATTATATTTATATAACTTAACTAATTAGTTGTTTATATTCATACATAGTATGTAAGTGTTACGATGGAGCGGGGCTGTCTGTCACAAGTATTGTAATACTCACTAGGCAGTCCCAACCTGCTGTTTTGAAAACCAATGTTTTGTGAACAAAATAAACATTTCTTTTTTTTTATTTTCTACTAGCTTCCGCCCGCGACTTCGTTCGCAAGGACATTCGAGAAAATCCTTCGGGAACCTTTAACCAGGATAAAAGTATTCTATGTTTTAACGTCCTGCCTCGCTAGGCAGCGCGCTTGGTGTGAACGTACCTCGCCCATGGCAGGCCTCGGGTGAGCGTGAGTGCGATGTCGAGCGCGAGGCCTGCCACAACGCAAGCGGCAAACGCCCTGCCTTGCGAGGTTCCTCTACACCAAGCGTACTGCGTAGCGAAGCAGGACGTTAAAACATAGAATACTTTCATCCTGGTTAAAGGTTCCCTAAGGATTTCCTCGAACGTCTCTTCTACAAGTCGCATTTCTCAACCGATTCTCGTGAAATTTTATAACCAGATTTAAAAAATATATATAATTTTATCGTCAAGCTAGTTTTTGATTTCTTAAAAATGGCCGAGATATGTAAAAAAAAACGTATTTCTGCCCTGTTTTTCGGCGCGGTTTGTTCTCCTCTACAGATCTCATTTCTCAACCGATTCTCGTGAAATTTTGTGAGCAGGTTTGAAAATTATATAGGCTTTTTTGTCAGGCCAGTTTTTTGAAATATTGGATACAGTTCGAAAAACTGAACCTAAAAAAATAAATAATTCACACATTTCGAAAATACAAAATAAGAAGCGCCATCTAGCTGCGAATATACCAAATACTTAATATACCAAACAGCATGAACCCCACTATATGCTTGAAAACCTCGTGGCGAGAGGGCGAGATCTATATTTTTTTAACAATTTACTTTTCAATGCAAGGTCTACACTACAGCTCACTTAGCCACTAGTTTATCTTAAATTACATAACTAATGTGAGGTAATTTCAATAAAAGGTTTTTAAATTACTTTGTTAGGTACCTTAATGTCTTACCCTTACCCCTACTGCCCTAACAACGGCTTACCTCAATTACTTGTTTTTAGGGTACCTCAAAAGGAAAAACAGATACCTACTCTTATCTTAGGATCACTTCGTTGTCATGGTCAATTACTTCCTTAAAAGGCCAGGTCCCTATTTCACAGACGTGACAATTGTAAGTGACAATGACAATTTGCTGTCCATGGCGTCAGCTAATTTGAATTTAGAAAATATACTGACCAAACTACATAACGCACAGATACCACAACGAACATAAAATTGTCATTGTAATTTACAATTGTCCTGTATGTAAAATAGGGGCCAGGTATTGGGCAAGTCACCCTACTCAGTACTCGCGTCGAGTCCGAGAAGTCCGTGTTGCACTTGATGGGTTTTTTCATCTAAAAATAATTTCGAAAATTCGTTTTTTTTTTCCTATAGATTACGTCAACGAAAGATGAGATTGAAATGGTGGCGCCACTTTCCCTGTTTAATTAACGTTTAGAGGTTAAGTCATTGGAAATTGACCTTAAAATAAGGCGCAAAATTAGTTCCATTTCCAATCGAGTCTCATCTTTCGTTGACCAAACTCAACGTAAATAAACCTTTTTTTTTTTGTTTATTTACTATAGGTAATTATATCTTGTCGCGAAAATGGTGCCACTTTGAGTAACCCTGATTTTGTTCCGATAGATCATCGAAACAATTTTTTGATCACTTATACAAATGTTGAAAAGTTACCGAATTAATCGTAATATTCGTAACCTTTTGTACCGGCTCGCGTCACTGTGTGCCACCCACCGCCGCGCGCCGATTACCTACCTTACGCGAGTCCGTCCTTCCGTGCACTACCGCGTTGATATTTATTTTCGTACATTTCTAGAAATCCTTTGGGAATAATTGGGGGATTACTTAATTTTTAAAAGTAAATACTTATTTAATATTTAACTTTTACGACTGTAGAATTAATGCTTCCTTTATAAAAATTAATAAAACGCAATAAAAAAAACTATAGTAGTCACTTGAGTGAAAACTTTTGCTATTAGTGTAGTAATTATAGGGAATCTTATGCTACAAAATCACTTATTTTATAATATTTGTTTCTGAGTTAGGATTTTTTATTTTTTATTGGCCTTTATGAAAAAATCCTCTGAAATGTAAGTGGTGATTTTGTAAGGTTTAGTTTCTAATAGTTTTAAGAAGTTCATTAAGAAAATTCCCTTCATGTACGATTTAATCTCGATGTTATAAAATAAAAACAGTCTTTAAACCGCCTTTGTAAAAAAAACAACCTAGATATTTTGGGGAAAACTTGAAATTTATCATTGACAAGTTTATTTTAATCAAGTTTTCAAAAATCACCTCTGTAGGATATAATGTGATTTTCTCGAACAAAGTATTTTTCATTGCCCGGAGACTCATGACACGCCGCGCGCCGTCGCGTCATCGTCGCTCGTAGGTACAGAGTGCCTGCCATTCGTGCTCGCTCACCACTCTATATTACGCTCCGTCATGCTGATATTTTCGTAAATTTCGAGAAATCCTCTACTTAGAATTGAGGGATTACTTAATTTTAAGATGTTATTAATTATTACACTATATATTATTGAACTTTTACGACTGTAGAATTTATGCTTCATATTTAAAAATGAATAAAACGCATTTTAAAAAAAACTATATTAGTCACCTGAGTGAAAATTTTGTTTTTAGTATAGTTAATTATAAGAAACTTTATACTGCAAAATCACTGATTTATAAATATTTGTTTCTGAGTTATGATTTTTTTTTATTTATTAGCCTTTTTTGCAAATTCCTCTGAAATGTAAGTGGTGATTTTTGAGGTTTCATTTCTAATGGTTTTAAGAAATTCATAAAGGAAATTCCCTTTGTGTACGATTTATTCTCGATGTTTTAAGACAAAAACAATATTTAAACCACCGTTGTAAAAAAAGCACCTCAGATATTTTGGGTAAAACTTGAAATTTATCATTGACAAACTTATTTTAATCATGTTTCCAAAAATCACCTCTGTAGGATTTATTGTGATTTTTTCGAACAAAGTATTTTTCCTTGCCCGGAGTATAAAGAGTGTCAATGAGACGAGAAGTGATATTCAGATATTTGATTATGAAAATTCGAAATATAAAAATTTTTGAAGTGTCATTGATGATAGCTATCAGCTTTGCATTTTTTTGTCTTACTCTATGCAGCTTTGTCATGACATGACATGAAATCGGACCTGCTTATCTCAAGTATCTGTTTTAAATCAGATAACTCGAAGAAAGCCACAGCTATAATAACCTATTATCTATATCTTGTTTTACTACATTACAGATATTTCCTACGATCATTATTATTGAGCACCACGACAGCTTTCCATCTCCGCTCCCTCCCTCCCCCTTCTTCCCACCCGCGTCTCGCATATAACAAACACGTGCGCATAAACAAGTCTAGTCTTTGCACTTACTATCGCCATTATATCGATCTTGAGTATGAAAACTTATTCTTTAGTAAGATTCCCAAAAGCATTTATTTGAACTGAAGATGTAGCAAAAGTTTTATTATTATTAAAATAATAATAATAAAATTTCAAACATAATATTAATTATGTAAAAGTAAGTAAGACCACAGAATAAATAATAGTACAATAAGACAGGCAAAAAGTAGTAACCAAACATGGGTGGTGTAAATTATGGGACATTACAAATTGAAGTCAAAGGTCGCACTTTTGACTGTATGGTTCGACATAAGTCACCCGATTCCTAACAGTCAAAGCTGATGTCTGAATAACATTATTGCTTAGTTTGGTACTACGTCTGAGTCGCTCGATTTTAAAAATATTTTATCTACTCTCATATCGTAAAATTCGAATTATGAATTTCAAAGCGAATTTATATTGACATACTTTATACACGCAATACCGAAAAAAAAATTAAAAAGTTATTTATTAACATACCTTTGCTGAAGTATGCTATAAAATAACTTTTTTTCTCATTACGATACAGGGCAAATCTAAGAAGAAGACAGTGCCGCGATATTCAAAAAGAACAATAATATTTCCATATTTCCACATACTTTCCATGATAAAAATGTACTCTATGGTGATCGATGACTTAGCGTAACGATTAGTCTGCTGGAATGCACTACCTCATTATTATTTTTTCTAATAGAATACGCGCCATGTTTTGATTTTAAATTTTACTTTTGCTTAAAAATGACTGATAGTAGTAATTGTGGACTCCACCTGATATTTTAAATGCGGCGACGGAAAAACGTCTTACTTAACCTAGGTAAGTACCTAAATACTACCTACCAAGACGTAGCAAGTCGAGAAACTACTCACTTACCTTTTTATCATTGATAATTTATTTTGTAGGTTCAACCACAAATTGTATGAGAGTAGATAAAAAAATGTATGAAACTGTACATAACTGGGTATTAAAACACTCGTGTGATACTATTAAACACACACTCATGTTTTAATACCCCTCATTATGCATCAGTTTCATAAACTACTATTACAAATCGGAGACAAAGCTTGAATAAATCTAGTGATCTAGCTCAAATAATATACAAATAATTATAATTACAAAATCTTAATAAGTAACTTTTACTTATGGCTACGTTTTGCAGAGTTGGGTCGTTTCCATCGGTTGGCGAAATCTTTATCGAGATTAGGTTAGTATGTTTCTAAAATGCTAAAAACCACAAGACCAAAAAATATTACTTAAATAAAATACACGGGCACAACGCCACTTTCACACATTATAATATTACTAATTCATCGTAATTTTTAATCGCGTAAAATGTAGTTCAAATTAGGTATAGGGACCGGACGGCTTGGCTTTTGCGGTGTTTAAATCTGCTTCAATATGTTAATAATCTCAGACGTGCCGGACTACAGCTGCGCCACAAAAAAAAAAGTTGGAAATCTGACATTTTGACTATGCCATGATGAAGTCTATAGTTTGTCGGAGTTTGTCGCCAAAAACCAGAGTTTGTCGGTCTTCCGTTTAGGAGATACATGTGGCTCAGCTGTAAAGACGTCTCTACAGCTGCGCCACACAGATCTCGAAAACGGAAGGTCGTAGCGAAAATGTGATTACTTGTATGTATAGCCGTTAGTTTGTCGGAGTTTGTCGCACAAAAACCAGAGTTTGTCGGTCTTGCGTTTAGGAGATACGTGTGGCGCAGCTGTAGAGACGTCTCTACAGCTGAGCCACACAGATCTCGAAAACGGAAGGTCGTAACAGAAATCTGATTACTCGTGTGTGTAGCCGGTAGTTTGTCGGAGTTTGTCACCAAGAACCAGAGTTTGTCGGTCTTGCGTTTAGGAGATATGTGAGGATACGCTGTGGAGACCTTTCTACCTGGATCTTGAGAACGGAAGGTCGTAGCGATAATCTGATTAGTCATATCTATAGTCGGTAGTTCGACCGAGTTTGTCGCCAAATACCAGAGTTTGTCGGTCTTGCGTTTAGGAGATATGTGAGATTTTCGCTACGACCTTCCGTTCTCGAGATCCAGGTAGAAATATCTCTACAGCATATCCCCACATATCTTCTAAACGTAAGATTGACAAACTCTGATTTTTGGTGACAAACTCCGACAAACTAATGGCTACACACTCGAGTTATCAGATTTTTGCTACGACCTTCCGTTCTCAAGATCCAGGTAGAAAGGTCTCCACAGCGTATCCTCACATATCTCTAAAACGCAAGACCGACAAACTCTGGTTCTTGGTGACAAACTACCGGCTACACACACGAGTAATCAGATTTCTGTTACGACCTTCCGTTTTCGAGATCTGTGTGGCTAAACGGAAGACCGACAAACTCTGGTTTTTGGCGACAAACTCCGACAAACTATAGACTTCATCATGGCATAGTCAAAAAGTCAGATTTCCAACTTTTTTTTTGTGGCGCAGCTGTAGTCCGGCACGTCAATCTCAGTGGATGCATGCACAGTTTAACAATCCATAGCTGTGGATGCACGCATGCGTGAAATAAGCCTCTGTCCGACATCGACTCCCTAAGCTCCTCCATCCGTTAGCCACATCTATGGGCTCAGTGTGACTAGAATCCGATGAATTTCCGTACCGAAGTATTCTTGTTTCGCCGATAATTTACCTTGTTCAAAGTAACCACATACTCCTATAATAGTTAACGTAGAAAGCTGCTGTGCTACTAAACTAGACGTCTTTTATTCGTCAATATACTTACATGAAACTGTGTTGAATGAAACACAAATTATTCTTTCTAAAGAAATGTTTGATTATCCACTCATAATAGGTAATCAAATCAACTTTTCTCAAACATGCTTGGAAATTCGAACATTATTTTGACAACCTTCTTCGTGCTAAATCGGAGTTTCCGGACAGACCTAATAGTACAGTAGCCCGTAGAACATTTAAATCACCAAAAAGGTTACCGTTTGCCGTTGTGATATAGTTATTTATTACGAAATAATAGATACTTTAACCCAAGTTTACAGATCGCAACCAGCCGTAACCTATATTTGTGTATCTCCAAAATTTATATTTTTTTATTTTTCGAGGTTTACCACATAGTTTAGCTATTGTCGTGTTCTACAGCTTGGTTTGATTGCCACAGATATAAGTAAGACTATAAAAAGTAGCCATACACAGATTTAAGACCTGATGAAAATGGTTGGAATTTATCTGGTCTTAAATCTGTGTATGATCACTTTCCATAGTCTTACTATTATCAGTGGAAAATTAAATTTTAACAATTTTTCCAATTGAAAAATATAGTAGGTTTGCCTACTATATATTTTTTCAAAAAATATAGTAGGCGAGCCCTCAATAGCCAACCCTACTATATAATATAGTAGGGTACTATATTATATAGTAGGGTTGGCAACCCTGTCTGTGATCATCATCAATATTTAAAATTAGAACTGGCTTTGCAAATGGAAAGTTCCGAATCACGGTAACAGAATGTCATGAGCGCACTAACGCCCGCCCAATAATCCGTATTCCTGGTTACAAAACTTAACGTGTAACATACGATTCGGACAGGCGGCACAAAATAAAGTTGTATTATCTATGGATCTTGGCGCGCGAAGAATTATTGTAGAAATTGTTTTTGTTTTGTCAAATATTTTATCTTCGATTTAAATTAAGCAATTAATTTATTATAAAAGTGAGTTCAAGCGACGAAAGTGATATTTTGTCGCCACCTGAAATTCAAGAAGCGGCAAGAACTGTAGAAAGCATGTTGTCTCCACAATCAAAAAAACATTAAGTAAACCAGATGTAAACCTAACTGCAATGCTGAAAAGACATTCACAAGGGTATAAATGTAAGAAGTCTGTGCAAATTTTCTTGTCAGAAGCATCAGACAGTGTGTGTTTGGATCCTAAAGTAAGTTTTCGTATTGATAAGTACCTAGGTACTAATTTACCACTTTGTTTTAGTTAGACAGCTAACATCACATTCATCACATCACAACTTTACTCGTTTTTTATTTTTGTTGCAGGTTTGATTTTTGGCATTTTCGGTGCACGAAGATGCAACGACATAATATACAGTATTTATGTAAAAGACAAGACGGTGCGATTTAGTACTTTTAATTACTTACTGTAATTTTAAATAAAAATAAAATGTTAGAGATCATACTTGGTTTGGATTTCCACGCATTATTTGAGGAAAGTACTATACAAGCCTTGGCCGGCCGCTGCAGTAATGTATTATATCCAAAAAGTCCGCAAGTTGACTATTACAGCTTTTGAACAATTTTAAATCCAAATAAAATCTACGAAAAAAAACCGTTCAGAAATTAGCCCGTTTGTATGGAAAACCTGGAGTAGCCCCCTATTTTCTTGCCCCTATGATGGGGCACAAGCCTTCCTTATGGATGGATTAGGAGGATGAGCCAATGCGGATTGGTGGATGCTAACGACTACAAATGCAGCCGGAACCAACGGCTTAACGTGCCCTCTGAGGCACGGAGGAGCTAGAAATAATACCTTTTTGGTCACCCATCCCATAACCAACCCTTGCGAATGTTGCTTAACCTCCGCAATCGCTGGGCCAGCTCCCCCTGTCAGAGAACTTCATTTTAAAAAGTGAGATTTCCAAAAAATAGCAAATATTCAAAGGTATTCTTTACACTCACACTGGCCATTTCAATTCTAAAGTGACTACCAAGCAGTTTCCGACTCATTCACAATGCAATGAAACTTTTTGCGAAAACTTCACAGAAGAGGCTTGCACTCTCTCATTAAAACGAAATGGGTATTGGGCACAAGTCGCCAGCCGATCATTAATATACAGAATAATGACATTTTGTCGGCAAGTGCACCGAAAGTAGCGCGAAGAAGCCATTAAGTCGAATTCGACTTACGGACTTACGGCAGATTAATAATCGATTCGACGAAATGACGCTTCGGATGACATGAGGTGAATTTTCTTTTGTGTGAGCAATTTTCCTTGATTGTCATTAAAAGCAAGACTAATCTATTAAAGAATAGACTCAAAGAGGAATTAATGAATTAACAAGTTTAACTGGGTTTTAATGGTGATAGAAGAGTTTTTAATATGTTTATTTAATAAACACTAGAGAACAAATAATGAATAAATCTTCGGAGTTCGGATGCAGAAAATGTTCTATTTTTTAATTAAAACTACAAACATCTATTTTAAACCCCTTATAAGTCAGTGTTGCCAGATAACCGTTTTGCATTCTCCCCAGACCTCACTCAGAATCCCCCCAAAATAATAATATTTGCATGAAAAGACAAAAGAAACCCTCGACAGACGAAAAAAAACTAGTTGATTCCCCCAAACTGCTTATCTTCTAAATATGTATTAAAGTTCTTTAACAAAAGTAAACAATAACATCCTTCGCTTTATGTCCCTATTCAAGTATCGCATGCCAATCGTTGAAACAACATGACAGTTAACCCTGCAATTGATATTGAATTGTCCTTACCATTACATAGAGCCCGCGTTCCATTTGCGCAGATAAGCGGTCGCTAATGATGACTTACCGGCCCGGATCAGAGGTGCAATTGTGTAAGGTAATCGTATTCATTTGACAGTTCATATCGTATTCCATCGGCTGCAATTTGTATGGGATGACATATATTATGATCCAATATGAACTGTCAAATGAATACGATTGGCTTTACGCAATCACCTAACAGATCGGCCTGAGCGGTGCTCCATCTAAATTTGCGCCTACGCACCTTCGGTCCTCCCACCACTCTAGGGCCTTCAAAACGTTAGAAATTGTTTTATTTCTAGACTGGCATTTCTCAGAAAAAAAAACATTTACCTACTTACAAAAAATGATTTCATTTTTATCAGTATTGCCGTTAGGCACTAACTTCTGATTTACAAGCTATTAAAGGACGACCTGTTTTTAAGTTTTCCACTAACACTGGTTTAACTAAAATAACGTAATAATCTGACAATCTAGTCGGTCCTGCCCCCCCCCCCTACTCAAATGGCCATTCTTCTAAAATTAACGTAGAATAACAATATATGGGAATGACAGAAGCTAACGCTCAGCTCCTGTCAATCCCTTACATTGTCATTCTATTCTACTGACGTTAAATTTTGTAGAATGGCCATTCGAGTAAGCCCTCTGGGCAACTTTACTCGAGAATAAATGGTTCGCACCACAAGAGTTACAATTACAATTATCACCACAAGCGCACTAAAGTGAAGTTGTCACACCTCGTGCACATAGGTTAATCGCATTGTATTGTATGAAGAAAACATCTAAAACCATAGCCAAATCAGTCCCACAAAGCAGGCGTTGTACGCAAGTCGCACCACGTGTTACCCAGCCCTACGCGGCGCAGGCGCAGAGAGAAATGGCGTGACCTTGTTTCTTGACCCACTGCCGACGTCGCCGCCGTGCACGGCCAAGGCACACGGCGCGCTTGCGAACTTTGTTGCGCGTGCGCGCGGGAAGAACCAACTTGACAGCAGTTTGAATTTGGAATCAAGCTTGTTACAATACGATTAATTTAAAAATGTACAACTGAAATGACAAACTTCAGAGCGTTTGCGGTACAAAACAACGTATTTTAATCTGATTAATTTTCTCTTTGCCATACATTCTCGAGTGAAGTTACAGCAGATCACTGTCTATTGTCAATTTAATCGTATTGTATATGATATCATTTTTAAGCGGCTTGCAAACTTTACTGAAAGTGGGAAGAACCAACTTCACAGTACACCAGTGTGACACCAGTAAAGTTTGGATTTGGTATTGCCACAGTATTGCATTAGAAATATATTTAATTTTTATTTTTCACTGTAATTGCTTTTAGCACTGAAAAGGATGCTAAAATTTTAATAAGGGATTCCATTGAAAATACATAACTAGATAACAAAAAAAAAAACCGCCTAATATAGGTACGCAAATTAGTATACTATATTATTATAAATTATAGTAGCTTACGCTTTATGAGATGCTTACTAAAGGCGGCTTGACAATTCACCACTTTGCCGAATTTATTCAGGAAATGAGGAACATAACACATTACGATAAATACTTTAAGTTATTTTTAACATCCATTATTAATCAGTCGTGTTAAATCTATTGTAGTTTTAATAAGCAGCTAAATTGTTAAAAAAAATTATTAAAAACACGACTGCCCTGCCAAAAACGAACTAAAAAGTTAAACAACAAGTGTCATTGCAGTCGGGGGACCTTATTATGGAACAATTTTTGATCAAAGAGGTCCCCCGACTGCAATGACACTTGTTGTTTAACTTTTTAGTTCGTTTTTGGCAGGGCAGTCGTATTTTTAATATTTTTTTAATTTATAAATTTTTATTTCACACATTTTAGTGACATATTATATAGTTTTGGAATGCTCATCAAGGCCTTTCATTTGATGTCCATATTGTAATAATAGAAGAAAAAAAAATTTTTTTCACCTTTGAAAATGGCGTCGTGCAGTCGCCATATTGTTTTTTTTCTAAAAAAAAAATATATAGCCAGTGTCACTCGACATGCTGTAAGGATTCTAACGATACCCCATTTATCCAAATCAGTTCAGGCATTTAGAAGTTACGGTGGAATAAATAAACTCACATACCCACAAACATACATGAACCCTGAACACATATACACTCTTTTTGCTTTGGGCAGTCGTGTAAAAATGTGATGAATATTTAAGTCTTTGATTTTGGCGTTGCACGTATTCTCCGGTTCGATTCGATAGGAGATCAAAATTGACCGTAATAAAACTTGACAGTCTTAACTAATTTATTAACAACACCATGGTTCCGAATAAGTTCTAATTAAATTGAAAAGATGATTTCTTTAAAAATCTATCAATTTTGAATGAAACAAGTAGCTAGTGTTGTCGGTAACCTTTGAAACGAAAACTGTAATAATGTATTTCAGAAAATTAATTGCGTAACCCTAAGACCTTGTGAAATAAATTTTATTTTTTTATTTATTACAAAAGATTCACCAACGACATATCATTACACATTACAATATACATATTCAAAAGACCCGAACAAGTGACTAAGCTTTTTCGAAGATTAAAAATAGTTAAGATTACCAGTAAATTAAATAAGTTAGTTCAGTTTAGGATGTATTTAAGAACACAATATAATAATAAACAAAGTGCATGAAATACTCTGAAAAATGTGTTGTGTATTAGGTACGTATAAATGAAAATCTTTTGACTTTGCTACTCCATTAAGCGCACACATGAATATTTATTTTAATTTAAACTACGTGTAAATGTATTCATTTTTACTTCAGTAGGTAGTGCGGTAGTAGGCAGCTAATTATGCCACTGACCCCAATATGAACGGTAAACACTACACCACTATGTCATAGTATATAGGTACTTTGTATGATGACCCCCCCCCCCCCTTCTCCCCATGTCGAAACATCATACATAAAAACCAGTTTATTACGGATTACTTATGATGGATTTTGTACCATTACTTGATATGAATGAATCTGATTTATGAATCACAACCTCATACTACTACTATAACTTAAATATTCAGTACTTTATAAGATATTTTTTTTTTTGATTTTTGATTTTGATCTAATGTTATTTTTCTTTTAACAACTCAATTTTATATACCTAATCTTTCTTTTATGTGTTTAAATTAATAAGTAACTATTAAATCAACTAGTAGATACCTAACTGTTATGTTCTGTTTCTTTAAAAAAATTGTGCACAATTGTAATTGGGCACAGACGTGCACCTAATTATATAAGATTTTTATTGTAATTTGTTTTCCGTCTGATGTCTGTTATTGTGTCTTTAATAAATAAATAAATAAATCACAGGTATTCAACTTATTAGTGATAGACATTTACACGCCCATCTTTGGTAACTAAATTCCCGACGCAAAAGTGTATATTTAAAGACTATGGACAATCACTTTTGTTTTTAACCGACATCTTAAATATTTTTTTCAATATCAATAATAACATGCAAATCTTTAAGCAAAAGACATCAACGACATCGTCAATATTTTGTTGAGTTTAGAGTTATTCTTATTTTTCCTACCATCACTTTAAAGCACTAACTATGACGCTGAAAATACCGTATTTGTCATTAATTGGCCAAAACCATAGACCCAAATATTTCCGCGAAACGATGCGGGCTAAATTAAATTGGCAAGTAAACTGTACCTATCTACCGCAATTTTGGTTTCATTTCACCAAACCAGCAAACCATGAAAGGAGCTATTAAATATCATATTATACGTTACACAGATCTGCATAATCTTAACATCCCCCCTAAGACCTACATTCACGACATACTTATCCAAATCAACCGGATTGAGGTCTACATATTTTGGGACTGATAGTGCGAGCCAAAAGCTACTTTATCGGCTAGTAACAGAGTATACTATTTCTTATAACTTATACTACCACCGAAATACTACTTTATTTCACAGTGCATAAGGTTTTGAATTGAATAATGATGTTTTCCTTCAATGAATTCAAAACGGTATGCGGCGTCTCGATGCGTGAGTTTAAATTCGGACGAATTTATAAAGGCTTCGTTAACAATCTGACAAAACAAATTGAACCTTATTCGTAAGTGTCATAAGTGTGATGTGATCAAGTTTTTTTATTGCGAGTATGTCACGGTGGACTTTGCATATAGAAGCGAGCGCGGCGTGCGACTTTTTTTTAATTGTTTGTTTGCATGAGCTTGCAAGCGCGGGCGCGGGTGTCCGTTTGACACAGTTCTACTAACTTTTACTATCTGTGGTCATCCGTGTTAAAAAAATATATCATTTTATTTATAGTCAACATGCCAAACCAATGTATCTGTATCGATAAACTAAAATATTTATAGCCTCATTAATAAAATTGATTTAAATCCTTTTAACATTTGAAAATTTATTTACAAATTAATTAAAACAGAAAGATTGTTTATTGAGAATTGAGATAAATCGTGAGAAACAGGTGGATGGCAAAACTTAGGTTATTTTTGTCTTTGCTACAGTGTATTCCAATCATACTTTAGCTAATCATCGATACCTATCATCTTATCCACTGCATATACATATAAAGTCCGTTCGCTCAGATAGTGTCGCCCTTTTATCGTGCCGCCTTTGCACGTGCCCCTTATTCTTGTCAAAAGATGCCGCCGCATAAACAAAGGATACCGCGTGCGGCGTACACCCGCAAGTCAATTTGGATTTTGGCAGTTTACATAGAAACGCCTAGTGAAAGGTTGTGTTTGTTATCGGTATTCCTGTCTCTGAACACAAGTGCTTGCGGGTGTACCGACACTATCTAAGCAAACGAACTTTACAAGGTGTTTGGTAAAAGCCTTATAAAGCCGAATATGGTAGGGTAGATAATAGAGACCATCAAACTAAACAACTTTTACTATGGGACCAACTATGAAATCACGAAAAAAAGTCTGCTAATTTATACATTTTGATATTTTCGTTATTATTTTTTGTATGAAACAGCAGATTTTTTTTTCGCGATTTCAGAGTTGGTCCCATAGTAAAAGTTGTTTAGTTTGATGGTCCCTATCTACCATATTCGCTGTATAAGGCTTTTACCTAACACCTTATAAAAAATTTGGGCCATATTATAAAAAGGTAACTTCAGACGTATGTACCTAACCTGGCTACCCTGACTCTTGCAGATAACGTATTTTTTTACTAAAACATGAAATGGTCATAAAATATTCAATTCTTACTAATATTATAAATGCGAAAGTCAGTTTGTTTGTTGTTATTTGTGTCAGGCGTAAGCCTTCGCGTATTAACTAGGTACTCAACCAATCATCATAAAATTTTGCATGCAAGTTCTCTGGGGTACAGAGAAGGACTGGATACCTTTCATCCAGAAAAAAAATACTGTTCCCGAGGGATAGCAAAAAAACTTTCCATGCAGACGAAGTCGCGGGCGGTCGCTATTCAGAATAAGGTAAGTTCAAAATAAAGGTAAGTAATTATGTTAGGTAGTACCTATATATCTTGTGTGACACGTTTGGAAAAAAATTCGCATTGGGTAACACCTGTTACGCGTTGCTAATTTTTATTGTCATCTAGTAACACTTGTTAGAAGGAGAAGAATAAATAGTAACCATTTACTATGGTTACTATTTATTCTTCTCCTTCTTCATCATCTCAGCGAGAAAAAATATTCTTTAGGTAACGATGTTAGGTAACTGCTCCAAGAGAAATATGAATTAATTATAAATATGATAAATATGAACAAGTGTTACTAGATTAGAATAAAACTCCGCATCGAGTTACATTGTTTTCCAATGATATTTTTTCTAAACTGTACATAGGTACTGTGACAACAGTACCTATGTACAAAAGTGTTCCTAGATGAGAATGAAAACTCGCATCGAGTCGCACTGTTACCCGATGCGATTTTTTTTCCGAACGGGTCACACTATAAGTATACATAAACCAGTGTTACTAGATGAGAATTAAAAATTCGCATCGAGTAACAGTGTTACTCGATGCGAATTATATCTCAACTAGTCACACTTGACACGATTGAGTGTGACTCGTTAATAATATAGGCGAAAGTTGCGATGGCGTCATACAGTCGACATAGTGTTTTTCTAAAAAATATATCCAGTGTCACTCGAAATGATATATGGATTCTAACGATACCCCATACTAGTCCAATAAAACTAGCTTTGTCTGGACATAATTAATAAACTCGTTGTTTTTATTAGTTTATCAGATATTGATCTCCCCGATTCTATTAGAAGAGCTCCCAGTAAGTTTTCTTTTAAGAAACAAGTTCATGCACATCTGTTGGAGGGCTTATGCCCGTGATGTGGAAGGGTCAACGTCACTACTTATCTAAACTCGGTATTTGGTATATATATTTATTACATATGTATATATACAGGGTCACTGGAAATATGACGTATTCCTGTTAAGGGGTTATAGATGAGGTCAAGACAAATATTTTTTGTCATATAACTTTTTCTCAAAATATAAATAGTTTTTGAGTTAATTGAAATTAAGTATATTTTTACCAAAAGTACGTTTTCAGACACAAAAATTTAAAATAAAAGATAACTACTCATTCGATTTCGGATTTTTTATTATTTTGGGATAGAAAAGAATCTGAGTGCTGATAATGATTAAAAAAAATTTCTTAAAATACAGGTGTTTATAAAAAATTCAATCCTTAAATGCATTTTTTATTTTTATTTTTTCCGATTTTTTAGAAATAGCTTCAAATATCTTTAAAAAAATCCTAGTAACTAAGCGTGCATAATATTTTAAAAACATCACCATCTATTCAGCTTTCAGTTGAGGTATAAAACTTAATAATAGCATAAATAAAAAATGAGAAATTAAGACTTAACTAAATAGCAGTCCCATTTCATGTAGCAAAAATGTCCTACTTCAAGCGCTTCGGAGGTGGCCGTATTATCCTACTTATTCCATAAATGTGAAAGTTTTCTTGTTTGGATGATTGTTAATCAGTCACGCAAAACGGCTGAATGGATTTGGATGAAATTTGGCACACAGATAGTTTATAAGCCGGATTAAAACATAGGAGGATACTATTATCTTGATTAAAGGTTCCCTAGGGATTTTCTCAAATGGGTTTTGACGCAGATCGTCACTTTCGCAAATGGTCATCGCGAAAAATTTGGTCACTTTCGCAAATGGCCACTTTCGCAAATGGTCACTTTCGCAAATCGTCACTTTCGCAAATGGTCACTTTCGCAGAATGTCATTCACAATTTTCACATATAGGAGAAAAAAAAGAAAAAATTGTGAATGACATTCTGCGAAAGTGACTATTTGCGAAAGTGACGATTTGCGAAAGTGACCATTTGCGAAAGTGACCATTTGCGAAAGTGACCAAATTTTTCGCGATGACCATTTGCGAAAGTGGCGATCTGCGTCAAAACCCTCAAATGTAAATGCGAATAAAGTCGCGGGCGGAAGCTAATTTGCCATAAATGATCGTGCTTACTAAAAATACTTTCATTCGAGTGAGTTTGAAACAGGATTATTTTCCGCCGATGAGTAAAAATTTATACAGACAGCATCAAAAATGACCATGCATATCAGCCATTTTTAATGACCCGCTGCTGGGGAACAGGCCTTACTTTCCTTTTGGGATAAAGCAGACGGGCCATAACCCACCACGTGGGCCCAATGTGGATTGGTCGGTGTTAACTCAATGTACCTTACATTGAGCCCTTGGTTCTGGCTGCATTTACAGTCGTTAACACTGACCAATCCACATTAGGCCCACGTGGTGGGTATGGCCCGTCCACTTTATCCATCCACAAGCCAAAAGGAAGGCCAGTTCCCCAGCAGCGGGGCATTGAAAATGACTGATATGCATGGTTATTTTTGATGCTGTCTGTATGAAATTTTGACTCATCGGCGGAAAATAATCCTGTTTCAAACTCACTCGGATGAAAGTATTTTTAGTAAGCACGATCATTTATAGCAAACTAGCTTCCGCCCGCGACTTCATTCGCATTTACATTTAAGAAAATCCCTAGGGAACCTTTAACCAAGATAATAGTATCCTCCTATGTTTTAATCCGGCTTATAAACTATCTGTGTGCCAAATTTCATCCAAATCCGTTCAGCCGTTTTGCGTGATTGATTAACAATCATCCAAACAAGAAAACTTTCACATTTATGGAATAAGTAGGATAATACGGCCACCTCCGAAGCGCTTGAAGTAGGAAATTATTGCTACATGAAATGGGACTGCTATTTAGTTAAGTCTTAATTTCTCATTTTTTATTTAAGCTATTATTAAGTTTTATACCTCAACTGAAAGCTGAATAGATGGTGATGTTTTTAAAATATTATGCACGCTTAGTTACTAGGATTTTTTTAAAGATATTTGGAGCTATTTCTAAAAAATCTGAAAAAATAAAAATAAAAAATGCATTTAAGGATTGAATTTTTTATAAACACCTGTATTTTATGAATTTTTTTTATTCATTATCAACACTCAGATTCTTTTATATCTCAAAATAATAAAAAATCCGGAATCGAATGAGTAGGTATCTTTTATTTTAAATTTTTGTGTCTGAAAACGTACTTTTGGTAAAAATATACTTAATTTCAATTAACTCAAAAACTATTTATTTTTTGAGAAAAAGTTATTTGACAAAAAATATTTGTTTTGACCTCATCTATAACCCCTTAACAGGAATACGTCATATTTCCAGTGACCCTGTATACATATATAATGTATATTTTTATTTATTTATATATAGGTATATTAATATTATATGATTATGTAGACATGTATTTATTGGTATGTATTAATGTATTTTGTATGCATGTAAATATCATTCTTCTTTGTTTGTGCCGCATTCGTGTTTATCTGTTTACTGTTGGTTGACTGGTAGAGAATGCTCTTAGCATTAAGTCCGCCATTTGTACCTTACTTTATGTATTTGTGCAATAAAGATTTATAAATAAAAAATAAAAAATAAAATATTGATATTAAGTGTCAAATATTAATTAGATATGTGATGTAAGAAATCCGGGGTGGTAACCGTTTCATATAAAAATCATGAGATTTCGTACATTACCTAGCTTTTTCCTAAAAGCAAAATAGTTAACCAAATACCTTGTTAGTATAATTTTATGGTGCATTAAAATGCTATCACCTAATAGCAAAATTTAACTGAATCCAAATTCGCATGTTCGTTTTTAGGGTTCCGTACCAAAATGGTAAAAAAGGAACCCTTATGGTGTGACTCAGTCTGTCTGTCTGTCTGTCACAGCTGGATATCTCGAGAACTACTAATGGTAGCAACTTGAAATTTGGAATAGTTTTAGATGACATTTGCCCAACTATTTTTCAAATAAGAAAGAAATAATAAAATTAATATTTTTTTTACAACAGGGACTGAAAAGGGGTCTTAAAAATTTTAAGTGAGGTGATTAGGGCATGTGGGGTATCATATGAAAGAGCGCTGTTTGCACATTTTAAAACAATTTTTTTCTTTTTTCTTAGGCCGCATAGTTTTCGACTTATGATGAAAAATGTAAAAAAAAATACCGTTCCCCCCCCCTTATCTCCGAAGTTTGCAAAGAGAAAAATCTGAAATAATTCTATGTGATAGTAGTTTATGTAAAGATTACAGGAAAAATAAAACGATGTCTCAATATAACACACTTTTTTAGAAATTCAAAAAACAAACAATTTTTTTTTAGTTTCACTACCAGTCAACAGATGGCGCTGTCCTAATCATGCTAACCTAAGGGCAAAAAGTAGTTCCACTATGGATCAAGAGATGGCGCAACCTAACACTACAATAATAAATTGGTGGCTGGTTCAAATATAATTACCTACTATTTGCCGTACGAATAAACGAAGAATAAGTTCATAATTTACTAAGTAATTATATATATTACTATATAGTAATATAATAATAACGAGGAGCTCGGTGGCGCAGTGGTTTAGCGCCTGGACCAGCGATTGCGGATGTTAAGCAACTTTCGCAAGGTTCGGTCATGGGATGGGTAACCAAAAATTTATTATCTCGAGCTCCTCCGTGCTTCGGAAGGCACGTTAAGCCGTTGGTCCCGGCTGCATTTGCAGTCGTTAACACCCACCAATCCGCATTGAGCCCGCGTGGTGGGTTATGGCCCGTCCTCCTTATCCACCCATAAGGAAGGCCTGTGCCCCAGCAGTGGGGACATTAAAATGGCTGATGGACTAGTAATATAAACATTTTGCAATGTGGAGTGGCTGAAACGTTTTTCAGTCACCATAAGCAGCATTTGTAAATTAACTGTCCGCCTGTTCGCCCTTCCACCTGTCTGCCGTTTATCCTACTTTTTTAAAGACTGTCCTCAAATAACATATCCAAATATATTTATGATTGTACGGAACCCTCGGTGCGCGAGTCCGACTCGCTCTTGACCGGTTTTTTTTTTTCACAGTTATTCATCTGATCTCAATATCTAGATAAGCCAAAATGGTAACTATGATGCTTGTATTTAAGCTATGATGCGTCTTTTTAGATATTTTAGACAAAAATTAAACATTTATTTTATACGTTTTAATAATAATGTATTTCTCAGTAGTTATTTTTTTTTTAGTTTTTTGCGAAGTTTCTAAATGTTTAATACCTTTTATTTTAACTATAACTAACTTCTTCTATGTCATTTATGACACAGAAAAAGAAAATTTCAGTTATCTTATTATGTCCCGATAAAGCTAGTTTTTTTGGACTATACATCCAAATCCGTTCAGGCATTTAGAAGTTATGGTGGAATAAAGAAACTTACGTATCCTCAATACATGAAATGAACCTTGAACACATAAGTAACACTCTCTGTTTTTTTGGGAAGTCGTGTAAAAAAAGTTAAGAAATAAAAACTAAACTATAAGATCAGTTTTGTTTATTGATCCCCCAAAAGATACCAAACCACCACCAAAATAGAATAACAGGTAACAATCAACCAAACAAAAACCAACTAATAACAAACGGAATAGAGTATTTCTTTCTTTAAATAACCAATTTCGACGCAAAATATTCTAACTTTATACTTATCAAATAGGTACTGTCTTTGGTTCAATAGGAACTTAACTGGAGTGATGAAAATACTTATTTGGTATATGACACGAAATTTTTTCTTTATTTGGAAAGTGGAAAGTATATGAACCAAAAAATATGATTTTATCTCAATTATCAGTAAAGAAAATTAAAAATCTAGCTTATGTTCTAAGCTTCCATACATTACAAAATGTTATGTCAGACATATCATATAAAATTCAGTCATTTTTAATACGCCATAATACATTATATTGTATCAATGAAACTTATTTACTAAATACACACTATATATTACTTTTGTTAAGTAACTTTATTGTTTACATTGATTTTATATAATGTAGCAGATGTTTCACAATGTAAAAGTAATTTATTTGACACATTTTTCATATAACAACTGTCAAATTATCTGTCAAGTAACCTACTCCGAACTTACTTTTACATTGTGGAACAGGCCCGTAAAGTTTCTGAAATTGTAAGCCTATTTAAGTTGATATAATACTTTTTAATAAAGTGACATGCGGATAGTAATGTCAAAAATATTTTATTTTGAAAAACTGTGAAACTTTTGTAAAATAAGTCAACAATTTTCATAATTATTTAACTTATTTTATTGAAGAAGTATCTTGCGATTTTTATGGGTGTGATTTAGAGTTTATTAAGATCGGTTGGAAATTCATAAAAAATAACATTAAAGTAATTTCAATGTGTACAACATTGATATCACTAAATGCTTCAAAAGAAATGATGTTATTCAAATCTGAATATTTCATTATTAAGCTGTATAAATCCGCTAAAGTCACAAAAATGTTAAAAATGATTTAAACTGATTTAAATGTATAGTTAGGATACAAAACAATAAACTGATTTCAATTAAGGCTTACAAAAATGCAGCGTCTGTAAACATTTAACTGATATTTATATTGTCATAATTATAATACTAGTCTTATGATAAAAACTAATCAACAATAATCTAGCAATTTTGCTTGCATATTAGAACTAATATTAATTAACAAGGCAAAATACTCGCTAAGAATAAAAAGGTAATCTATAAAAAATATCAAAAAAACACAATCCTATAAATTTAAGTCAAAATAATAAATCTATAAAGTAATAAATTCTTAATATTATATTAATTATGATCCTACAACGTCGTGTAGAAATAATACTAATCTTAATTCTTAAAAGCGCCATCTAACTGCGTTCGCAATCAGCGTTACAACAATCATCTTTCCATATCAAAAGCACCAAGAAGCTTTAACCAGAAGCACATAGGCCGACGTCAAAAGCACTCCGCTAGATGGCAGAAGTGTACTAACAAGAAAAATAATCGTCAATATTTCTAAAAACACGCTTTTTATATCAGTACTTGTGCTTTTAGATGCTGAAATAATTTAAAATTATGTTTTTCCCGATTTTTTCGTCTCGAGTACCTACTAAAGCATGAGTTTTTGCTCAAGCGCGGCCCACAGCGGGTCGAGGGGCGCAGTCCTAGCGTAGCTGTACGCGTAGTCCGGGAGCGAGGGCGGCGTGTCGCCGAACATCACGTAGTCCGCGGGCGCGGCCCGGCGGCGCCCGGACGCCTGCCGCACGCTACGCATCATGGCTGCAGACTTGAAACGCTCTGAGGGAGTTTTTGGATACCAGTTAGCATTTCTTTAAATGCTGTAGATGTTTTTGGATACCAATTAGGTAGCATTTATTTAAAGATCATAAAAACAAAGAGATTGTAATAATAAATTGGCACATTGATAGCGAAGAAATCATGTTTTTCAGAAAAGTACCAATTTATAGCGCCTGCGATAGAACTACGAGCAATCTCGATTTATAGTCCAATCAATAGAGGAGTTGTAGAATGCATGACAGGGAATACCTAAGCGATTTCTTCTGAAACTTGTTCAGGGTGCTAAGGAAGTTAACATACTAAAAGTCCTGACGTCTCGGAGGTGAGCCGGAGTGGGAACGGGGGGAAAAGTTACCACTTTTGGGTTTTTCGCTAATATCTGAAAAACGGCGCGTTGTAGGGAAAAATGTGTAAAATGAAATGAAAACTTATAAAATTCCCTGTAACTTTAATTCTGTACGCTTTGTTCGAATTTCTAACCGTTTTTGGGCTACTCGCTCAGGAAATGTGAAAATTTGGATGATGGGCAAGATGGCCATGGGGAGTTGTTCTACACACCCTCTACCAACGAATGATATATCATTAGAAAGGCCTTTTTTAGACCAATATTAACTGTAAACAAACTTTAAATCAATTGTTAGAATTTTTGGAGTTAAAAGTCAATTAGCTTCCACACGCGTCTTCGTCCACGTGGCGTGGACCCTAGGGAACCTTCAATCAAAATAAAAAAGTACCCTATTATGTTTTAATTCAAGTTATAAACTAGTAAATCCTTACTAATATTATAAATGCGAAAGTCCGTTTGTTTGTTTGTTACGCCTTCACGTCCTAACTACTGAACCGATCATCATGAAATTTTGCATACATGTTGTCAGGGGTACAGAGAAGGACATAGGGTACCTTTCATCCCGAAAAAAGTTATGTCCCCGAGGGATAGCAAAAAATCTTTCCACGCAGACGAAGAAGCGAGCGGCAGCTAGTAAGCCTTATAAAACAAAGTCAAGTTATTTACACAACTTATAACTCAAGAACGGCTGAACGAATTTAGATTAAATTTAGCATACCCACATAGTTTATAACCTGAATTAAAACATAGGATACTTTTTATTCTGATCAAAAGTTCCCTAGTGTCCACGTGGCCGAAGACGCGTGTGGAAGCTAATTGACCTTTAACTCCAGAAATACTAACAATTGATTTAAAGTATGCAGTTAATATTGGTCTAAAAAGGCATTTCTGATGATATCATTCGTTGGTAGAGGGTGTGTAGAACAACTCCCTTGTCCATCTTACCCATCATCCAAATTTTCACATTTCCTGAGCGAGCAGCCCAAAAACGGTTAGAAATTCGAAGTTATAGAGAATTTTATAAGCTCATTTCACTATTGAACATTTTTCGCCATAACGCATGGTGTGTTTGAGTTTGAGATATTGGCGAAAAATCTAAAAGTGTTACCACAAATACTAAACCACCGTTCGTGCGTCACTGCGGCGCATTCGCGACCGTTGCAGACCGAGTGCAGACCGAACTCGGGCGCATAGGTATGGCTCACATTTTGAGCGTTTGTACTAAGTTAGAATACTGGTAGTATTCCTTTTACCGTGGCCTAACTCAAAGCTATAGCGATAGCGATATCAATGCACTGACTGTCCTTGTCATAACATAACACAACGACAAGGACGGGAAGTGCACTGACGTCATAAACGTTAGCAATTTGAAAGCTTTTTGAATTAGGCGGTAGGCCTGCCGGTTTTGTAACAAATGTGTCAAAACAGAAAGGTCCTTTTCAAAAGCATCAAATAGGTACATTGGCGGACGTTTGAGCGAGCGTGTGGAGCCGACATGACAGTATAGCATAGTGTAAAGGAATATAACAGTAATGGTTAGATTAAGTAGGTAGTCTCCAAAGAGCGCGCGATACCGTCGCGTCGCGGCAAGTGCGGCAATCACTGCGTTCTGTCTAGATGTCATCAGCCTGTCAGGGGCCGTACTGGTTGACGCTCCGAACTTCGGCAAATCTGTCCGGCTTTCAATTGAAACAGATAAAACGAGCCCAAATTAGGGCAAAATGGCGAACCCCAATTCATGTTGTCACATGAACAGCGATATCTTCTAAATAACTTCGGCAAATAGTACAATAGTACAATACGGAATTCCCTACTTCGGTTTATCTGTTTTGAGTTGAAGTCCGGCAGACCCTCCGAAGTTCAAAAAGTTAGCCGGTGGGGCCCCAGCTCGTCGTCGGACCGCGCAATGCAGCGATGTCCCTAAATACGAAGTAACGCCGAGGGCCCC
Source organism: Agriphila geniculea (assembly GCA_943789525.1). Taxonomy (NCBI): domain Eukaryota; kingdom Metazoa; phylum Arthropoda; class Insecta; order Lepidoptera; family Crambidae; genus Agriphila; species Agriphila geniculea. Next base: position 30,311,064 of record OX038872.1, on the reverse strand, counting down.
TGTGGCAGCGCGGGGAGGGGGCCGTGTGCCACGCCTCCCGCGTAGCGTGTCCCCTACGATTGACCAAGACCGACCGCTCTATGGCGGCCATTACATGCTCAATTGCTCATGCAAGCGTCAGTCAAATTCCATCAGTCATGAATTACGTTTGACTGACTGACTGATGGAAAGAAGAAATCAACTTGTGTGTGTGTATGCTAGGTATACGGGTTTGGCATAGAAATATAGTAGGCGAGCAGCGCGTGCGAGTTTTGCGTTTGAGGGATTTCATATGCCTACTTTTGTAGGCGCTTGTGACCAGAGTACCGACTTTTGTCAAAATACCGGACATTGTTGTGTCCGGTGTGACAATTTATTTTTTACCGGACAGGCCTCGAAAATACCGGACTGTACGCTTAAATACCGGACATCTGGCAACCCTAGCTGGGACTGTGGTTAAACTGACGGCAAAACCTACCGTATAATGGATGCCTATTAATTTTTATGGCTATGACAGTAGTGAGGCGTACCTTCGTCGGTGGAAAGCGGGCAGTACTTGATGGTGTGCGCGGTGTCGCCGCTCGCGCCGCAGCGGCGGCACACGAAGGCGCGCAGCACGGGGCAGCGCACGCGCCCGTGCGCGTCCTTCAGCGAGTGCGACCGGTAGTACGACTCGCGCTCGCCGTTGTTCTTGCAGAATCGGCACTCCTGGAATACATTACACCTCCCACTATGAATAATTCGGCAAATATCCATCCGGTGCACTCCATTGGATCGGAGCTCTAGGGGCCTGGGGCCGTACCGGCTATCGCATCGAACTTCGGCAAGTCTGTCCTGCTTCAAATTAAAACAGGTAAATCGAGCCCCAATCAAGGGCCGTACCGGCTAACGCATCGACCTTCGGCAAGTTTGCTGGGCTTCAAATTAAAACAGATACATCGAGCTCCAATTAGGCCAAACTGGATAACCCCAATTCATGATGTCACACGAACCGAATATCTTCCAAATAACTTTGGCACATAGTTCAATATGAAATTACTTAATTCGATTTATCTGTTTTAATTTAAGCTGAAGCTCGGTAGACCCGCCGAAATTCGAAAAGTTAGCCGGTAGGGCCCCAGGCCAAAATGGCAAACCCTATTTCATGATGTCACACGAACATCGATATCTTCCAAATAACTTCGGCAAATAATACAATACGAAATTCTTTTCTTCGGTTTATCTGTTTAAACTTGAAGCTCGGCAGGCTCACCGAAGTTCAAAAAGTTAGCCGTTAGGGCCCCAGGCTTGACTAAACTAAAATTCTTCAAAATTAATTGGTTCGTGTCTGATCTTGCTCGCGATGAACGCGTCAGTGTGAATAGACATAATAGTGTAATAATTTAAGATTAATGTTTGTGATGAGAAAATAAAGATTATTATTATTTATTAATAGTGTGATAAGACTTTAGTTAGGACATCTTCTATTACTGCTTGACTACTATAATTAGGCGCATGTCAGCCGAGTTCATGACATCGTTCTGGTAAAAACACTAATTAACCAGAACGGTGTGATGATAGTACTATCTAGTCTACTACTTAGTTGCACTTGTTTACATCAGTAGTTGTTCTGCGAGTCTATATCGACTAAAACAATGAAGTTCAAGTAGGTAGGCACCTATATACTTTTATTTGATAGATGGGTGTTACTGAACTCTGAGCTCATACTACACGTACCCAAAACTCGTAGCACCTTGGGACCCAAAACTCCGGCATTTTTAACAGGTGAGTCCGGGCTTTCTGTTTTTTTGTGAAGGCAACGTTAATGATGACGATGACAATTACCTCTGGGTGCTTCTTCTTCCGGTCCGGCTGGCGGCCTTGCTCCATGTCCCTGAGCAGTGGGTACAGCACCGAGTCCGGCAGCGAGAACAGCACGCGGAGCTGCTCCGTGGTTATACCCTCAGGGGGCACGGGGGTGGAGGTGGCGGGAACTTCTGCCCGACATTCTAAACAAATTGATGAAGTAGGTAGGTAAAAGTATTAAGTAGGTATCACAAATTATAGGGTAGGTAGACAGAAGATCTGCTCGGAACAAAGTTTTCGTGCACGCACACATACACATATCGTACACGCAATCTCAGGCCATTTTCACTTTTCTCAGCAATCACAGAATATATATTAGTACCTACAGTACTGTAGCCTTACTGTAGCAGTTACTGAGGAATTCCCAGCGCAAAAAAAAATACGGTAGAGCGTTCTTTTATGCGAACCTTCTGTCGAAATAAAAATAATATTTTATGCTGCAACTCTGTCGTGTCCATGACACCATGGCTCCAAGATACCTTTATTTTAAAATCTAATTAAGATTATCAAATATTTTAAGCAAATCGTGATTGCTTCTTTGCAAGGCGGGCCGCTAGGGCCTCTTACTGTAAAAAAATATTGGTACATGTCACTTGAGCCTATTTGTCTCTTTTTAGGGTTCCGTAGCCAAAATGGCAAAAAACGGAACCCTTATAGATTCGTCATGTCTGTCTGTCTGTCTGTCTGTCCGTCCGTATGTCACAGCCACTTTATTCCAAAAGTATTAGGACTACATAGTTGAAACTTAGTAGGCAGGTGTATTCTGTGAACCGCTTTACGATTTTTATACAAAAATAAAAAAAATAAAAGATTAAGGGGGGGCTCCCCATACATGGAACTGAAACTGAAAATATTTTTTTTCATCAAACCAATACTTGTGGGGTGTCTATAGATAGGTCTTTAAAAATGACGTTGAGGTTCCTAAGACTATTTTTTTTTAAAGTCAACCGTTTGAAAAATATATGCCGCCAAAGTGGTAAAATGTGTGTCCCCCCCCCTTTAACTTTTAAAGTAAGAGGGTGAAAAATCTAAAAAAAATATAAAGTATAGATCTTAATAAACACTTTCAACGAAAATTGTTTTGAACGAGATACAGTAATTAGTTTTCGAGATATAGTACATTTTCCAAAACCGCAAATATAACTTTGTCATTCATACAAACACTGTGAAAAACAAAGTTATTTTTTCAGACGAAAAATGATAGCGGTATTAAAATATGGTATGGTATAATGTACCTACGGAACCCTACAGCGCGTGGGCCGACACGCACTTGGCCGGTTTTTTATTTACATAGACCGTGTCCGTATGATGTTAACTTCTCTTTCCCACGCTCTGTTGGTCTTCTTGAGCGCAGCAAAAATGTTTCTATGGCACCCATTACACACACAATCTGATCACGCCAGATCGCGCCTGATTGACAGAGATTGATTGTGTAACGTTGTTCGTGATCTGTTTCAATCTGGCGCGGTCTGGCGTGATCAGATTGTGCTGGATTGTCAATCTACGTCAATCTGGCTTAGGGTTGACACCTTTTTTTTCGAGGTAATAGTATTATTTTCAAAACATTAATAAATTACAGTATGTAGGTACTTACTTTTGGGATATTTATAAAAATGTAGTCCACATTTAGTTTTAACTAGCTTCCGCCCGCGACTACATCCGGGTGGATATTTGAAAAATATCCTAAAAAAACATACAGACGGACAGAAAAACAACCTCCTGCTTTTTTGAAGTCGGCTAAAAATATTGAATCGCAGTATATTGTGGTAGATTGTCAATCTACTACAATCTGCTTGTATCGGATCGCGGTAGATTGTGGTAGATTGTCAATCTACCATAGTAGATTGTCAATCTACCATGGTAGACTGACAATCTAGCACGATCTACTGCGATCCGATGTTTTTAACCGACTTCAAAAAAAGAGGAGGTTATCTGTTCGGTACATTTGTTTTTTATGGAAGCTGAACTGATTTGGATGAAATTTGGCAAACATTTTATAGTCTGGATTATAACTTATATTTTTCATCTCGATCAAAGGTACCCTAGGGATTTTTATTATTTTAAACAATGAAACTAATTTGTAGTACTTTAGGGGAATTTATACAAATATAAGCCCATATTTATTTTTAACTAGCTTCCGGCCGTGACTAAATCCGGGTGAAAATTTGAAAAATACCCTAAAAAAACATACAGACGAACAGAAAAACAATCTTCTGCTTTTTTGAAATCAGTTAAAAATATTGAATCGCAGTATATTGTGGTAGATTGTCAATCTACCACAATCTGCTTGTATCGGATCGCGGAAGATTGTTGTAGATTGTCAATCTACCACGGACGACCACGGTAGATTGACAATCTAGCACAATATACTGCGATCCAATATTTTAACCGACTTCAAAAAAGCAGGACCTTGTTTCTCTGTATATTAGTTTTTAAGGCTTGTCATTGTCAATCTACCATGGTAGACTGACAATCTAGCACAGCACAATCTTCTGCGATCCGATGTTTTTAACCGACTTCAAAAAAGGAGGAGGTTCTCTGTTCGTCTGTATATTTGTTTTTCATGAAGGCTGAACTGATTTGGATGAAATTTGGCAAACAGTTTATAGTCTGGATTAAAACTTATGATATTTTTGATCTCGGTCAAAGATACCCTAGGGATTTTTTTTTAAACATCGAAATTACTTTATAGTACTTTTGGTAAATTTATAAAAAATATAGCCCATATTTATTTTTAACTAGCTTCCGGCCGTGACTACATCCGGGGGGACATTTGAAAAATACCCTAAAAAAACATACAGACGAACAGGAAAACAACCTCCTGCTTTTTTGAAGTCGGTTAAAAATATCGAATCGCATTAGATTGTGGTAGATTGTCAATCTACCACAATCTGCTTGTATCGGATTGCGGTAGATTGTCAATCTACCACGGTAGATTGACAATCTAGCACAATATACTGCGATCCAATTTTTTAACCGACTTCAAAAAAGTAGGAGCTTGTTTCTCTGTTCGTCTGTAGTTATATTAGTTTTTAAGGCTGAACTGATTTGAATGGAGTTTGACACACAGTTTGTAGCCTGGATTAAATTATAGGATTTGTTTTATCTTGGTCAATCAAAGGTACCCTAGGGTAAAATACTTTAGTAAGTTCTTTTGAGAAATTTATAAAAAATGTAGCCCATATTTATTTTTAACTTGCTTTCCGGCCGTGACTAATGCGCGTGGGCATTTGAAGAATCCCTTAAAAAATATACAGATGAAAAGAGAACCTCCTCCTTTTTATAAGTCGGTTAAAATATTGGATTGCAGTAAAAGATGATGAAATTTGGCACACAGTTAGTTTGGTACCCTAGGAAGTACCTACCCTATGTACCCTATTTTTAATTTTTAAAGGAAGCTAGTTAAAAATAAATGAAGACTATATTTTTTCATAAATTTCCTATAAACCTACCTACTATATTTTTTGCAATGTTTTGAAAAATACTATTTACCTCGATGTTATTACTATACCAGGCTATAAACTATATAATATGATGTGTGCCAAATTTCATCAAAATCAGTTCAGCCTTCTAAAGCTGAACTGATTTGGATGAAATTTGGCACTCAGTTCATAGCTGGGTAATATCGTATTATAAATATCGATATTTAGGTAATTTTACACACCTGTGTGTAAAATTAAATATCGTAATTAAAATCGATATTCATCTAACCCTAACGAATCAAGGCATAAAATGGGTGCTAGACAACAGATTTTACTAGGTACTTACTTATTTTTCGAAATAGATAGGTACTTATTATACGCAGACCGTCACAGAAATTAAAATTCATCATTTCAATTACGTCCGGGAATCGAACCCGGGATCTCTTGCGTGGTAGACTGGCATGTTGAATACTGCACCACTCAGGTCATCGATCGATATCACGCGAAAATTAATGCAAAAAGTTGGCAACCCTACCAAAGATCACCGTGGATCGTGGTAGATTGTCAATCTACCAAGATCTACTGCGATCCAGATCTCGCTGGATTGACCGTGTAACGTCGCAAACTAACCGCATCAAATTCCATCAATCTGCGGTTTTGATCAGATTGAAACCAGATTGACGTGTGTAATGGCTGCCTATGTCTATGGTCGTGTCGGAAGGGGTATAAGCTTCTTGCGGTACTCGGTACACGACACGACAACACGTTTTAATTTGGCAAAGGATTTGTGTTTTTGTAAAAAATTTGGCAGACCTAAAAGCTTAATAAGCACCTATTCTCATCTATAATATAAAAATTAATCCCTATTTTCCGTAGTCAAGCCATCACGCGTGAATGGCTGGACCGATTTCGCTAATTCTTTTTTTGTTGTGTTTGTTATTATTATGAGAAGGTTTTTATGAAAGAAAAAATTAAGAAAATTGCGCGGAAAATTAGAAAATTTAAGAATACTTAACAAATTTATACCATACAAAATTATTTTGGACAATATAAACTTTTTTAATGTAACCTTATGACGTTTGACATAGAATTGATAGAATGCGTGCTGCAAATATCGTCAAAGAGAATGAAAAAAAAATAAAAACACAACTGTTCTGCTAAAAACAATCTAAAACGTTAAATAACATGTGTCATTGCAGTCGGGGGACCTGGGGCTGTATTATGACCTGGGCCCTATTTCACCAAGTCGACATTTGTCAGTGACTTATGTCGGTTAAATTTACAATTGTCATTACTTTAATTAGGGACAAGTATGTTGTGAAACAGCGATATTTTTTACAAGTCGACATATTTGTAGATTTGTCAGTATTTCTTGATATGAGATTGGAGCTGAGTCAAGTTTGCGTGACTTGTAAAAAATATCCCCTGTTTCACAACACAAATTGTCCACTATTAAAATGAGGAAAATACTGTAAAAATTGCCGACATATGTCACTGACAAATGTCAATTTGGTGAAATAGGGGCCTGTTATTTCCAGTCAGTTTTCCGACTGGCTATCAGTCTATCTCTTTTATTTGCTATACAGCTAGAAAGAGATGTCACTACAGCAATTTTTAAACCTGGCAGGATTTAAGAGCTTGTAATACCCCCTCTGGTTTTGTGGAACAATTTTTAATCGAAGAGGTCCCCCGACTGCAATGACACATGTTATTCAACTTTTTAGTTTTTTTTAGCAGGTCGTGTTTTTATAATTTTTTTTTATTTTTTTTAATATCACACATTTTAGTGAAAAATTACATATTATTGAAATGTGCTCATTAAGGCATTTCATTTAATGCCCATATTGTAATAATTGAAGAAAAAAAATTTTTTGACACATTTGAAAATGGCGTCGTACAGTCGCCATTCGTCATACACTCTTTTTGCTTTGGGCAGTCGTGTAAAAAACTGAATTGAACTCATTTAAAACAGATGCTTCGGGCGGAGTTATTTTATTACCAATAAATTCGAATTCAATATTCATAACTAAGACAGGACAACGTCTGTTGGGTCAGCTAGTTATTTATAGAAAAAGCTTGCTTACCAATATTTTGGGCAGGCGCTACAGTGCGAGCGGCGGCGTCTTCTGCAACCCATTTAGTGGAGCACACCGCGCGAGGCGGCAGCCGCGGCACCGGCGTCCGGTCCGGTTCCGGCCACGACTTCTGCCGGAGGTACGAGCCGGACGGGCCGAAACCGGCCAGCTCGTCTGTTCATTCATTGTGAAAGGCGAACATTTAGGTCGGGATTCGGGGCTAGCCCTACTAGGTTACATTACAACCAGAGAGAACTTGAAAACAGTCGACAGATTTTGTAGTGTGGCTAAACTGAACAACTTTGTCTATGGGACCAACTTAATCAAAGCAAAAAAATAATCAGCTGTTCCATAGATAACGTCAATATCTACCAAAATGTTCCATTAAGGTATGATTCCGATCTCGGCAGCAGCAGCAGTGTTGCCGCAGCAGTGCACTCCAAATTGAACCCTAATGTTACGTTTGAAAGGCTCAATTTGATGTGAGCGGAGAAGCGACGCGACACTGCTGCGCAACACTGCTGCGCGACACTGCTGCCGCAACACCACTGGTCCCCATACATTCTCTATAGGTTTATATGAGACTACATGCCGAGCTCGGCAGCAGTGCTGCGCAGCACTGTCGCGCAGCAGTGTCGCGCAGCAGTGTCGCGCAGCAGTGCTGCTGACATCGGAATCATACCTTTAGTCGAGTAGATATAGACGTTCCATACATTTTATTTCTTTTTCGAAAAAACTCTAAATATGGGAATGGGGTAGACCCACTGTGCTATAGAAAAACTGAAAAGGAGCTGGTAAGTAGATACCTACTCTACATAAAAAAAATATTAAATAATTAGTACTCAATCCTAACACGGGAAGTTAGCATTTACATTGTCGAGGATGGTTTGAAGCCCGAGCCATAGGCAAGGGTTTTAGTCCGAACCATCGGCAAGGGTTTTAATCATTCGAGGCAATGTAAATAGCTTTCCGTACAGTAGTACAAGGTTTGTATTTTTCAGTGCTTCGCTCAAGAAATACGAGGAAATAAAATTTTCTTAGTTAAAATGACCAGTGCAATGGAAGTAGGGAGCGTGCGGGAAGTAGGGGAGGTCAGCTCAGCGCGGCCACCTTAACTTTGACTTTAAAAAAATACCGTTAAAGAAAAGTTATTTGAAAGTTATTTTATATCAATAGATAGAGAATTTATCGTACTTTTATAACATGTAATCACATTTTGCAAAAACTCAAATGATTTCTAATAATTTGTAAATTACGAAAACTTGTCAATAAACCGCTTTGCCCAAGTGAGTGGCCTAAAGCGGCCATGTGGGTAAGGGCAAAGTGGCCATTCCAAAAAAATATCAATAAATGCAGATTTAGTTGAAAAACATGGTGCTTAAAAACAAGAAGACTTAAGTAGATTAAAAAAACTTAATTTATAAAAAAAACTGTTATAAAGTTTCAAATGAGACAATTAACACTTCAGTCTTTAAATCTTCGAATATTCCTAGATTTATTTTTAATTTTTATAAACTAAAAATTATTTGATACTTGTCTGAGGTACGCGACAAATTTCTCTTACCAACAATTCTTTTAAATAAATTAAAATAATCAACAGCTGCGGCAAAGCACTTGGCCACTTTGCCCGGACCGCTTTGCCTTTTCTCACCATTTTGTTCAAAAAAAGGAACTCAGCTTATTATATTTATCCCATGTCGGAACAAATATTACACAATCAAAGCTAAATGGATAAGTAATAATAGACGTAATAAAAACATTGAGTTTTATAGAGGTTTGACGAAAACAGGTTGAATTTACCCTGGGTTTTTTTAAGAAAATGAACAGAAACCTTTGGCGTCTCGCCACGGCCACGCGCTCGCTCCAAACACAACCAAATAGCTGCTCGGTGTGTGCTGGAGGGCTTGCTGCATATCACAACATACAACATCGTGCTATCGTTATAAGTTGCCGAAGAATGAGGCGTGGCCGCTTTGCCTGCTATGGCCGCATTGAGCTGACCTCCTAGCTGCTCGGTGTGTGCTGGAGGGCTTGCTGCATATCACAACATACAACATCGTGCTATCGTTATAAGTTGCCGAAGAATGAGGCGTGGCCGCTTTGCCTGCTATGGCCGCATTGAGCTGACCTCCTAGCTGCTCGGTGTGTGCTGGAGGGCTTGCTGCATATCACAACATACAACATCGTGCTATCGTTATAAGTTGCCGAAGAATGAGGCGTGGCCGCTTTGCCTGCTATGGCCGCATTGAACTGACCTCCTAGCTGCTCGGTGTGTGCTGGAGGGCTTGCTGCATATCACAACATACAACATCGTGCTATCGTTATAAGTTGCCGAAGAATGAGGCGTGGCCGCTTTGCCTGCTATGGCCGCATTGAGCTGACCTCCTAAGTAGGTATTGAAATTTATTTCTCCAGCTTTTCAAATGTAATGCTAATATAATGATTTTAGAGCATAAGTGAGCAAAAGCATTTAAACAAAATTGCTTTGGGATCTTGTATTTGTGTAGGGTTACCAGATCTTATAATGAAATTTCCGGACTTTTCCCCTGACTTTTCAGGAAATTTCCTGACATTTTGTACATTCTTAATGTAGTTGACATTTTGACAATCTTATCTCACCAAAATGATTAACAAATTATTTGTTTTCATTTAATACTTACACTTTTTGGGATTTCAAAAACCCCTGACATGAACTACAGTTTTTTTCTGTTTTCCTGGCATATGCCTTAAATTCCTGACATGTCAGGAAAATTCCTATCATCTGATAACCCTATGTATGTGCCAATGTGTAATCAAACAGGAGCTCTGGGGCCCTATTTTTGAATCGCTCGACTAGCGTAGAGCGCTCTTTTCGACTGATTTTCGTTCGACATATGACTCAAGTCAAAACAATGAGATGTCGAACGAAAATCAGTAGAAAAGAGCGCTCGAGGTCAGTCGAGCGATTCAAAAATAGGGTCCCTTACCTTGCCGACGCGATGGCCAGACGCTGTCATCTTCCGGCGTGTACGGAGAGTCGGTGCCGTTCATCTTGAACTCCTGCATCACATCGTCGAGGGTGCACCGGCCCATCATCACTGAAAAAATAAGGAAAAGCTTTTAGTTTACTAAAAAAAATATAACTTTTACTATATAGTAAAGTCAAACATCAATATATATTTTAGAAACAGCTACTTTTGTCCATAAAAACAAAATCCTACATGAAAAAGTTAAAAGTGAACGAAGGAAAAACAAACTCATACTACCAGAACCAAAATTAGAATTACATATTTAAAAGCAGCCCTTATTATAAATCCATCCAAATATTTAATAAACTACCCCCATCTATAACAGAAACAAAAGACTCAAAAATATTTACTAACAAATTAAAGTCATTATTAATACAAAAGTGTTATTATACAATAGAAGATTTTTTTTAGTGATAAGTTGAAATAGTTTTAAGAAATTCATTAGGTAAAACTATATTAAAATTTGTAGTTCCTATTAGTCTCAGGTATTAACAATAGTTTGTAAAATTATGGAAAAAATATTCATCATCATATCAGCCGCACGACACCCACTGCTGGGTATAGGCCTCCCCCAAGGATTTCCACGACGATCGGTCCTGCGCTTCCCACAAGTGGCTTCCAGCAACCTTCACCAGATCGTCGGTCCACCTTGTCGGGGGCCTACCCACGAAAAAATCCCTAAGTCTTCCCTTGTAAGTGTGTTACATGTATGCTATAAATAAATAAATAACTTTTTCAGACTATCTCATAGGCACCGACAGGTGCCTAGATATATCCAGACTTAGAATAATAACACCTAGAAACCGCGTATGCAAAGTGAGGCAACTAATACCAAGCCAGAATAGCTTAGTATTCAGATTTATATCCTTCATACGTTACCTAATCGTAATTAAATATAGTAACTAATCTAATAAATAAAGGAAAATTGAAACTGTTTTGTACTTATTCGGTATGATTAGGTAATAATGGAGAATAAAAATCTGAAAACGGGGCCATTTTGGCTGTTTTAGTAGCCTCACTTTTGACAGTGCGCTTTGTAGAGAACTATCGTTCTAGGTGTTATTATTCTAAATATCCAGATTACTTGGTGACCGTAATGGTAGGTGAGGTGTGATGTGAGTCGCTAGAATTATCGCCTTGGTCTCACAGTCTGTGGTTGTAAGCCTTGCGCCTACGATACATTCTAGGTACAGTACGAATCACGAAAGATTACCACAAATGGCGCCCATCTTCGCATCATAACTCATGAAGAAAATACTTAAGACAAAATAATAATTCATATACATATATAATTATATATAATATAATATTTATTTTATGAAATATTATTTTGTATTAAGTCTTTGCTCGATGAGTTATGGTGCGAAGATGGGCGCCATTTGTGGTAATCTTTCGCGATTCGTACTATAGTCGCCTGGATTGGATGTATCGAGGCAAAGGCATCTATTAGCGTGCAGTACGGCCGGTTGCGAAGATTCGTGAACGTTCGTCTTATTTGGTTTGGCAACTGACGGTGCGTAGGCGACCATAAAGTTTATGGAGATAGGCTGTAGCAAAGAGAATGTAAAAAAAACTAGCATTACTTGATTGGTCTCATCACTCTCATCTCGTCTCTGTAGGTTATTGGTGGAGTAGGTAGTTTGCGTAATAATTTCCGGGAAAAAACAGACTTTTGCAATCTGTGGCGCTGGTGCACAAACAGGTGAATTTCAGACCGGCTACATTGTTCCCACTAAGTTCATACACTGCAGTTCATGTAGGTACCTACAGCTAAAAGTAGTGGGTAGGTAGGTACTATTATCGTATACTTACAGTCGACGAAGCTGGATGATTTTTGCTTGTTTTGTCTCATGACTTTTTCCGGTTCGCTCCAGGTTGTGGACTGGAACCACATAGAATGATAAAAAAACAACAGCTGAAGTTAGCTCTTACTATCTACCTAGGTATACTTATATCCTTTTTTGTGTTTCTATTCTGTTGTTAGGGTTAGGTAACATCTATAAATAGTAGGCACGTAGGTACCTACTATACATTACAGGCGAGTGCGGGAACTAACCAGTTACGATCTTGAGATGGTTTGATCATACGAGGCAATGTAAATTGCTTCCCGAACAGGGGTCGTACCGCCTAACGCTCCGAACTTAGGAAAGTCTGCCGGGCTTCAAATTAAAACAGATAAATCGAGCCCCAGTCGGGCCAAAATTACGAACCCCAATTCATGATGTCACACGAACATCGATATCTTCCAAATAACTTCGGCAAATAGTACAATACGAAATTCCTTACTTCGATTTATCTGTTTTAAGTTGAAGCCCAGCAGACCCGCCGAAGTTCGAAAAGGTAGCCGGTAGGGCCCCAGAGCTTATAATTGCCTTGTTAGTGCTTCTCTACAGAAATGCGAGGAAATAAAATGTTATTAGTAAAAATGAAATTTGGGGATGGCAACGCAAAACTATTGTAGGTGGCGCTGCGTACGATTGTTTTTATGACAGTAGATTAGACGTTTTTGCTTGTAAACAAAACAAAAATTGGTAAGTAGTACAGATGCCGGCATATATATTGGCAAGAGAAAGAAAGGGACAAAAGATGCGCAGTAGTCATAAATACTAAGTTTATGGCTACTGCGCATCCTTTGTCTCTTTCATTCTCTTGCCAATATATATGCCGGGCAGTATACCAATCATTTTCGAAGTGAAAACTTTTTTAGCGGCGTTGTACGCTTTTTTGTAATAGGGAAAAAATGCTAAACTCGCGTCAGTAAGAATCACGTGACCCTGATCGAAAATTCGTAAGACGGATGTGACGGATGGAGAGTAGACAGCCGGCGGCGGAAGTATCCCCCTCTCTTTCTACGGATCATTTCAAGACGTAAACACTTTTGTCACCATAGCAACGCGCTAATTTATTAATTCAATGTCAAAACTCTAGATTTTCTGTCAAGCTATGGATAAGACTTTCGTAGGTATGTAAAGTCCATTCATTTAGATAGTGTCGGTACACCCGCAAGTACTTGTGTTCAGAGACAGCAATTGGGAGGGTGCGAAGGTATAATAATCAATCACAGCGCTCATGGTGGCAAAAAGTAGAAATAATGAAGGCTCTGTAATCTGTTTGAAAACTATATTTAATTTATTATTAGCGATACAGGAACAATTATATATGTTAATTATCACTTAAGAAAATTATTAAAGGAGCTTTATCCTCTTGTTTTACAAAATCTACAACTGAAAAAGAAGTAAACAAACCCTGATATAACCAAAATAAAACACTCTTTTTGAATAGATCTTACTTGCCATATTTAATTTAAATGACCAAAAATGATTTCACGACACTTTGTCCACCCAAATCACAGTAATTTTGAAATTTACATTAATAACACAATATGTATAGTATTTTTTAACATTTTGCCACAATGCCGCCATTACATATCAAAACGTCAAAACGGTCAGGTCAGAGCCAACAAAGTTGCAACACGCTAGGTGGCGCTAAAAGCGTGCACGGAGCCAAATGTTTTTAGTAACGTTATACAAATAACGTTACAGATAACGCTAAAAAATAGCGATTATTCTAGCAATAGTTTTAGCTTATTGTTTTATAATTAAATCCAAGTTTTAGAAATGTATTGGCATTTCGCAGTCGTACGTTTGTACGGAAAGTCCGCATTATTAGCTTGTAAATTTTCCAGAATCGTGTCTAGTGTCAGAAGTTTTTATTAGCATAAAATCTGTATACTGTTCGGACGTATACTACATCACATTCAAAGTCGTCCGTTTTCGATAGTGGGATTCTTCCGTTTTTACGTTTTTAGGGTTCCGTACCCAAAGGGTAAAAACGGGACCCTATTACTGAGACTCCGCTGTCCGTCTGTCTGTCTGTCTGTCTGTCACCAGACTGTATCTCATGAACCGTGATAGCTAGACAGTTGAAAATTTCACAGATGATGTATTTCTGTAGCTGTTATAACAACAAATACTAAAAACAGAATAAAAGTAATATTTAAGGGGGGCTCCCATACAACAAACGTGATTTTTTTGCCGTTTTTTGGTACGGAACCCTTCGTGCGCGAGTCCGACTCGCACTTGGCCGGTTTTTTGGTGTTAATGGGCCTATTTTTTATATTATTCCGACGCTAGTTCTTGGTATCCCCACTATTTTTGAAGTAGGTATCTGTGATAGGTGCAGACATACTGATTTCAACCGTTCAACGCAATGCCGATGGACATTGATCATAAGTTGTTTATATGTTTTACAAAACACCCGTATTTTTTTGTTGGTTCACTTAAAGTTTCATCTTGAGGCACTTAACTGTCCTTCCAAGGAAGAAAAAATATTTTCAGTATACGTAGCAGAGTCAACAAATACAAGTTTTCACTACGGCGGCGCGCCGCCGTAGTGATGCCGCGGCGCTTCGATGTAAAAAACTGCCAAAATCCAAATTGACTTGCGGGTGTACGCCGGACGCGGTATCCTTTGTTTATGCGGCGGCATCCTTTGACAAGAAGCGGCACGTGCAAAGGCGGCGCGATAAAAGGGCGACACTATCTAGGTGAATGCGCTTTTTTACATACATACTGTTCTGTATTCGTAAATTCAAATGCAGAGTAAATTCGTAAGACTCGTGCAAAATTATTCCCTAACCATTCCAAAATGTCCAAAATGCACAACGTTAATATTCAAGTTTTCACTTCTGCCGGCACTCCCGGAGTGCAACCCGTTTTTTTTACTAAGTAGGTACCTATTTATAAATGTATATTTCAATCTTACACGGATATTTGGAAATTAGGTGCCAAGAGTGCCAACAAATTTTCTATGTCTATGGCCAACATCAAAGGTGCTAACATTTTTACAGCCTATACCAGCAACAAGTGGCCACTTTATTTAGGCACTTTTGCCTAGCCGTGACATGACAAGCCATGCTTGATCGTCTATGGCAGGGGTTCCCAACCTGTGTGCCCCACCGAACCGTAGTAGGTATGTATTGTATGGGTCATTTTCATTTTTGGTGAAATACGCCACAATTGTTTTTTTTTATTACAAATTGTTTGCGTGTTTTTCGAAGACATTTATGACATGTTCTCAAGTGTGGTAAAGCTTAACAACTTGCTGATATGGAGAAAAACGAGTTTAAAAAAATAAACAAACACGGAAGTGACATTGGTCCACGGTGGTGACAATGGCGGGCTGGAAGTACGCTTTGTGGTGGGTGCTGCTGTATGAAGACTTGTCAAACATCAATTATCTTGCCTGGCAGATTGACAGAATATTTATCCCACTTGGTGGCGCTGCTGTAGATTGACAGGTTCAAAGATTAAATTGTCCGGTCATGGACGTGACATTGGTCCATATCTGTGATATTTAATATCAATACTTCCAAGTGTTTTTAAGACTACAATAATCACTTAAAAAGAATTCTTGTCACTGAAAAAGAACCAAAAACGTATTTTTTTTGCATAGCAGCAAAATAATAACTCATAAACGTCATAATGTCACAACCATGGTACAAAATCCCACAGTCGTGACATTTTTGCAACGTGTTCGCTTTAACATAACCTCAAACAACAGATTTTCAAATAATAATTTAGACACGGTCAATACCGTGTCTAAATACATATAAACAAATATGACACAAAAAATCGGTGGCTACCGTTTGGAATGGTTATCACGTTTGTGGTGCATTATGCTCGACAAAATGAAAATAAAATCAAAAAATTCTCATACCGAAACCGTCAACAATTGACAAACGGGAAATGGACGATTGCAAGTGGCGGCCGCATGTAGTCTTCGGTGCAGTGTTGCCAGAACGAAATATTAAAAAATACCACTAGAATTTACGATAATGTCCATGGTTGTGTTGTGAACTTGTGATTGTGACAGATTGTGACTCAAAATCATTGCGACAAAATATTTCCAATATTTGAAATTTAGCTTTTAAGTACAGTTTAGGATTATAAAAGGCACAAATAATAACACGCCATAATCAGAACAAAGCTACTCAAAACGAGATAAATGGATTTGCGACACAACATGGACGTGACTTTTAAACACATTTTTTTAAATATATTTTTGTAAATAAGATTTTAAGCGCCCCACTGGTTGGGATTTGGGAACCCCCGTTCTAGGGGCTGCTTTAAGAGGTCATTTAACAAAAAAAGAGTCACTTATAAAGTAAGTAGGTACCTAACCTACCTACTTAGGTACCTATCTACTTTTTTAACGTACTGGAAAGAAAATCAGGTAGGTAGGTAGGTAATGAACTAAGTATAGGTAGGTATTTTTATGGCTGTGCCTATATCTATAAATACCTAGGTACGACTTAACGTAAGTACCTACCCACCTATAGAATAATAAAAACATACCTACATAGGTATGTGGGGGTGGGCTAATGGAATAGGTAGGTACCTAGGTACTCTACTCAAGATGCTTGCTTTCTAAAGTCTAGGCGCATTTAGGTTTAAGACTTTAAGTAGGTACCTACCTATTAGGTAGGTACTTATAACAACAATTCTGCATTGAGCACTTTTTGTCGTTTAGGTACCTATATACCTACTAGGGATAATCTTAGAAGGCACAAATGCACAAACGAATGATAGGTATAGGTACCTACCTATATTTAACACAAACTTAACTTATTTATGGTGTGGGTTTCTGGGATAGGTGTGATATACTATAGTTAAGGACTACAAACAAACCATGGACAAATTATTAAATTCGTCCATGGTCCTATCCTTATCACAAAGAAACATAAGTATCTCTCTCAGACAAATGCCTACTACCTACCTAGGTAGTAGGTACCTACTTAAATTATAATCAAGTTCTTTCGAGTGTTCGACAATTTTGTTTTAATCATTAACAATCAATGAACGTGCATTGAACTTGCATGTAATCGAACGCAAAATTAAGTTGCTTACCGAATCTGTACTACTGCTGCTCCCGTAGTCACTAAACTCGTTCCAACGCTGACCCATTTTAACTTTGTAAAATTCTAATTCGAGACAAGTCCTTTATTTTATTCAAAACACTCTTTGTAAAATACTAAACACAGTGCGCACGCGACCACGCGCCCGACCGACCTTCAGCCACAATCGGGAATGCCGATTTGTCATTGGTTCGATTTTTGAATCCATAGCAGCAAACGCCCACTGGAGTGGTCGGCCGAAATGTGACACCTATACGAAACGCGAGTGACGCGAGCCGACGGCACAAGTGGAGGTAAGCAAAAAAAACACACAAAGAACGTGCCGCCGCCCGCGCCGAACACAAAGTGTCGTAAAATATCTTGTTTATGTGTTTATGAAGGTTTATTTATTAAATAAAATTGTTAATTAATATAATGCATCGTTTGCTGGACCTAGTTCGTTATACTTACACAAGCAAGTTACCTTCGTATCTGTAGACGAGTAAATAATGACTTGAGTAAACTTGCCATTTTCAAACGCTTCTTATAACATACCTACCTATTCACTTCACATACAATTTAGTACAAAGTACCTACCTAAGTAATGAATGACTTAGTAAAACTTGCCATTTTCAAATGCTTCATTCTAATAATATATTCACGTGCATGTTAAAATAATATATTCACGTGCATGTTAAATGTTAATTAATCTCAAATAATTAATCTTATATGCACCGAAACTGCATTTTACATCAATTATAATATAAATTACATTTGAAAATTGCAAAGTGCTCACCCCAGAACAAAATAGTCTGGTGTGGTGCCCACCCCAAAAAAACCTGATAATATATTGTTTTCTTGCTCTTCACAACTCCAACGCGACTCTTACTTACCTACATACATACCACAGACCATACAACAAAGTCTGTGCTAGTCTTAGAGTAGGATAGAAATGGATGGACATGATAAAATGGGGATAACTGATACCGTATTTAGGGAAAGATTTTTTGTAAGAAAAAAAAGCTTCCGAGAGTTTGTCAGTCTAGCGTTTAGGAGATACGTGTGGCGCAGCTGTAGAGGACGTCTCTACAGCTGAGCCACACAGATCTCGAAAAAGGAAGGTCGTAACAGAAATCTGATTACTCGTGTGTGTAGCCGGTAGTTTGTCGGAGTTTGTCACCAAGAACCAGAGTTTGTCGGTCTTGCGTTTAAGAGATATGTGAGGATACGCTGTGGAGACCTTTCTACCTGGATCTTGAGAACGGAAGGCCTAAACGCAAGACCGACAAACTCTGGTTTTTGTGCGACAAACTCCGACAAACTAACGGCTATACATTCAAGTAATCAGATTTTCGCTACGACCTTCCGTTTTCGAGATGTGTGGCGCAGCTGTAGAGACGTCTCTACAGCTGAGCCACATGTATCTCCTAAACGGAAGACCGACAAACTCTGGTTTTTGGCGACAAACTCCGACAAACTATAGACTTCATCATGGCATAGTCAAAATGTCAGATTACCACCTTTTTAGGGTTCCGTAGCCAAAATGGCAAAAAACGGAACCCTTATAGATTCGTCATGTCTGTCTGTCTGTCTGTCTGTCTGTCTGTCTGTCTGTCTGTCTGTCTGTCTGTCTGTCCGTCCGTATGTCACAGCCACTTTATTCCAAAAGTATTAGGACTACATAGTTGAAACTTAGTACGCAGGTGTATTCTGTGAACCGCTTTACGATTTTTATACAAAAATAAAAAAAATAAAAGATTAAGGGGGGGCTCCCCATACATGGAACTGAAACTGAAAATATTTTTTTTCATCAAACCAATACTTGTGGGGTGTCTATAGATAGGTCTTTAAAAATGACATTGAGGTTCCTAAGACTATTTTTTTTTAAAGTCAACCGTTTGAAAAATATATGCCGCCAAAGTGGTAAAATGTGTGTCCCCCCCCCTTTAACTTTTAAAGTAAGAGGGTGAAAAATCTAAAATAAATATAAACTATAGTTCTTAATAAACACTTTCAACGAAAATTGTTTTGAACGAGATACAGTAATTAGTTTTCGAGATATAGTACATTTTCCAAAACCGCAAATATAACTTTGTCATTCATACAAACACTGTGAAAAACAAAGTTATTTTTTCAGACGAAAAATGATAACGGTATTAAAATATGGTATGGTATAATGTACCTACGGAACCCTACTGCGCGTGGCCCGACACGCACTTGGCCGGTTTTTTTTTGTGGCGCAGCTGTAGTCTGGCACGTCTTCCGTTTCCATTCCATTGGTGAATATTCTTTTCTCTCATGTGACAGACTACATAATGTTCTTATACGATCAAACTGCCACAGAATACAGTCATAATTGCTTACTTCACATTAAGTTAGGTGTAGTGTACGTACACCTACCTCCTACATAAATTAAAAGAAAACAAGGCTCCATTATTTTGGATTGATTATTATGTATATTTATATTGATGATTATTAATATAGGATTACATTGTTATTAAATCAAGTACCTAGGTACTTGAAGATTAAAACTTCGTATAATAATAACTAAGGTAATGTATGGATACTTACATACTTAAAACAAAATAAAAGATCGGAAATATAAACACAGCATTTATTACAGCCTCAATACAAGATTATACCACAGGTTATACCTTTGGATATGAGAATACTGATAATTTGCGAGAGGTATTGCCGCGCATTCTTATTGTCAAACTGCATATTTGCGCCGAGATTCGCGAACACATGTTTGCTAAGTGAAAAACCCATTAATTTACACTATAAAATACTTAACATTAACAATACACGAACGCCATGATTCTGATCAACAGAATTTCTGGAAAAGGTTTAATTCAAGTGCTAAAGTTAACTAAGTTGCCCTACATCCTTTTTATAGTGACATATATAGAAATCAGCAGTCTTATTACTTGTGAGAAATCAACTCCAGTGGTTTGTTAAACCTAAATATTAATAGGTACATAATTTAAATACATAAGTTTTCTATAATAATGATAATTTTAATAAAAATGCTTTTTTTATATTAGAACTATAGTAATAAGACTGCCGATATAAGAAAAAAAAAACAAATTAGTTTCACCACAACCTGATGTCTTTTACACCCGATTGCACTAAAATTAAGGATCGCCTAAGTCTGTTCCTAACTACAACACGACCAAATTAAAACGGTGTCAAACTAAGCGGTCATGTAGCTGTCATTCGCCTACTTAACTTGGTCGAGTTGTAGTTAAGAAAAGACTTAGGCGATTCTTAAGTTTAGTGCAATTGGGTGTTAGTGTTATAAAAAGTCAAATTTTATTGTTATGGACCAGCCTCTGAAGCATAACATGACAAGTTCGAAATTCTTCTTCTTCTTATTTTTAATTTGGCAATCTACTCTCCTCTTCCACTGTCAAGTGTTGAATAGTTCAGTAGTAGATTGTTTCAGTTTACATTAGAATGCGGGTGCATCGCATTCCAATGCTGCTTGGAGCATTTGGCACCAAGTATATCAAGACAGTTTACTCGGTGAGTTCTGCCGAGGTACCCAACACTACAATAAGTCTCAGCTTCACACAACCAAGACCGCGCCTATTTCCATTATCCCACATATCGTTCAATTGTGTAGACACTTGTACCACAAAACTGCACCAATTTTAAGACACAATATCCACTATGAATCAATATGCAAATAATTAAAATAGACACCGAACCGAACTCGGAAAAATGGCGCAAAAAAAAAACCAGGACCGATCGTCGTGGAGATCCTTGGGGGAGGCCTATACTCAGCAGTGGGTGTCGTGCGGCTGATATGATGATGATTAAGTTTTCACAAAACATACGATAGTACCTAGTGCTCAATTTGAAAAAAATCACTACCAAAATAAAGTTTTTTTAGCCATCAGGATGTGGTTCCACTAAAGTCTGTAACACACCGGCATCACAGTAATTCCGCCATATTTGCGCTATGATTTGTCTTCTATCGACAACGATATATCGTCGGTCCAATAGTAAACTAGCCAATCTGCAATTTTGGCAGTTTTGACTTAAATATACCAATATTAATAACTCTTATTTATTTACAATGTGGTAAAATCATGTATCTGTAGGTTTAATAATCGACGAGATAAATGGCTTTTCACTAATGCTTATCTGCCAAGTCTACAGTCAGTGCAAAAGTAAACTAATCTATGTGATTTATAGTTCAGTTTACCGAAACAAAAAACTGTTACTTACAAAAATATCGCCGTGTTCTACTGACCTATGTGACAGATTGAGTATGTTACCTTGGTTTAAAGAGTACTATGAGTACTTAATTTAACAGTGATCAACTAGTCGAAATGGCAGATTGAATACTTTACCTTAGTTCAAAGAGTACTATGAGTACTATCTTCACAGTGATCAAGTAGTCTAAATGGCAGATTGAATACTTTACCTCGGTTCTAAGAGTACTATTAATAATTAACTTCACAATGATCAACTAGTCTAATTGTCAGATTGAATACTTTACCTTGATTCAAAGAGTACTATGAGTACTTAACTTCACAGTGATCAACTAGTCTTAATGCCAAATTGTATGGTTTACCTTGGTTCAAAAAGTACTATAAGTACTTTACTTCACAGTGATCAACTAGTCTAAATGGCAGTTTGAATACATTACGCGTTCAGACAACTTAAATTTTAAAAATTTAAGAAAACTTAATTTCACAGTATTCTCTTCGCCAAAGTGGTAGAATGGATACACACAGACATCCCTAAGTATCGATATTCAGCTTGGAAATCTCTACGCAAGTACTTACGTAATCTGTGACGCAAGCGCATCATAGACAAGGAAAGGAAGGCAAGGCGGTCGGTGGTTCATTCATTCATTGTCATTCATTCGCTCCATAACGCTCGTTGGTAAGTGCTACAGTTACAAGTGTTTGCGAAATTTTGATAAATAATATAAAATAAAACATGAAGCGACGACGTGTGCATCAAATACTGAAAAATGCAGGCGTTTATATTACGAGTAGTTCAGACGAAGAAAATAATTGTCCAGGTATGATTTGTAACGTTTTATAACCTAAAAATAATACTTCTTGAAAAACTTGTTAAATACATTTACTGTAAATTGTAATGTTAGTTATTATTTGTAAGTACTTAAATGCTTTTTTTATTCGATGACACTTGACAAATACGTGCATACCTATATGCAGTTAATGTAGGTATTTTTACTTTTATTAGGATATTTTTAAACCTGGAACTTTACCTTTTTAATACTGGAGTCAATGTCATGTAAGTCGTTATACTGTGTTTGTAATCATAGTGATTTATTATGCAAGGGGCTTGTGCTTGTGGGTTTTGTACTAAAATTGAATTTTAACCAATACAGCGATGTCAGCTTTCGTGTGATACCTAATTACTTAGCTTGTTTTTGTGATTATTGTGATGGTTGTTGAATTAACGTTTGAATGCGGCAAGAAAATGTTTGTTTAATCTGCTTAAAATTTGTATAACAGCAAGTTTAGTTAAGTTTTGCTTTTTTATATTACAGCTGATATCCAACATGGAAGAGATATTATAAACAACACAAAAGATGTTAGTCCGTATTGTGCACAAGCAGCTATACCGTGTAAGTTTTACTTATTTGTTTGAACTGTTGTGTTTTGGGAAGAGGGC
The DNA here is from genome assembly GCA_943789525.1 of Agriphila geniculea. Classification (NCBI taxonomy): domain Eukaryota; kingdom Metazoa; phylum Arthropoda; class Insecta; order Lepidoptera; family Crambidae; genus Agriphila; species Agriphila geniculea. Next base: position 30,288,182 of record OX038872.1, on the reverse strand, counting down.
ACTGTAGCTATCGTAATAACTGGGTATGAGACCTACAACATCAAAGTATGTATGGTATGAATGTTTTTAACCTGAAAAAGAGCTTAACAACTAGATGTGTTATAATAATAATATATAATAATAATAATAAATAAATATTTGACAACATCACATACATTGCTCCGATTCCAAAGTAAGTAGCTAAAGCACTTGTGTTATGGAAATCAGAGACAACGGTGGTATCACAAACACCCAGACCTGAGACAATATTGAAAAGTTCATTTTCTACATTGACCCAGCCGGGGATCGAACCCGGGGCCTCAAGAGATGGTGACGCCTTGAAAACCGGCGTGCAAACCACTCGACCACGGAGGTCGTCGTATGTATGTATGTATGATTTTTTTTAATCTGAAAAAGAACTTAACAACTAGATGTGTTATGTATGTATGTATGAATGTTTTTAATCTGAAAAAGAGCTTAACAACTAGATGTGTTATGTATGTATGTATGTATGAATGTTTTTAATCTGAAAAAGAGCTTAACAACTAGATGCGTTATGTATCTTGTAGCTTAACAACTAGATGTGTTATGTATGTATGTATGGTATGAATGTTTATAACCTGAAAAAGAGCTTAACAACTAGATGTGTTATGTATGTAATATGTATGAATGTTTTAACCTGAAAAAGAGCTTAACAACTAGATGTGGTATGTATGTATGTATGAATTATTTTAACCAGTAAAACAGCTTACCAACTAGATAATGTTAATATAGTTATTAATCTTATGCTGGTGTAGATGATAAAAAAATATGTTTTTATTGTTAGTAGCTCATTTGGAGTTTGAAGATGAAAAAATAGATTCTCCTAATTCAATACCACATTCCACTCAGACACATCCTGGTGAAACATGCACTGAAGTTCCAACTCCGACTTCTCTGTTACACAAACAGCTTTGTGAGGTTGGTGAGATGAGCATCGAAGCTCCAGCTTATTCACCACTGACACCTAAACAAAATATTGAAGCACCAAAAATTTTAGTAATACCTTCTACAAGTTATTGTTTAGCTGATAAGAGTACTGACTATCATCATGATTCTTTCCCATCATCCCCTCTTCCTGCCATGTCACCAGAAACAAATAAAGTTTTTAATATTTTGAATAGAACAGATGTACTTGTAGATAGTGACGATTCCGTAGCTGATCCTAATTATGAAATAGAATATAATGAAAATGTACGCGATGATAGTTCAGACGAAACTGAAAATATTCAAACCAATAAACGTCAGAAGCACACTAGTAAAGATGCACGGAATGGTAATGGATCTCCTTCATTATTGACACAAGCTTTAAACGACATGGAGGGAAAAGAAGAAGACGAGATTTTTTCAATTTCATTAGAAAATAGAGAAGGAGAAAATTTAGAAGAAAGTAATATTAGTTCAACTCCAAAAAAGCGAAAAGTAAGAAATCCTAGTACGTGGAAGGTAAACATTGAAAAGCGTAAACGGTTAAAAGGGGAACTGTATAAAACCAAAAAAGGAAAGATAATGGAAGCCAAACCCATAAAACCAGCAAAGTGTTCAGCTATTCTTAAACATAAATGTATTTCGTATGTTCCTGAAGATGAGAGGGTAAATATTTATAATGAATTTCGGAACATGCCAAGTCTGCAGCAGCAACGATATTTTATTATAAACCACGTAGAAAGGAAGAAGAAAAACCGAGATACGACACAAGGACATTCCCGCAGGAATTTCACCCTCACTTACACATTTACTGTAGGTAATGAAAAAAAAATTGTTTGCCGAGAGTTTTTTTTAGACACCCTAAATATCACAGGTGGATTTGTAAAAGGTGCTTTAAAGAAGCTTAATTCACAAGGCCTTTTACTCCCAGATTATAGAGGCAAAAAGCCCCCGCCTAATAAGTTAAGTCAGGAAGACGAAACGTTTATCCGTGACCACATTCTATCTTTTCCAGCAGTTGAATCTCACTATTGTCGTCGCAATTCCGTCATAAGATATTTAGATTCCTCGCTTAATATTACAATAATGTACAATGATTATAAAAAAAAGTGCCAAATACAATCAGCCGAAGTAAAGTCATTTGAGAAATATCGATCCATTTTTAGAAGTTACAAACTGAGTTTTCACAAACCAAAAAAAGACTTATGTAAACAGTGTACGGCGTTTAAAGAAATGAACGTTGAAGAAAAAAATAAAAATCAAGAAACTCATGAACTGCATTTGGTTCGGAAAAATGAAGCACGGATTTGTAGAGACGAGGATAAAAAGGAAGCTCAAAATAACGACAAAACTCTTGCTTTTAATTTTGATTTGGAAGCTGTTCTTAGCACCCCTAAAGGAGCGGCTGGGCCATTTTTTTACGTGAGAAAATTGGCTGTCTATAATTTGACGGTCTACAATTTAGGGAATCAAGATGTAGAATGCTACATGTGGGATGAGACAGAAGGAAAACGCGGCAGTATTGAAATATCAACCTGCATCAATACATACATTATGGCTCATCATAATATTAAACATGTAAAAATGATGTCGGATGGCTGTGGTGGTCAGCAGAAAAATTATCATTTTAGCTCTATGTGCTTGTTAACAGTTGAACAACATGCTACTTTACAGATTATTGATCACAAGTTTTTTGAAACCGGTCACACGCATATGGAGTGTGACTCGATTCATTCAAAAATTGAAACTAAAGCAAAACACGTACCTGTGTACACTCCAGATGGATGGGCGCAGTTAGTTCGCTTAGCAAGAACTAACCCAAGGCCTTTTAATGTAACATCACTAAGTCACGAGGATTTCAAAGATTTTGGTTCACATAATCAATATCAAAGCAAAATGTCAAATGAACGACGATTTGGAATCCACGATGCAGTTTGGCTGCAATACCGGAAGGGGGAACCTGACAAAATTTTCATAAAAAACACATACGATATAAACACACCATTTCAAGAAATAAACCTTAAAAAGAAAAGAGGAAAACCAGTCAGCTACCCCGTTCCGGCATATTCACAAAGATTAAGGATCTCCTCAAAGAAGAAAATTGATCTCTTAAAACTATGCAAGGATGGTCAAATTCCTAGGATTTATCATTCTTTTTACGAGAATCTTCCTTCCTCAGAAACTGAAAGAGACTCTCTTCCTGAACCTGACGTGACTGAAGACAATAGCGAATAGTGGCGTTGTGACACTATCCACTGTCAACAATGACGGCCTTACCACAAAAAAATATTAAAACTGTTTAAATGTGATGCCGTCTTTTTCAAAATATGCTGTCTAAAAAGTGACAGCATCACATTTAAACAGTGTCTATGTTGAACAGTGTTTTTAAATCTTTTGTGGTAAGGCCGGGTTAGTCTTTAAATTTTAAACTATAATACTTAATTCTATAATTTTTCTATGTCACTTTTAACAATAAATATTTTTGCTTTTACTTACTCGTTTATTTTTGCTACTCACCTTGCTATTCAGTACCACTTTAACCATGGCAAAAATGTATTTACCATAGAATAAATCTTAACATTAAAGGGCGCTTTGGCGAGTTGACATTCAAAAATGTATGTCGTATAGTATGCGCCACCGCTGTCAATTTAGCTATCTACCACTTTGGCTACTTGAACACATTAAAATAATTTTACTTGTCTTATTCTGACCATTGTGAATAGGCCAATCTGCTTTAATTTCGTAAATAATGTTAAATTTATAATTTTATCAATATCTACTTAAAGTATATTATTTTTGACTTCTAAATTTACGAACTTGAAAAAATACTTATAAAATCTGATTTACAGGACCAATTTTTGTTTTTATTTCGCTCTACTAAAAAGTTTGACATTTGCAGATTGGCAAGTTTAGTATTGGACCGACGATATGAGGATCACATCTACGTAGCCATTTTGCGTCTGTCGAAGCATATCGGGTGGAATTGCGCATATAAATCTATGCATTAAAACAGGCTGTTCGCAGTTGTTTCGCTTGTCAAACTCATGGCGGAACCTACTGCGGTATTCCATGGGCGGATGTGTGTTAAACCGCGTTTCTACCTGCATTAAAACTTCTGCAAGAAACGTTTGGCAGTCTGACATTATCTTATAAACGCTTGATAAACTGTCACCAGCATAGAAATAGAATGTCAAAGAACAACAATGTCAATAAACAGGTGATCCGAAAAACTATTCATACATTTTATATGAGATACGTAAAATATGACTTAGATTCATAAAATATGACTATAATATGGCAAAGGAAATTAATAAACTATGTTCCATACTGTTTTCTTCGTCGATAAACGAATAAATGTAGCGAAATTTGGTTTTAAAGAAATGTGTGGCAATATCTTATTTACCTGTGAAAAGTGTGATTACTTGGATTGTTTCTTTTTGTCACATCACAATTACTTAAAACACAAGACACCATGGCTCCACAATACCTTTATTTTATATTCTAATTAAGATTAACAAATATTTTAAACAAACTGTGATTGCTCATTTGCTAGGCGGGACGCTAGGGGCTCTTACTGTAAAAAATGTTGGCACATGTCACTTGATCCTTTGTCTCTTTTTTACATAGACCATGTCCGTATGATGTTAACTTCTCTTTTCCACGCTTTGTTGGTCTTCTTGAGCGCAGCGAAAATTTTTCTATGTCTATGGTCACCAGTGTATTTGCTATTAGGTAACAATCGTACGCTACTGTTTGACAGGCTATGGGACACTTCTTGCAGAAGTTTTTTTGTAAGTAGAAACGCAGTCTTAGGCCGGGTTTCCACCTGCAAGAAAACATCTGCAAGAAGTGTCCCATAGCTTGTCCCACAGTACCTTATAAACGCTCGATAAACTGTCGTCAGTGCATTTGCTATTAGCTAACAAATTGTACGCTACTGTCTGACAGGTTATGGGACACATCTTGCAGAAGTTTTTGCAGGTGAAAACGCTGTCTTAGGCCGGGTTTCTATCTGCAAGAAAACATCTGCAAGAAGTATCCCATAGCCTGTCCCACAGTACCTTATAAACGCTCTATAAACTGTCGTCAGTGCATTTACTATTAGCTAACAATTGTATGCTACTGTCTGACAGACCATGGGACACTTCTTGTAGAAGTTTTTGCAGGTGAAAACGCGGTCTTAGCCGGGTTTCTATCTGCAAGAAAACTTCTCCAAGAAGTGTCTCATAGCCTCTCAGACAGCAGCTTAAGCTTTGTCCAGACTTGTATCATTTTGGCGTATCAGATCACCGTATCTTTACCAATTATCATACATCGCTAGTTTGGTTGGGCGTGCGTTGATATTATTTCAACGCACGCCCAACCAAACTAGCGATGTATGTTAAAGATACGGTGATCTAATACGCTAAAATGAACCAGTCTGGACAAAGCTTTACAAGTGTTAACTGATAGCAAATGCACTGGCGACAGTTCGTCACGCGTTCACAAGCTAGTGTGACAGGTTGTAAGTGGAAGTTTTCGCAGAACTTCTTGCAGGTGTAAACGCGGCCTCACAGGCGTAGTAGGGTGTGTTAGCATTAGTTGGCGTCGCTGAAGTAGTCCTGCGCGGCCTTGGTGTCGGGCTTGATGGTCCTGGCGCCGGGCTGCCAGTTGGCGGGGCACACCTCGCCGTACTTGTCCGTATACTGGAACGCCTGCACTAGACGAAGGGCTTCTTCCACGGACCTGCGGGTACCGAATGAGCTATTTAAATCTTTTTTGAAGTGAAATAGTAGTTTATGATACAAGGTTGGTAAGGAGGTTTTTAAAACGAGTTGACGTTTTATGAGCCCGAGCCGCAGGCGAGGGATTATAAAAGTCACGAGTTTTAAAAAACCTTAACAACCGTGTGCCATACTACGTTTTTCAATACATTTGCGAGAAAACATAGGTACCACTGAAATTATAATCTATACATATAATAAAACTGTAAATTCTAAATATTTGTGCGCGAATTACGCAAAAACCGCTATCCGAATTTTGATGGGCTTTTCACATTTTAGTAGATTGAGGTCCAACTAAAAATCTAAGCTATGTTTCATCAAATTCAGGTGGGTGGAACCAGGAAAACAGCTTGAACTCTCCGTAGTACTAGCTTTCATACACAAAAGAGGTCATTTTAAACTGGTCGCTGTATTTTTCTACTATCTACGCGGATGAAGTCGCGGGCGGAAGCTAGTAGAAATTAAAAAAAACGTGCATGAGCAAAAACGCACGGCACCGGCGTGCGGTAAAATCAACTTTCCGCACGCTGTACTAAACCGTAAACAAAAACGCACGGCGTGCGGTAAAATCAACTTACCGCACGCTGGCCTGTCATCGTAAACTCACATTTTCGAGCAACTGTATTGAAAACTTCTTTAGCGGCGTTGTACACTTTTTTTGTAATGGGGAAAAAATGTTAAACTCGCGTCAAGGTCACGTGGCCCTGATCGAAAATTCGTAAGACGGATGTAGCGTAGACAGCCGGCGGCGGAAGTATCCCCCTCTCTTTCTACGGGGCGCGGCGAAAATGGAGGCGCGTCATTTCAAGAAGTAAACACTTGTGTCACTGTAGCGACGTGCAAATTTTTTAATTCAATGTCAAAACTCTAGATTTTCTGTCAAGCTAAGGATAAGACCTTCGTACGATACTGCTCTGTATTTGTAAATTCAAATGCAGAGTAAATTCGTAAGATAGCAATGGGGAATATCCGAAAAAAATCGATTTAGCTGAATACTTTTTTATAGGTAGATAAGCTCCCTTAGTAATAGAAAAAAGTTTCAGAATTTTCGGTTGCGTATAAATAAAAATAAAAAATAAAGTCACTTCGACTGAGTTCGACTTCACAAATATACAAAGTAACAGCAGAATGGAGATTATACCTTTGCCACCACCTGTCATAACCACAACATGCTATTAAAAAAAGTTTCAACACGAAATATCAAAACTTTTTGTTTTTAATACTTGCTGTTGTTGTGGCAGGTGGTGGCAAAGGTATAATCGCCATTCTGCTGTTACTTTCGTACATTTGTGACGTCGAAGAGACTTTAATTTATTAAAAAATTTTGACGCAACCGAAAATTCTGAAACTTCTTTCTAAAACTAAGGGAGCTTATTCCTAGCTATAAAAAAATATTCAGCCATTTTTATTTTTTTCGGACATTCCCCATTCGTGCAAAATTATTCCCTAACCATTCCAAAATATCAAAATTGGACAACGTTAATATTCAAGTTTTCACTTCTGCCGGCACTCCCGGAGTGCACCCCGCCATTGTTATCGAAATGACACAAAGAAGAGAGAGAACAGAAGTCGAGCTCAGTACAGATGCCGGCATATAAGTTGGCAAGAGAAAGATGAGGCAAAAGATGCGCCGAGTTTAGCGTTTATGGCAGCCATTACATGGTCATGCAAGCGTCAGTCAAATTCCATCAGTCATGAATTACGTTTGACTGATGGAAAGAACAAATCACATCATGCAACCATCAGTCACTACATTACACGGTAAGTAAATCGTCAGTCACAGCCCGTGACTGTGGTTAAACTGACAGCAAAACCTACCGTGTAATGGATGCCTATGGCTACTGCGCATCTTTTGTGTCGTTTTTGTCTTGCCAAGTTACGTGCCGGGCAGTATACCACGCGTGCTCGAACAACGCACATATCGTCCCCGTTGTGTCAAAATTAAATAACTAACAAAACCAAAGTTTCGAGATATTCACGTTTTTCTGGTTTTTTTTTCGTTAAAAATGGTGATAACTTTTTGAGGTGAAGAAAATGTACTGTCGGTCTTTTGATATGTTATACAACAGACTTATCTTTATTTATTAAATATTTTGCAATATGTTACTTTATGCTATTATATATTAAAAAATAAAAAAGTAATTATTTAGTTTTGCCACAAACGTATTTTACAACCAAGTTGCAGTTATAATGCTTTTGTATGTCACTTAGTAAGTTTTGCCACAACCACAGAATACATAATAGTACAAGTACAGAAGATCCACTCCTCAAAGTCATTTAAATAAATAGCGACTCTATTCTAGACACAATAAAGTGCAATTCAGGTCGCACACCACTCCCTTCGCTACAGTTATATTTACCTAGAAGTTACCTCTCTTTCTATCGCGTTGCTCTTATCTCTTCTAACGACTTCAGGGTTTCTTCTTTTAAATAATAGGTTATGAAATAAGAAATAATAGCTTACAATACTTAAGTTATGTGTTTGTGAAATAAAATGTGTACTTAAATACAGTCAACGCCACATCAGATTAAACATACTGATTTGAGGCAATTTGCTTTCTTACGAAATCAAATTGTCATTAATAATAAAGTTTATTTCGAAACTAGAAAAGTAAGTACCTACCTAAATAAGACGTAAGTAGGTACCTAAGAATAAACGAATACTAAATACTAACTAGGTAGCACGATGTCGTTTGGAACTTTTGGAAGTGTGAAAAACGTAAGGTTCGGATCCTTTTTATTACTATTAAGGCAGCCCATTGCGATGCAATATGCCTTCATTTTGGTTAAATATCCTAAATATACGAACGAACGACGCGACAATACGCGAATGCGGTGCGTGACTTGCGTGAGTGAGTATCGAAATCGAATTGCTAACGTGCGTCCCAGCCGGCACGCGGCAGCCCTCTGAAATTAGTCCGTCCGGACGGACCCGCCGGCTACTTGTAGCTTCGTACCTAGAGCGCGGAGTGCGCCTAGCCTGCCACAACCAAGAAATTAAGTTTAATAATAGTAGAATGTACTTGTTTAATAAATGTTTATTTAACGCAAATAAAACTTATGGGTAAGTATGGTTTCCACATAATTTAAATTTAAATTTAAATAAATAGCTTTATTTAATATTTACTAGCTATATTTATATTTATTTATTATTTACTAACTTTATAAATAGCTTTATTTAAATCGGCCCTCAGTCCCCGGCAGCCCCGCCATTCCTAGCTACAGTAGCGGCTATGGTAACGGCGGGGCAGGGGGTGCTAAGAATCCCCAGGTGCGGCTTGGCTACCACCAATCACGAAAACTGCACCTGGCAACCTATAACCCGCGCACACTGAGGACCGACACGAAGTTAGTCGAGTTGGAAGAAGCTATAAGCAAGTTACACTGGGACGTCTTTAGGTTATCTGAAGTCCGAAGAGAGGGAAAGGAATCGATAATCATCAATTCCGGTAAATTGCTATACTACCGGGAGGGCGACCAACAGTCCCTAAGTGGTGACGGGTTCATCATCCACACAAGTCCCTTGTCAACAACGTAATTACCGTCGGAAAGTTGTCGACCAGGGTGGCGTACCTAATACTCAGAATATCCAAACGGTAGGTATTCGTTGAATGTAATTCAGGTTTACGAACCGACCTCAAAGCACCAATATAACGAAGTGGAGGCTGTGTATGAGGAGATCTCTAAAGCCATGCATAGCTACAAAATCCACTACACCGTTGTGATGGGGGACTTCAATGCAAAGTTAGGAAAACGATGCGGTGATGAGCTGAGAGTGGGGCAATATGGAGTTGGGCAACGTAATGCCAGAGGCCAGATGCTGGCCGACTTTATGGAGAAGGAGAACCTCTTTATGATGAACTCCTTCTTCAGTAACCTGGAAAGCTGGAAGTGGACCTGGGTCAGTCCGGACGGTATGGTCAGAAAAGAGATAGATTTTATCATGTCGGCGAAAAAGCAGATATTCAATGATGTCACTGTGATCAACGCCGTCAAGACGGGAAGCGATTACCGATTGGAGCGTGGCACATTGAATATCAGCATAAAGCTGAAAAGATCTCGACTGATAAAATCAACACTCCGACCATTGCCGGCCCATATTCAATACCCCGAGAGCTTTCAACTCAAACTCCAAATCCGCTTCGAAGCCCTTGAGAACAGCATAGATGTGGACGATCTAAACAACATGATGGTGCTTACTGTCCGTACGGTAGGGTACAAGTTTTTTAAGACCGCCTTCCCAAGCTAAATCAACTCTCCGACCACATTCTCCTACTCATGGATCAGAGACGTGAAATAAGGCTCCAGAGTTCAGCGGATGCTCGTCGTTATCGGCAGCTTAATAAACAGATATCTAAGTCTTTGACGAGCGACCTTCGCCAATTTAATACGAATCGTATTAAAGAGGCCATCGAGCGGAATAAAAGCTCCAAAGTGTTCGCGAGAGATCTGTCTATTGGGCGAAGCCAGATGACGAAGCTGAAAACTGGCGACGGACGCACCATCTCATCAAAGCCTGAAATCCTCAGGGAGATCGAGAGTTTCTATACGCAGTTATATTCCACGCACACACCTGTTGAAAGCAAGGCTAAAGATCCCAGAGCCAAGCTTACCTGATACTATACCCAAGATATTCCGGACGTCAGCCTGTACGAGATTAGTATGGCTCTCAAACAGCTGAAAAACAACAAGGCTGCGGGTGACGACGGAATCACTATCTATAGTGCTAAAGCCTTCTCGGAACACCAGTCCCCCACAAGGTGGACCGACGATCTGGTGAAGGTCGCGGGAAGCCGCTGGATACAGGCAATGCAGGACCGATCATCGTGGAGATCCTTGGGGGAGGCCTAAACCCAGCAGTGGGTGTCGTGCGGCTGATATGATGACGATGATGATGAATATTGACTCTGCTTGTTTTATTTTTATACACGGTACCAAATAGGCAAACTAACTAAGTGCACATATAGATTTTAAAATTATGTACAATCACAACATTTTTAATAAAGAATCAAATAAGAGCATTTATTTAATTTTGCCACAGCCAAAATTTGAGCAATGTTTCGCAGTGAGTTGTGGCAGAATTAAATAAAGTTACTTATTGACTTTTTTTGTATAAGCGACGCATTTAGCTGTAGTTATTTAATTCATTTAAAAGTTATTCAGTTTTTCCACGTTAATTCTACAATAAACACTGTTGTAATATATGGTCAATAGTTTCACTAAACTGAAGATATCTTTGCAGATATCAATCGTATCGCAACGTGATAAAGACCAAAATATAGCTAACACTTTCTACTTATAAAAAGCTGAAAAAGTGAATTTTCCCAAAAGTGTCAGTTATTTAATTTTGACACGACGGGGACGATATACTGTACGAGGCAAACATCTTGACACTTTTTCGACGGAGTAGGGATCAGTTCACGCAAGTGCACCTGTGAGCGACCAATAGCGCGCGCCCCTCTCCCGCCGCCCCCGTACCTCACCGCTCCTCATGCCTAAAATACGCGTTCCGCACAATCCCCACCCGATTTCAAGATGTTTGCCTCGTACTGTTAGCGCAAAATAACATGACCCATATTTTATTACCACGTGACTTGCGCAATAGTAATTGTCATCACACAAGTTTACGTTACATAATTTACATGATTAGTGCATGAATCAACTAGCTTATCCTCGTATTGTACTTATGTCCAAGGCCGCGCGTATCGTACACGTACACGATAAACGACAGACTGCGATAGCAAAACTGTGGCAATACTATGTAATGTACAGTGGCAGTCGCATAAGTGAAGACACGTCAATTTTCATACAAACGAGGTAACTTTAAAGCCTTGGTTCTCCGCCAAGGATTAACCTAGCTGTGATCTGATGATGGTCATCCAGGGAGTAAATGGAGGAGATTCAGATCGCCATACCTACCCAACTGATCTGATCAGCATTCTAATAAATATGAGGATCAGAGTTTTCAGTTTCAGGATTTCCATACATTTTGTTTTCATTAATTAATTTCTAGATTTTTTTAAGATATCCTTATATCTCTGAATACTGATCAGATCAGATGGGTGTGTATAGCGATCTGAATCTCCTCCATTCATTCACTCCCAACGTGTTACAAAAATCCCCTAATGCCGAATATGGTAGATAGGGACCATCAAACTGAACACCTTTTACTATGGGACCAACTCTGAAATCGCGAAAAAAAATCAACTGTTTCATACAAAAATTAATAACGAAAATGTCAAAATGTATGAAACAGCTGTTAGTTTTTTCGCGATTTCAGAGTTGGTCCCATAGCAAAAGTTGTTCAGTTTGATGGTCTCTATCTGCCAAATTCGACATTAGAGGTTTTAGGTCAATCATTGGCGTAGAATTTGTTCTACACCAATGATTGACCTAAAACCTCTGGCTCCAAAAATGGCTCCAAAATTACCTCGTTTTTATAAAAAATTACTGGTGTCTTTAATTATGTGACCGCCTCCGTATGTAAATTTAATGATTTGTGTAAGTAGGTATATGTTTCATTAGGGCTAAACAATATTAGGAAAGGAAATAACTAAATCCATCTGGAATAAACACACAGTTAATTTTTAACTATATCAAAAAATGAAATTTCAGACCACATAAATGAATAACCTTTACTATGGGGCCAACCACGAAATCGCGAAAAAAAAATCACCTGTTCCATAGAAAAGTACAACATTGACTCAACTATAATGTATGGAACAGCAGATTTTTTTTCGCGATTTCGTGGTTGGCCTCATAGTAAAAGTTGTTCATTTGCGTGGTCTGAAAGCCCCATTTCATTTTTAGATATACTTAAAAATTAACCGTGTATAGTTGGTACTCTAATTAGTGTTGGCTATTTAAAGACCTTTGTAACAGAATCAATAAAGGTGTTCGTTCTTGTTGATGATAATTATATGTTATTATAAAATTATTGTTTCCTGTTCCAATAATTCAACAACATAAGTGTAGAATATTATAAATTACGATCTGTTTCTCTGCAGCTATTTCATTCATTCATAGTGTCATATCATAAATAATATTTACAGTTTTAATTAAAAGTCGATATCAGAAGTCTTGTGCAATTCGGCTAGACATATGCAGTGATAACACGTTTTTAATTGAAGGTCATATTATCATTATCTACCTTTTAATTTATGAGTTATGGGATTAGTAATAATCATTGATTGATTACCGCTTATCTTAAAATTGTTCGCGTGCCAAATGTAGGTAGTTCAAGTAATCATTGTTAATACCTATTTCTGATTCTAGAAATGATAAGTAATTTTTTTTTATTTAATTCTTTCCTTTTTGAAACTGTAAAATTAGGAAAAACTTAGAAACTTCAAAAATAATACATGATATTAAATGTATTAGTACTTAATATGGACGTTTTTATCATTTTCATCGATCTGCAAACCTCTCTCGATCTCGCTCGTCATTGATCAAGGGATATAAAAAGTATTTTTGGACCCAAGAACAGCTGATGAAACACTAGCCTTCTCATGGACAGGTCGTTGAAGGTGATCAGGCGAAAGGGAAGTTGGTCTTCTCGTTGAGTACTCCGTAGATTAAACAGTGGTGGTTACATAATGAAAGACACCAGTAGATTTTCATACAAACGAGGTAACTTTGAAGTCTTGGTTCTGCGCCAAGGATTGATATTGATTTGATTGATATTGTTCTGTGATCTGATGACGGTTATCCAGGGAGTGAATGGAGGTGATTCAGATCGCTATACAAACCCAACTGATCTGATAAGCGTTCTAAGTGATATATTATGACACTAATCTTCCCACTGGTAGATCGTTGACTGTGATTTGGCGTAGGTTCTGTTTGTCGTCTATGATGAACAGTCCTCGGAACGAGATCCAAGTCTTTGAGGACTCCGTAGACTTAGACTATACATATGACACTGTACACATATGACAGCACAAATATGACACTAACCTTCCCACTGGTAGATCGTTGACTGTGATTTGGCGCAGGTTCTGTTTGTCATCGATGACGAACAGTCCTAAGAACGGGATTCCAGTCTCCTCGTTGAGGACTCCGTAGACTATACATATATGACAGCACATTTATGACACTACACATATGACACTGACCTTCCCACGGGCAGGTCGTTGACTGTGATCTGGCGCAGGTTCTGCTTGTCGTCAATGATGAACAGCCCTCGGAAGGGGATCCCGGTCTCCTCGTTGAGGACGCCGTAGTCGCGCGCGATGCGGTGCGACTTATCGCTCAAGATCGGAATGTTCATGGGGCCGAGACCACCTGGTTAACAAAAAAATTGTTACGATTACCTACTTAAAAAACCTCCTTCAAAAACCTTGAAAATAATCTAACAAAAAACAGTTTCAAAAATAAATTAATGGCTCTAAAAAGCAAGAAATAAAATATTGAAATCTGTATAATAACTAACTCGAAAGTTTGTATGCATATCTTATATTAAACAACGCCTTTTGAAGTCGGGTGGGGGGGGGGATGAACGATATTTTTTATCTAAACTAATATATCTAACCTTTAATCATGGGTTTAAACCCCACCCGACTTCATAAGACGTTGTTTAATATAAGATATGCATACAAACTTTCGAGTTAGTTATTATACAGATTTCAATATTTTATTTCTTGCTTTTTAGAGCCATTAATTTATTTTTGAAACTGTTTTTTGTTAGATTATTTTCAAGGTTTTTGAAGGAGGTTTTGTTTTTATTAAAAACTTTTTTATTTTAAACTTTTTTGTGGTAAGTATATTTGGTGATGATATTATCTAAGTTACAATAGCCTTATGTCAACGGCTCATCACCTTTTACATAGTTCTGCTTTTCCCGACACAGGGGCGTTTATTGTTGAGGAGTTCTCCTGGTACTTCACTATCAGCTCTTCTTCACCATACGAATTGTGATGAGCATAAATAGCCTAGCAACCATATGAAAGTAATCGTATCGTACCAGTGAACTACTTAGTATTGAATAGTTCCGATGATCATCTATGCTGGTCTTCATCATCAGTTCTACTTCACCAAAATGGTACTTTTCGTAAGCAAATGCACAAGTTACTTAAGAAAATACTAAAATCGCTATAGATGTGCCTATAATATTTGAAGAGTTCCCTCAATTTCTCCAAGATCCCATCATCAGATCCTGATTTCATGACAATGGGACCAACTTGAAAGTATATACTTTCAAACAAAAAAAGAATTTTTCAAATCGGTCCAGCCGTCTTCGAGTAATCGAGTAACATACATAAAAAAAAAAAAAAGATTCCGACGAATTGAGAACCTCCTCCTTTTTTTGAAGTCGGTTAAAAATGGGTGTGTTGCGGAAAAGGATGAAAGGCATCGATGACCACGAAGCAGAAAACTTGATACAGCAGATATAAAAAATTAAAAAATAGGCCACGCATATTTGACATTCACAACAACCTAAAAACGTGTTAAAAAAATGCTCTATGCTACCTACTGTAAATTTTTTCTTTATAAACGAAAATTCAACGGCCTTTTAGCCACGACACCATGTAACTAGAAGAGTCATGGATGTGGATGTTGATGGCTGGAAAGCAAGAGAAAGGCCGCTGGAAAGATAGATGGATTGTGTGCCGCATGTGAAGGGAATGGAGATAACGAGTGACAGGAAAAAATGAAAGAAAACGACACACTGCGCCGATCCTAAGGGTAAAGACTAGGGAGATGAAATGATTTAAAAAACATTAATTCCATAAGTATTGCTTTTGCAGTGAAATTAACCGCCAGTGTAGTCTAGTAGTTTGCCCACACGTGTAAGATGTAGGAGTCCCGGGTTCGGTTCCCAAGAAGGGGGGTACATTTATACTCGGTTTGGTTGGTGGTAGGACTCATTTAAAGTCCGCCTGGCTGGCTACCACCATCTTTGACGTCATAACAACAATTAAAAACTGTTGTGTTCCATTCCGGGTGTAGTGCGCTTCCACCTTCGGCCTTATCGTCACTTAACATCAGGTGAGGTGAAGGCAAAGCACTAACCCATGGTAGATTAGAAAAAATAGACGCAACACGAGGAACGAACGAAATGGAGACAAATAGTATAAAGTAAGGTATCGAGCTCTTGGAACTACTGCGTTAGCTCCTGAATGTAATCGGTCGTGGTGCTGTGGCCAACCGCAGATTAAGTAACTTTGTAACTTTGAATTAAGTCAGTCTTTCTCAAAGTGGGTGATAACGCCCCCCTTGTGGGCATTGGAGGCCTACAAGCAAGCGATAAAAAGAGAAAGGTAAGAAAATGTCATTTAAAGCTTCGTATAGACTGAGGCGAGCGAATCTCGCGCGTCGCTCATTTTGACAGATTTTGATCACGTAACTCAAAGCAATGGCCATAGCCATAGCCATTGCCATAGCAATTTCTTTGACAATGGCTATGGCTATGGCTATCGCTTTGAGTTACGTGGTTGCACTCGCGAATTTCGCGCGGAATTCGCCTCAGTCTGTACGAAGCTTAAGTGTTTTAAGAGTGAAAAAGTTTAATGATTTTAAGGATTCCCTATGTATTTGCATAAAATTTTAAGGCATGTGTCATAGCATAATATGATTTCGCCAAATGATATTTACGCATACTATTATTTAGTCATAACAGCTTATGCATATTTTTTTTAAGCATAACTACTTTAAGCATAATCTTGTTTAAGCATAATATTCTTTAGCATAAATTTAAACACGAATAATGTTATTAACGCATATTTTTATAAACCAAAAATCACGAGGTTTAAAATCACGAAAGAACATTTTACCTAAAATACAAAATCCCGAAGCTTAAAAAACCTAAAGTTAATTGAGGGTTACATGCCAGCAGGTCGGTTCTGGCGTTGTTGGTCAAAATGGAACCTTACCTACTCCTCGCTCGCTACGCTCGCTCGTCGTCGCACCTAATAGACCTAAACAGACTTTCGGGATTTTTAACTATCGGCATTTTAACTTTCTGGGTTTCGAACTGTCGAACATCATTTAATAATCGATCTTTCAAGTTTCGGTCTATTAGTACCGACATTTAGAATTTTCGATATTTTAAAAATAGGTGTTTTATGATTCGATATTTAGGTCGTATGTGTTATGATTTTTTAGCATTTTAATACAGTACCTACCCTTTTTTCATGAAAATAAATAAGTACGTAAAAATATTTATTCTTATTGTTTTTAATTTTTATGTCTTAATAATATTAGGCGAATAGACAATATGCCTAATAACATTATGTGAAAACAAATTAGTCTAAATGGTAATTATGCTAATATTAATAGTATGCCAAAAAACAATTATGCCAAAGTATTATTATGACAAAAAAGATAATGCCAATTCCGTTATGCAAAATCGAATTAAGTATAAAACCATTATGCGAAAACAAGGGATCCCGATATTAAGATGTGGTGGGGAGGCGAGGGCGCTAGAAAAATAATTCATTAAAGTGGGCGGTAATCTTTAAAAAATAAGTTTGAGGAACTGGATTAAGGTTTAGAGAAAGGACCTGAGATTAACATATTAAGGTTAGAAAACAGCACTGGACTCGAAACTATAAGCCAAATAGACGGCGCCGATTTATCATAGCGTGGTTTCCCAATATGTATTTTAGCGTGTCCAACATACAACCCCAATTCTTCACTATGAACTATTTTATCAAAGCATGTTTGCAGTATATGCCTGCCTGTTACAGTGGTCCAATGTTTCGGCGTCATTTATGCTGGCAGCATTATAAAGTTGACAGTTTAGATATAAAGCTTACCCTGCTTGCGAGGTGTGTTGATCCACGCCAAATGCGTGAAGTGCGAGTCGGTGGAGGCGGCGATGATCTCGCACCCGATTTTCCGGAAGTCGTCCGCGCGTTCCGAGAACGAGATGATCTCGGTCGGGCATACGAACGTGCTGCGAAACCAATTTGTAAACATGTTAGGACTTTTCCCTTTTTATCTGTACTGTATGTACAGTACTGTAGCTGTACTGTAGATATCTTATTGTATTTTCTTTTATGGTAGATAAAGATAGGCAAGCGCTTGACTGCTGGTAAGCGATGGTGTTATCTTCGATGAGACGCGCTTGTCTAGAAGATGCCTATTTACTCACGCCTTGAAGGCTCCCAGATTGTATCCATCAGGAAACAAGTAAACGCACAAAACTGAATCGATACTACCAACTTTTTGTTAAGGGGAAGACAAAAATTTAATTTTAAGCAAGTTTTATTTTCTTCCAGTTATTTGGAATAAGGAGGCGAGAATCGGCGAGATATTTCGTTGCAGTAGTTAGATTTAACCATTAATTTGCTTTTATAGATACCGACAAACATCTTGACGCTCTTTCGACGGGAGTGGGGATAAGTTCGTGCATGTGCACTTCCGAGTGACCAATAGCGCGCGACCCTCTCCCGTCCCGCCCTCGTACCTCACCGCTACGCATATACGCGTTATGCGCAATCCCCAACCAACTTCAAGATGTTTGCCGGCTACTATACAATGCGTATCATCCTTACCTTATTGGCGGCTGTGAAGTTCGCCACTATGCGCGTAGCCTTACCCCACCACTCGCCTCCCTTGTGTTTTGTGCATAGTCTCGCGCGAGGTTTCGAGCTACCAATAAACTTGAATTGAAATGTACTTGGTACTTACAAGTCCAAGGGGTAGAAGAAGAGCACCACATATTTGCCCTTGTAGTCGGAGAGGGAGATGTCCTTGAACTCTCCGTTCACCACCGCAGTGGTCTTAAACTGGGGCGCGGGCTTGGTCAACTGCAGAGGCATCTTGTTGAAACTGCAACCACAAGATTGGACGTTATTACCGGCTCATGAGGTCTACAGGGTCAGTATGTCAGATGATGCATCTGTTGATGATATAAGACTTGATATTACAATCGTAAGCGAGTCTTTATCTTTACTAGCTTATCTAAATAATCTTTCTCAAGTTTGCGGATCTACGTTAAGCCTTATTACAATACAATAAGACTCTTAGATTAAATCAAAAGGGTAGGTACATTCCGCTTTTTTTCTAAAAATGTAATTAAAATTGGATGGCCTACATTTCTTTATGTAGATAAGTCAAATTGTTTAACATTTTTTCGTTTTATTACCACTCATTACTATGACACGTCGCCTTAGCACCAAGGTATTGTTAGATATTAATTATCGTGTTGTTAATTTGTTATAAAATATGTCCCTGGATATCTAGTAAAACATTATTTATAGTTTCGTGACTAATTGAAGTTAATATGGCACACGAACATCTCCATACACTAATATCTACAAGGTAAATATTTTTCAATATTATGTCACGCCACGCACATTTTGTAAAATGACATTCGCATAGAAATGCTTCACGATTATGTCCTTGTTTAACTACCATACCCCGAATCTAAATCTCCCTCTATATCAGTATTCTCGGTTTGATGTTTATCAGACTTATCCATCGAGAGTCTTAGTGCTCTAAGTTTCTTCTCCGCTGCTGGGATGTCAATTTCAACGAGCTTTCGGTTGCGGCAAGTATTGCAACACATCCATCTCAGCATTTTCTCAAATCCCTGAAAATATTATCGGGCTATAGTTGAGATGGACGGTGTTTTCAATTGTTTTATTTTTACAGCCATTAGTTTTTTGATCCACATTCCGGTGATCCGATCAGAATCATTGTATAGAAACAATTACCTACTCTAAAAACTACCGCGTTTAAAGAATCGCAGAAAGGCATATTGACTTACCAAAGCAGAAGAGATAAAACTTTTAAGGTACACCATACAATGACATACTTTTTAATATCATTGACACCATAATAATAAGGTTCAGTTAATTTTAATAAGGTTCACCATGAAGATTATTAATTATCGAATGATAACTGTAATATTACGAGCCTCGACATTTGAAAAAATTAGATATTTCTAACTTTATCACCATAATAAAAAAACTGTATAAAATGGTTTGATCTCAAATTACGTAACAAGACAATTTGCCAAAAATAAGTCAACATGAAATGTTTAATTAAATAGCCAATTTTAATCAACCAACTGTGTAGCTGACAGTATCTATAATTGAGCACTACTGGTACTAAATCTGAGTAAACTAAAATGGTTGGAATGAAAAGAACGGTTGCATATAATGATACTATTTACAAATACTCTGCGGTTTACTGTTGCAGACATTGTGAAATATGCTATCAACGCACAGTCTCGAACATTCCACAGTATGTCAGCCATGTCGTGTGAAACATTATCACAAATTACGCAAGTTAACATCTAAGCAGCAGTCGTACGTACCAATGTCAAAGGCCAATGCTAAGGCAGATAAGAGTCAACAGATAAAACTTCTAAGCCAAAATGCTACAGATTCATCTACTCAAACCCCGTAAATCTTTGACAGACCTAATAAAATCAGCAAATGCGGGGTAGTATCGAGAATCGATTTCATGTACAGGAATTCTGATCCGTTCAGTCGCCTGCCATATGGAAACCAGGAGGTTTCCTTCCCCATGGTACAGATATGTGGTGAGCTGTCCACATGCGAACATATTCTTTAAAGTGGTCTCGAGGTTATCAACCCTGTGAACAACTTAGATTTTATGAACCGGTTGGCGATCTGCGGCGGTATCGTTCATGTGAAAAGAATGAATGAATTGTTTCATTCTTATTAAACGTTGATGTAATCTAGAACATAACATTTCCCACGCTTTCAAACTTATTGTATGTCGAGTAGGTATCATACCATACTACAAATGATATCATTGTCTCGCAACTGAGACATTTTTATCAGAAGAACTTTTTCGTCACACCGCGCATGGCCATAAAAATAAAACAATAAAAACATACGAACTCAATTGAACTTAACTTCTCAAATACCTAACCTTAATTATTAGAATTAAAATATTTTAAACTTACTTGAATTGATGTTATATCTGAAACATGTGCAGAAATGAATGCACTCTTCGAATGACTGACGGAAACAATCTTATCAAAAAAATTACCGAATAATAATAATAATTTTTAATCGAGACCTATCCGAATGATAGATAAGGGAATAATATAATTAAATGATTGATTGATCAGTTTATCAAAAAAATATTTCACGTGACAAAATGCAAATCATTCTTTTATCTTTGCAACAATTAGTCTTAGGCAAGTAGGTACCTATCTAATACCTATGTGATACTGAAAGGAACTGTCCATTGAAAGAAGTTTAAAGTTAGATTTTTGTACTTAACTATTTACTTAGTGATTGTCTAGATTCATTCATTCAATCACAAAACCTTACAAAACTTATTTTAAAGTTATCTTATCATGTTTACTTATTAAATGAATCTCTACACCGGTGCAGTTAATCGTCTTTTAAATGCTAATGGTTTAGGTTTGATTAATTTAAAAAAATATTAAAGTGCAATAGTAATCAATGCTATTTTACTCTAAAATCGTTAGTTCTATACGCAAGTACAATAAATACGGTAAACTACAAAAACTGTTTTGCCACATTCAAGGAGGTAAGCAAAGTACTGACTGACACAACAGAAACAGCTAAAAAAAAGCCATAACATAATCACGTTTCTCAGACTCGTCCCACGTATGTATGTATGTACGTAACATACTTTTTATTTTTGGAGATACTAATATAGAAGCTCAAGAGCGGTTTTGTCTTATATGTCGAAATGTCAAAAACCGGCCAAGTGCGAGTCGGACTCGCGCACGAAGGGTTCCGTACCAAAAACGGCAAAAAAATATGTTTGTTTTATGGGAGCCGCCCATAAATATTAATTTTATTCTGTTTTTAGTATTTGTTGTTATAGCGGCAACAAAAATACACCATTCGTGAAAATTTCAACTGTCTACCTGTTGTTGTTATTAATATCGAGCAAAAAACGGAAAAAAAAACACGTTTGTTGTATGGGAGCCCCCCTTAAATATTAAATTTATTCTGTTTTTAGTATTTCTTGTTATAGCGGCAAAAGAAATACATCATCTGTGAAAATTTCAACTTTTAGCTATCACGGTTCATGAGATACAGCCTGGTGACAGACAGACAGACAGACAGACAGACGGACAAAGGAGTCTTAGTAATAGGGTCCCGTTTTTACCCTTTGGGTACGGAACCCTAAAAATGAATGACATCCGCGCGTAGACCGACTTTTTATGTATCTGCTATCTGTCAGACATGAAATTTAGGGGTAGACAAAATCTTTGTCGGGTTCGTCATAAACAGATACAGTTGAATTAATTCTAAATAGCACTACCTAACTGTTTAAAATAAAATATGATAAAAAACAAGTTAACATTAAGTAGAGCAACTGGTTGTCGATTGTCACATTGTCATGAAGTTTTTTTGAACTTTCGAAAGCGATTTCAGACTTTTACTTTTGTCAGTGTCATATACCTAAGAGCTTCGTGATTAATTGCTTGGGTGAAAGCTAGAACGAATTAATTATTTCAGAGGAAAGATAAATGTATTACCTACAGTTTAAAACGCGTTATGTATGTCCTAATAAAAATATGAAACTACTAGGTAGGACGGTAACTTCGTATTTTTAAAACATAAAAATAATAAAATAGAATTATCTATTATTGATTAAATTGAGATTTATCAAAGTTTCATTCACGATTTATCCTGATTCCCAAATATAAATGGTTTCAATGAGAAACATGTAAATGATATATATACAGAAGGGGGCGATGGTCAAAAATGTTGGGAGCCAGTGTTTTGCTTGAAAGAAGTGCCCGGCACGTGAGTTGGCAAGATAAAAACGAGACAAAAGATGCGCAGTAGCCACAAACTTTAGTGTTTGTGGCTACTGCGCATCTTTTGTCTCATCTTTCTCTTGCCAATTTATATGCCGGCATCTGTATGTGGCAAGATTTTTTTTAGGGTTGCATCATTTTAAAATTATGCGGTCAAGCAAAGTAGGGACTAGAGACTTCTCCCCTTCAACCTAATCGTTTCCCTTAGGCTTTCCCCACGTAATTATGACGACATATTGTTATAAATAAGATTAATTAAGGCGACTAGTACATTCATTTATATGACAGGAATGTCATCAAATAAAAACCGGCCAAGTGCGAGTCGGACTCGCGCACGAAGGGTTCCGTACCAAAAACTGGCAAAAAAATATGTTTGTTGTATGGGAGCCCCCCTTAAATATTAATTTTATTCTATTTTTAGTATTTGTTGTTATAGCGGCAACAAAAATACATCATCTGTGATTTCAACTGTCTACCTGTGGCCCTACCATGAGTTGACGCAAACTGTTTACGTTACAGTAAACTGTCGGATATACTGCTCACAGTCAATACGAGTGAAAGAGAGAAAACGATAGTTTACGGTAACGTAAATAGTTTGCAACAACTCATGGTAGAGCCACTGTTGTCATTATTAATATCGAGCAAAAAACGGCAAAAAAAATCACGTTTGTCGTATGGGAGTCCCCCTTAAATATTAATTTTATTCTGTTTTTAGTATTTGTTGTTATAGCGGCAACAGAAATACATCATCTGTGAAAATTTCAACTTTCTAGCTATCACGGTTCATGAGTTACAGCCTGGTGACAAACAGACAGACAGACGGACAGCGGAGTCTTAGTAATAGGGTCCCGTTTTTACCCTTTGATTACGCAACCCTAAAAACCAAAAAAAAAATATTTTCACCAGTGCTGTGCAGTTATAAAAAAAACCGGTCAAGAGCGAGTCGGACTCGCGCACCGAGGGTTCCGTACAATCATAAATATTATATTTGGATATGTTATTTTAGTACAGTCTTTAAAAAAGTAAGATAAACGGCAGACAGGTGGAAGGGCGAACAGGCGGACAGTTAATTTACAAATCTCAAGCTCAGCTGCTTATGGTGACTGAAAAACGTTTCAGCCACTCTACATTGCAAACTGTTTATATTTCTAAGTAGGAACTTATTCTTCGTTTATTCGTACGGCAAATAGTAGGTAATTATATAAGAACCAGCCACCAATTTATTATTGTAGTGTTAGGTTGCGCCATCTCTTGACCGATAGTGGAACTATTTTTTTCTTCTTAGGTTAGCATGCTTAAGACAGCGCCATTTGTTGACTGGTAGTGAAACTAAAGAATTTTTGTTTGTTTTTTGAATTTCTAAAAAAAAACCGGCCAAGTGCGTGTCGGGCCACGCGCAGTAGGGTTCCGTAGGTTCATTATACCATACCATATTTTAATACCGCTATCATTTTTCGTCTGAAAAAATAACTTTGTTTTTCACAGTGTTTGTATGAATGACAAAGTTATATTTGCGGTTTTGGAAAATGTACTATATCTCGAAAACTAATTACTGTATCTCGTTCAAAACAATTTTCGTTGAAAGTGTTTATTAAGATCTATAGTTTATATTTTTTTTAGATTTTTCACCCTCTTACTTTAAAAGTTAAAGGGGGGGGGACACACATTTTACCACTTTGGCGGCATATATTTTTCAAACGGTTGACTTTAAAAAAAAATAGTTTTAGGAACCTCAATGTCATTTTTAAAGACCTATCTATAGACACCCCACAAGTATTGGTTTGATGAAAAAAAATATTTTCAGTTTCAGTTCCATGTATGGGGAGCCCCCCCTTAATCTTTTATTTTTTTTATTTTTGTATAAAAATCGTAAAGCGGTTCACAGAATACACATGTCTACTAAGTTTCAACTATGTAGTCCTTATACTTTTGGAATAAAGTGGCTGTGACATACGGACGGACAGACAGACAGACAGACAGACAGACAGACAGACAGACAGACAGACAGACAGACAGACAGACATGACGAATCTATAAGGGTTCCGTTTTTTGCCATTTTGGCTACGGAACCCTAAAAAGTGTATTAGAGACATCGTTTTATTTTTCCTGTAATCTTTACATAAACTTCTATCACATAGAATTATTTCAGATTTTTCTCTTTGCAAACTTCGGAGATAAGGGGGGGGGGAACGGTATTTTTTTTACATTTTTCACCATAAGTCGAAAACTATGCGGCCTAAGAAAAAAGGAAAAAATGTTTTAAAATGTGCAAACAGCGCTCTTTCATATGATACCCCACATGCCCTAGTCACCTCACTTCAAATTTTTAAGACCCCTTTTCAATCCCTGTTGTAAAAATAATATTTTTTTTTTTTTATTTCTTTTTTATTTGCAAAATAGTTGGGCAAATGTCATCTTAAACTATTCTAAATTTCAAGTTGATACCATTAGTAGTTCTCGAGATATCCAGCTGTGACAGACAGACAGACTGAGTCACACCATAAGGGTTCCTTTTTTACCATTTTGGTACGGTACCCTAAAAATAAGATTGTTGTATCAACCATTAGCTCTTTGCTCTAAGTATAACGCACAGCAGTAAATAACTGGATAAGTAAATTTTATAAATTGCTACAGTAAATTAGAAAAAATCTAAGTTGAAAATGCACTTTACATTTTGAAAGTCGTGCAAGCCGAAACAGACCTTATAATCAACGAAACAGACCTTATAATCAACGAAACAGACCTTATAATTAACGGAATTAACTTTTAGCAGTAATAGTTTAGCAGCGTCTTAGCGTCTATGACTTAAAATCGATGGAATAACCCTTCGATTTTCTACAAGGATGTTAAAAGTATTGCGCAATATGACGTCACAATCACAAGAGCTATTAAAATTCAAAGACGTCTTTTGTGTTCTCAACCTAAGTTTTTTTTATGTAATAACGACGAGTTCTGGAAACTTAGCTAATTAACATAATAAATTATTGGTGTTCAACGAACCAACAAATTAAGTCTGAAAGGTTTACGATTAACATGAAATTGGTAAATTAATTATCTATTCATTCAACAATCATCCAAACTGCTGGGGCAGACGTTTTAAATTGAAGTTTACCTTTGATTAATTATTATAAATTATCAAAGTTCAACTACAAATAGTACAAATAATACAACTAGGGGCAGCCTATGCCCAGCGATGAGTGTGTACAGTATGGCTGATCTTGAGACAAATCTATTATACCAATCTGAATATTAATAACTAGCCGGGCCCTTGGCTTCATCCACGTGGACAGTAGAAAAATATGGGGAACAGTTTAAATTGACCTCTTTAGTGTATGAAAGCTAGAACTACGGAGAGTTAAAGTTGTTTTCTGATTCCACCCATTCAAATTAGATAAAAAACATGGCTTAGACTTTTAAATTTGGAATTTACAGTTTTATTATATATAAATCTACCATCTATTTCTAAAATTTATCTTATACTTATTTCAACAAGATTGCTACAGAAAAATAACTAATTTTGAGTATACTATCTATAATCACTAGAAAACTATCAAGTAATAATACATACTTCTGATACTACGATAGTACTAACTACAGTATCAAAAGCTACAAAAGGAGTAGGAAAGGAACCTCATGGAGAATGGCCGCATCATGGGCAACAAATGCTCCGGCTTATCTAAGTCCAGGCTACTCGCTTCATCGCCTCGGCAATAGCACTTGTGCTCCATCGACATCTCTGCAGTTATCACTTGCCAATTTTATCTATGTACAAATTGTATACATTAATCAATTTTCATTAACATGATTAATAACTGGTGAAGTACTTATTAAGACATTGCAATTTGCTATTACCACAGAACAACCATTTTTCTTATTTTGTGGCTATTGACTCCACAGAATTATTGAGTGAAATATTATACATAAACACGCTGCCTCGGCAGTTCCGTAAATATCGTCCCTATGCATATCAACATGCAACACTAATTACAGAAAAAACTCGTTTTTCTGCAGAGCTGTTGCACAATTTAATAAATTGTCTTTGTATCATACCTCTATTGATGTTTTTAGTAGGATAAAGCCTGCTGCGATACGTCACTTGATCGCAGCCTCATATATTAAGTAATTCTCTATGAGTACCCAGATTATAAGTTTTACATGTTTTTCACTATAACTAGTTATTTAAATCCATAGTTTTTAATTACCCATAAGTGAAAACTTGTATGGCTCTTAGTAACCTATTTTGCAACTACTCATAATATTGTGTCTCAAAGCTGTTAGTTTTCCTAATGAAATAAAATAAAATTTAATAACACTCTTTATGGTATAAGATAATAGAAATACTAACTACTCTTAAGAGATGTTATATAAATAAAATACTCTGTTTTAATTTTAATCAGAGATATTGTAGGAACTTATTACTGACGATTTTGTTAATTATAAAAAAAAAAATATTGGCAAAATCAATAATAATGCCTGCATTGTAATGCAAACAGTATTTTGTATATAGACTGTGAAACAGGGACAATAGTAAAATAACTTGTGACATCACACACTCAACATTGTGCAATAGGAATCTATAGTTACATACAACTAAATGAATACCTATAAAATGTTAACTTATTCTTGGAGAATACATTTGATGAGTCATACATAATGAATGATGAAACATTGACAAATGAATTTATCATTTGATCTAACACCTGTTCAAATTCATGCATAAACATGCTTTGTAACAGAAAATAAATTTAAATAAAATTGAGGAATAGGTATTTTTAATATTTTATTCAGCATAATTTCATGAAAACTAATAAGTTGATGTCATGCATTTACATAAGTAACTGATTTCTTTGTAAGACTATAGATATTAGTATTAGCTTTAAATATTAGTAAATATCACTAAAAATTACAGTAATAAGTAATTCTTTATCCATAAATAGATATGTACAAATTGTAGTCTGATATCTTATGTTAGACTAGAGCTGCCATAAATGCTTAGATGTCGACCGATACACTAAGAACAAAAAAATAGGGTCAACTTTTCAAATATTTAAGTGCTACTAGCTGAGTGCAACACTGGTACATAGTGCTGCTTGCTGACCGTGACACAACACTTCGAACCGGGATATGCCCCGGTGTACTGGGAAGTATGGCAGCCCTATGTTAGGCCCTAAATGCTTCAATAAATTAATAGGTACATAAATAATTTAATTTTTATAAGAAAGCTGGCTCGTAGTCTGGTTTTGACCAAATCTTTCAACATGCTATTCCCAGCACCAATCCACCATACCTTTCTGGAATTGGTTTTTTGGCTATATTCCCATTCATTTCACCATGGGATTCACTGCGAGGCCTTTTCCTATTTGCCTGGTCTTGCATCATTTACTGTACATACGTATTAGATATTGAAACAAAATGTAAGTTTGAAAAAATTACCAAAAAAATTTTTGAGTACCTTCAACTGATGGATATTAACTAACTATCGATGTGAGACAATTGTCTAGTATAAGATAGGTAGTGGAAACAAAAAGATAGAGATGTAAAGAGACTTGATTACAGTCAATTAACCATCGGGTTCTAGAATGGTTCTACAGACCTAACCATCCTTTCACTCGAACAATGAAAAGCCGAAACAATATGTAAAGGCAATGATCAAAATTTAATGTTTCCTTTTGATTTCAATACCGTTTTGAGGCCGTAACTACAGAGATCGAAAAAGTTTTGTACTTACATGGATAAATAATGTGGTGAAATTACGGATAATTAAACCGGAGACCGCACACACACGTTTCTACCAGATGAACGTTAGCGTGAAATTGACATTTGATTTAATTTTTGACATGACACTTGACAGATATGACAGTCATGCATGACATGACAGTTAAAATAAAAAAAAACTTGACACTGGATGCATTCTGGCAGACTGATTGCTAGGTCACCGATTGCGGCGATTACTAATTATCTGCTGAATGCTTAAAAAATCCGATTACTATTCAGCGATTAAGGCTGCGGTCCTCATAGCGATAATATCGATATTATCGCGATAACAGCCGGTCCAAATGCACGTTAGCGCGTTTACAATATCTAGCGTGACGTCACTCATGACGTCATTACCAGCGCCATCTTGGGCTTACAGCGACCATGCCTCGGAGCGTAATCACTGTGAACGTCCTGTCAAAAGTTATAAGTGACAGTCAAACGAAACAGGTGTCAGAATTTTATTTCGTCAAAAAATCAAAAAATGAGAGAGTTCGTTATAGAAGGATCTTTTCCTCACTTCACAACAAAAGGATAGAGCATTATATTGGTTAATATTTTGTTAATATTAATTTGGAGCTTATCCAAAAAGGTGGTTGATTTAAAAAGTTGAAAAAAAAAGATGTTGGGTGGACATAGGGTTACCATATCTCAGGATTTGTCCGGAGATCTCAGGATTTTTGGACTTTGCTCAGGATTGCGGCCGGATTTCGAAAATTTGAGGAAATCTCAGGATTTTTAGAAGTTTCAATAAAATACAGTACATTTAATAGAAGGATAAATAAGTTTTCTATTATTGAATCAGTTCGCCGCTGCCAACTATTCCCCCCCCCCCCCCCCCCCCGTACGTTATTCTCAAACTGTCACAAATCTCAGGATTTTTCAATGGACATCGGGCCTTTTCTCCGGACTTTTGCTTTTTTCATATGGTAACCCTAGGTGCACACGACTCAATAATCAAACGTTCTTCATCATTATCATCGCTTTAGAGAGCAAAAATAGTATCTAGCAATTATTTCCATCTTGTATTTGAGGTTAGAATAAAACGTTAGCGCGCTTAAGAGCGGTTCGCATTCGCCAACTGTCATTTGTCGATTTTATCGATTTGAGCGCGATATCGAATGCGGACCTCGTGTGAGCGTTATAAACGCCGTAATCGATGTAATCGCCATGCGGACCGCAGCCTTAGTGACATTTGATTTTCGATGAGTAATGAGTCGCACCCTGATTATCTAAAAAGAAACTATTTAGCGACCGGTTTCATTCCACATACATTGCTACTTTTCTTTGGTATGTTTTTTTTTAATCCAAAAAGAAGTAGCAATGGATCACTATCATCTATGAACTGCAACCGGTCGCTAGGTGGTTTCTAATTAGATAATCAGCCCGCCGTTTACACGGGTCAAATAGGCGCGATCTTGGTTGTGTGAGTGGTTTGTGGTGGCTACCTCGGCAGATCTTACCGAGTAACTGTCTTGATACATTTGGTGTTAAATGCTCCAACAAGCAGCATTGAAATGCGATGCACGCATATAATGAAAATTTTTTACCCCCGGGGTATTGATGGTATTTACCCCACTGAAAATTTTAGTCGGTAGAGCAAAGGGGTCATGTGGATTCGCGTGGCTCAGTCATCTATGGACTAACTATAATTTTGGGCGCCGTTAATATCAATGAAAGTAAAAGATTAAAAGATAAAGTGTCCACAGATCGAAACAAAGTGAGTTTAATAAATCAAACCAGATTTATGTTGAAACAAACATTTATTTAACGTATTGCATAACTAACACAAAGTTAACAACTATTCGTTAAGAAACGTGTCATAAAAATATTTAAAACCACTTGGGTTATACGGGGTTTAAGGAGCCATCCGAAGGGTTAAAGTGAGGTCACACATTATATTTCAAAACATATTACCTTGGGAACCCATACTAAAGTTAAAACCGCAACAAGGCAAAATGGCATATAAGGGGCCCTTAACAAGTTCAAGTAAGACCATACATGGATCACAATAATAATACCCTTGGGACTCACTGTAAAATTAAAACCACTAAAGAATAAGGGATTTATAACTAGAAACCCTTAAAAGTTAAAGTGAGGACATATTCGCTCGCTTCCAGCCAGCCGGACAGAATAAATTGCCGTCTGTATAGAAACTAACCTATATGTACCTACTGACAGGACTTATGCTAAAATACAAATCACTTAGTATCTTAACACAAGACATTTATATCAAAATAGAATTATTTACACATTCTGGCTAATGACCAGAGTTTACGCTGAACCTAAATTAATTTAAAATAATTCTAAGACATTTATTGGCTGTAGAATTGCACGGGACCAAATTGAACATGACCTCGAGTAACCTTTGCAAGTTTATAGGTACTTAGGGTGAAAAAGGTTCATCCGAACGTGGATTGATTCCCTGGATACATGTTACGGAGCACTGTTTGTTGCTATGGTAATAATGAAAGAATACTGCAGAATACCTCGGTTATGATGAAATACCCATTGCAGACGTAATGTATACCGCGCGCTGCGTCATGCCGACATTTATATGAAAGTAGGGACTGGAATCATCCACGGCGCATATTTATAGCGACGCTAAACCATAGTCTTGACGTAACTTTTGAGGTAGACTATGGGAGCCCTGCAATTAAAGGATAAAGTTACCCAATTGTGGTCACATTGAACACGAGGTTGTTTTACAACAAATATTATAACCAAGCTGATATGCTTACCAAATTGGGCCTGAACCATTACAAGTTTTTATCTCATAAGAGACATGTTGAAAGATAAAATTGATGAGCCTGCGAGCCCTAGAAAACAAGACACACAATTACAATTTTGACACCACTTGCAAAACAGACAAATAATTAAATCCACATTTTAATCCCCACACTCACCGCTTAAAAGGATGCTCAACGCATCATGAAATTAATGACAAAAACCCCCAAAGAGCTACAAAAACTTGTGGTTTCACATTGCTAAAATACTGCAACTCTTCGATAAAGGTGCAAACAAAAGAATGAATGTAAAAAAAAACTTCCGCCGAATTACGACATGTCATTGTTGGAAAATGTCCAGAATAATCTCGAATACCATCGACAAAAAGACTACGCCACTAGACAAACTGCCGTGTATGAAAATACTTAACTTTTACATGAATATAATTATTAAAATCTTTAACCAGCATGTCAGACATTAACATTTCTTTAATTATTTAAAATAACAAATAAGTGACATTTATTCATTTGATTTTATCAACTAAGATAAATTTATTTATTTTATTTTATTGACAAAGTATAAGTTCACTAGTCTGTGGAACCAGCATAACGAATGAAGCGCCAAACGTCACATCTGACAGTTGTCACTGTCAGAGTGCCTGTCACTGACAGGCTGTCAGCTGTGAGATGTGTAAACAAGAAAGTTCATCTATTTTAATTATCAAAAAGTACCAAAATTCTTAGTAAAGGAAGTTTTAAAATGAATTTAAGTGAATGCCGGAAGGTGTGGTACAATCGCCGACATTCGCCAAGCCACCAGAAATGGACTTAAACAAAAGGTAGAAATTTGCATGCAATTAACTAACTTTAATCCTATTAAAAACCACATGAAAACACTGGATGTGTTTTGTAATACCTATCTAAAGCTAATACCTAGACCTTATACCTAAGGTTGCGCCCCTCCCTCAAGACTATAGTGAGAATCTCACCATAAAAAGTACTTCAAAATCAAGTGCTTGTCACCCCCATAGGAATGTGAAAAAAAGGCGTTACAGTACCGTCTTAGTTGGGAAAGAAAAATTTTAGGCTCTTCTTTCCATTAGTTGGTCACGAATTTTGAGTTCATATTTTTTTTATGTAAAGAACTAATGATATGGAACACGAATACCAAATTTTATGGTTAGGAACCAAATAATAAGCGAAAAATAAATTTCTGAAAATTGAGAATTTGTCTAAAATTAGACCAGTGTCGTCATTTTTGACGTTTAATGGCGGCGCACTAGGTTCGTAGCACTGCTAAATCGTTGTAATGGTGACCAAAGACCGCAGGTCACGTGATAGGTGCGAGGAGCGTAGCGACGAGCATGTTAGGTGTACATGAACCCAGCGCGCAAGCCGAGCGAGCGAAGCGAGCGTGCCGCGGCAGCGGCCGGCGAAGCGCCAGAAACGACTTTTTTACGTGCGAAATTTTGTATGTACGTCCCCTCCCCTCTCCCCACCTTTTTTTAGCCTCCCCTGCTTAATTTCCATATTTTTTGTTTTGAGGTTATGTTTACACAAAAAAATACTTCTCGAAAACTAGGCATCACCGGCAGATGGGGATTGGAGGAGGGAGTTGTTTCCCTTCCCCCTCCCCTTCCCTATCTTTAATTGCCGAAAAATAACAGTAATTTGGCTGTTATCATTACTTTAAGTCTACGACGGGGAAATTGAAAATTCATTTAAAAAAAAAAGTATCCATTTCCTAACTCCCAAATTTTAGGAGGGGGGTAAGGGAGCCCCCCCCCCTCCCTCCCCCCTCACTTTCATCCCCAAATTCGAGACCAACTAATGGAAAGTAGAACCAACACAAAAAGAGAGCTAATCCAGGTTCTAACCATAACCAGTGCTAAACGCAGGTTGGTTAAACAAAGACCACGATGTAATTTACCAAACTACAAACATGGGTAAATTACATGAAATGTTGAAGTATGCAAAACAGTGACTTCTAAAAGTAAAGTGTGAGGAGTGGAAAATCCAACATCCCTTAAAACACACTATAGCTGTAAAAGCCAATCATCACACCGGACGACACGCCTACACAATAAAGAAAACAGAAATGTTACCATCCTTGGTATCATTTGTGGGTTACACAATTGGCTTTGATAACTTTTTGAACATGACTGGAAATCTCAAAACCATTTCGAGGAATAAGCTTTCGGTACAGTGTCTACTAATTAAATTTAAAAATAATTCTATATTTTTAAAGATATTTATAATATTCAATAAAAAGCTTTAACCTTCAAATGACCTTCATATGACGTCATCACATACAGATCCCCCAGCCATAATAAAAAAAAAGAAAAAAGGGCAAAGACAATTTTGACAATGAACTTGGCATTAGGGATGGTGGAAGGTGGAAGTGAAAAAATATCGATATAGGTAATATTTCTCAGAAAAAAATAAGATGAAATGGGATGATGACTAAGTAATGGATTCTAATTTTAAGGTATTGTAAAACATAAAAAATAGCAAAATAAACCCCTACGTGAAATTTTGGTTCGATTTGACGAATTTTACGATTATTTTTAAGACTCAAAAGTAGGAAAAAATCAAAATGCTCCAGTGACAAAATAGATTAGAATCCATACGTAATTACAAAAAAAAATGTTTTGGAAAAATTATTGTAAAAACATCTATCGATATATCAGAGAATATCGATGAACTTATCTCCACATCATTTTTTCCACATCCCTACTATTAAATGTTTGTAAATAAAAATAAAGTATGCACATATTTTCACAATGTTTATTATGTTATCCTGCAAATTTATCAGTCCACAAGCAATCGTTACAATTTCATCCATGCAGCCTACATCCAAAATAGACACAATACATACAATACATTTCGCAATTTGGGTAGATTGGGCGTGTCAGTTTTTACAAAGTTTTTCAGCTGAGTTTCCACTGGTAAGCATTTTTATTATAATTTCACCATCTCAAAAATTATTGCGGCAAATTAAGAAGGTAGGTTAGAACCGTCACAACTGGATTAAATGAATAAAATAGAAGAAATATTAACTATAACTTATTTGTTTACAAACAACCATAAAGTCATTATGACAGGTAATGACACTTGGCCGTTCTTTTTCTATAAGTAGATTGCAAAGGTTTTCCTTCTTAAACTTTCATGCCACTAATGACGTCATTCCGGTTGACCATATCCGCTCGACAAATATATTTATAAAAAAATAAATACGGGACCAAATGTTAAAATATTCAAATTAGTTTCTTAAATTGGCCTAATCTGTAGTAAAAAAATATAAAAAAAATACCTTTTATTTTTTAACCAAAGCCAATTGCGACAAGACCTACAGATGTAACGCGGAAGAAATATACCTTAAAAGCTAACGAAGTTATGATTTACTCAACTAAAAATGATGAAATTACATTGTGCACAAGGTAACACAATGGCAGACTTGAAACCAAATAACCATATAAAGGCGTTTCAACTTAGAGCATTTAAAAATGCTCTAAGCGTTTCAAGCGCTTTCATTGTGACCCCGCACGACAAATGGACCACTGACTGGGACGCCATATGCCAAAACGGACAAATATGACCTAGTGTCCCCCAAGTCGGGTTGAAAGAAAATTTTGAACATAAATATTATATATACACCAAAAAATCAACAAAAGCATAACCCACCCAACTAACAACGCCGAAACAGCATCATGCACAAGGTAACACAGTGGCAGACTTGAAACTAAATAACCATAAAAAGGCGTTTCAAGCGCGTTCACTGTGACCCCGCACGACAAATGAACCACTGACAGGGACGCCATATGCCTAAATGGACCAATATGACATAGTGTCCCTCAAATTGGGTTGAAAATTTTGAACACAAATATATAAAACACAAAACTGGGTGAGATGCATTGCAACGAGACGTGAAGTGCTCATTATTCTGACACATGAAATAATATACAGAACCATTCTTATAACTGGAGTTCTGAACAAACGCAAGCGAAAGCTTTTTATTAAAAGGTTAGCAGTATTTTAAATTTGGAACGAGTAAAAACAGCCGCAGAAGGAATCTTTAAGCTACCCCTACGAGCTAAGTTTCAAGGTATTTCTTTAAAAGTTTCCGTAATTGGTCAACGCTACTATGCTCATCAAAAGAGACTAAAAAACGAGCTAATTCATGTTCAAGTTCTTCCTTGAGCAAGAAATTAACGTTACAATTAAGTTCAGCCATATTGGAAAAAATAAATAAATTCACGTTAAATAATGCACTAAATATTGAATTATTAATCTCACTTTTCTGGGCCACACGTTGGGTATTGGGTACGCCACTGACTAAAATTTTCAGTGGGGTAAATACCATCAATACCCCGGGGAAAAAAATTTTCATTACACGCATTCTAATCTAAACTGAAACAATACAGCTACCACTGATCTATTCAACACTTAACACTGGCAAAAATTACTCCTTAAAAGAGGAGAGCAGATTGCTAAACTAAAAATAATAATAAGAAGAAGCTCACTGACCTGCAAAATTTTTTTCATGTCAGTGAAGAAGCTATACAGCAGCACAAAGTGTTTATAACGCTAGAAATATACTATTGTGTTGTGTTGTGTCGTGTCGCGACACGGTACGTATCGGTTTCATACATGTAGTATGGTTAAAAAATTCAAAATTCAAAATAATTTATTGAGTCTAGGCTTTTACAAGCACTTGTGAATGTCATAGAAGCTACGCCATCGGTTCGCAAACCCTAAGCGGGAGACCTTG
Source organism: Agriphila geniculea (assembly GCA_943789525.1). Taxonomy (NCBI): domain Eukaryota; kingdom Metazoa; phylum Arthropoda; class Insecta; order Lepidoptera; family Crambidae; genus Agriphila; species Agriphila geniculea. The sequence continues at coordinate 30,252,497 of OX038872.1, read as the reverse complement.
TAACGAGAAGAACCGGCAAGAAACTCGTCAAGGGCTGCTTTTTTCTCCCTGTTTATTTCATACAGAGTCGTCAAGATTGAAAAATGAGCTCCACATTTAAAGTGAGGTCATTTTCCATCACAATAATTATCAAAAGGTTACACACAATGGGTAGGTAGGTTAAAATTTAATATCTACTACATTCAGATAGGTAATCGTGAGAGTAAATAACTTTCAACTAGTTTAGAAATCACTCCGTCTGCTACTCTAACCAAAAAACACTTGATACAAGACATAAAAATAAAAACGCAATTCTTACAATTCAATATGCGTTAAGATAGGTACTCAGAAGCAGACCCATTCCCACTGGCAGCACCCGTTCACGAGCATGACGCATGGACCAGCCATCGCTTCGCTCAACCATATTTGAGGGAACGTAACGACCCGCCCCACACGACACCACCGCAGAAATGATTAAAGAGAGCATGACATACTTAGGCTACCCATCCTAAGGCACTGAATTGAAAACTAATATCCAAAAGCTTTTCATAGGCCTTTACTTACAAAACTATAGACAAAAAAATACGAAAACATCGTGATAACGAAAGCCAAATAATCATTTTGGTCATTAGCAATAAAAAAGTGAGAAATCAAAACAAGGATTAGTTATTAATTCTATGTTTTGAGTAAGAAGTGCCATACTGATTGATAATCTTAAACAGAAAAAAAATATATATGCGACGACCTTAGTACAAGCAGACAGAAGCAGACCCATTCCCACAGGCAGCACCCATTCACGAGCATGACGCATGAACCAGCCATCGTTTCGCTCAACCATATTTGAGGGAACGTAACGACCCGCCTCACACGACACCACCGCAGAAATGTTTAAAGTGAGCATGACATACTAAAGCTACCCGCATTAAGGCGTCGAGTCAAAAAGCTTACAATACATTTTAAGTAGGTAGGACAATTCTCCCAATTTTCACATAGAATAGAAAATCTACGACCAAGCTGTTTTATCAATTAAGTAATCTTTAACGGTATAGTATCCTTTTTTAAGAAGACAATTCTTTACATGAGTCTTAAAGTTTTCAAATGGTAAATCCAAAATATTACTTGGAATTTTATTATAAAACTTTATACCAAGACCTATGAAAGAACCACGGATTTTTTCTAATCTATACTGAGGCATTACAAGTTTGTCTTTATTTCTGGTGTTCCGATTGTGCCAATCACTATTTTTTGTATATAAGTTAATATTGCGACGCACGAAAAGTATGCAGTTTAATATAAATTGTGATGCTGCTGTCAATATACCAATTTCTTTGAATCTATCCCTAAGAGATGTTCTAGAACTTAGTTGATAAATAGCTCTTATTGCTCGTTTTTGTAAAACAAAAATAGTATTTATATCGGCTGCTATCCCCCACAATTTATTATATATAATTAATTTATTCTACATATTCTGACCAGCTCGCAAAAAGTTTACCAGATTTGTCCAATAGCCATATTAATAATAATGATTTAATTGAAGAGCTTAAGGAAGAGATATCACATTTAAAGGAGCAGTTAACAGCAGCGCATGCAGAAATTGACGGTTTGACCTTGGAAAATATATCTTTAAAGAAATTCTCAAGTAATCTTGAAAGTAAATTAGCAAAGTATAAACTAATATGTTCAGACACATCTACTACGAAGAAAAAACACAAAAAATCCCTAAAAACTAAGTTGAATAGTACAAAATTGGACATGAGTAGCAGCGATTTAGGACTGACACAAGACGAAGAACTTATTACTGAGGGCGCTAAATCTACATTAATAACAGAAGACTTTAACAACTGTAAAGTACAGCAAACTAATAATATTAGCTCTCCACTATCACCTACACTACGAGACAGTTGTGATATTGAGATTGACCAAAATAAATTAGATCCTAAACCTGAAATATTAATCCTTAGTAGCGAACAGTGTACTGGACTGGCATCAAAACTGTCCTATTCTAGACAAAACACGAAATTTGAAGACTATACTATCTCATCGATAATTAAACCAAATGCGCCATCCGAGGAATTAATCAAGTCATGCTGCAATATTCCTGATTCTGAAGACAATTATATTATCTTATGTATCGGTGAAAATGACACTAATCCTATTATGACAATGATGCATTTGGTGACCGTTTTTAAGTGTTATAAAAAAACTAATCTAATTTTTTTAAATATTGTTAAAAATAAGTTTATGAATGAACATATGTTAAACGGCCTAATCAAAAATGTTTGTGAACACTTTCATAATTCCTATTTCTTAAATATCTCACTAAATTATTACACTAAAAATAACTATTTGACAGAGGTCTGTAAAAAAATTAACCTACTACTTGATTCTAAATACTATGACACACACATATTGACATCAATTAAATTTAATCTGAAAAAGAAAAATGAAAAGGTAATTAATAATAATAGAAAAGGTACTATACCCTACTACTTTCCCATATTAAAAAAAAAGTATCGAGACACCTATCCTAAACACAGAACCAAAAAACAAACTTTTTCGTTAATTCCGATGATGATAAAAATGTAACTACAAACGTCTTATTTCATCAAAATATTGCTGGGCTACTTAATAAATTAGACTTATTGGAACTGTGCGTTGATGAATTTTCGGATAATCCTTTTCATATAATTTGTTTATCTGAAACGTTTATCAAAAGTGGAGATGAATCTAATGTTTATCTGAAAAACTATAAATTAGCGGCTTTTTTCTCCAGAAACGATGAAAGAAGAGGTGGTGTGTGTATTTTGGTACGAAATACTATTACAGAGTTTAAACAAATACCATTATGTAACAATATGGCTGTTGAAAGAACATTCGAATGTTGTGGTATTGATATTCCAATGTTAAATTGTCTTCTTATATGTGTCTATAGAACACCTGACTCTGACGTTAATATTTTCTTAAATAAACTTGACATATTGCTACACAAACTGACATTAAAAAATGACAAAAAAAGAATGATTATAGTAGGTGACATTAATATTAACACTTTAATAATTGACAAAAATTCGGAAAATCTAAAAGCAATTCTGCTCAATCACAATCTAATGCTACACATTAATGAACCAACACGCCAAAAATCATGTATTGATCACATAATAAGTAATATTAATAGTGCCCGTGGTAAAGTACATCAACTATTTCTATCGGACCATGACACGGGGCAATCCCTTTCCTATCCAAATGAAAATTTAAATATTAATAAGGTAAATTATTATTACACATTTAAGAGGGATTATAATGAAGAAAACATTAAAAAATTCAAGCAGATACTGGCTAGTTTAAAGTGGACTGACGTACTAAATGAAACAGATGTCAATCGTGGATTTAACATATTTCATGAAACGTTTATGTTATACTACAATCTGTGTTTCCCAATCAACAAAATTAAAATCACCATAGACACGAAGCCTAAATGGGTAACTAGAGGCATCAGGCAATCATCTTTAACAAAACGAAAACTTCGTTTTGCATACTATAAAAATAAAACGCCTCAAAATAAGCTCAATTACGTAAAGTACGAACAATTATTGAAGAAGTGTATCGTTATTTCAAAGCGAAATATTAATAAGAAGTTCGTCAGCAAATCAAAAAATAAGGGTAAAGCCACTTAGCAAATAATTCAAAATAAATTAGATAACAATCGATGTGTTAACAATATTAACAGTATTAAGATTAATAATAAGGAAATATCAGATGCTAATGAAATTGCTAACGCTTTTAATAACTTTTTTATTTCAAATAGTAACCATCAAAACGATACAAATAAAAGACAAAGACCAAATTATAATCTTTTAAATTCAGTAAATGACACATTATTCCTTGCACCGACGTCTAGAGACGAGGTGGTAAAAACGATAAAATATCTAAATAACACTCATGCTGTTGGTTACGATGGTGCATCAACATATATAATTAAACAATCTGCTTCTGAGCTTGTAGATGTACTATGTCACATTATAAACATGTCGTTAAGTGAAGGTGTATTCCCTGACCAACTGAAATACTCCATTCTCAAACCTCTTTTTAAAAAAGGAGATAAAAAAGAACTCGGCAATTATAGACCCATAGCATTAATATCAATTTTTTCCAAAATCCTCGAAAAGTTAATGTATGCACGACTTATTGCTTTTCTACTAAAACACAATGTAATAAGAAATGAACAAAATGGTTTTCAGCAAAACAAGTCAACTACACTTGCTGCATTCAAGCTAGTCCAAAACATTGTGGAGAATATCGACAAAAAAAACCGAGTTTCTGCCATTTTTTTCGATATGAGCAAGGCATTCGATTATGTTGACCATAATGTCTTATTAAATAAATGTGAACGTTACGGAATAAGAGGGAAATCATGGGATTGGATCAATAGTTACTTAAAAAATCGATGGCAACGCGTAGAAATATCAAAAACTGACGAAAATAATTTAGTTACCTCATATAACTCTAAATATCAATTAAATAACTGTGGTGTTCCGCAAGGTAGCGTATTGGGACCACTTTTATTTTTAATATACATAAATGACATTCCCAATATAACCGACTATCAGTGCGTACTATTTGCAGATGACATTTCCGTTGTTATACCTGATGATAATAAATCTATTGACCATGACAATACATTAAGATTAACAATTGACTTATTTAAAGAATGGATGACTAAAAATTACTTGACATTAAACGTATCGAAAACGAAGATAGTACAATTCAATAATTATAAAAATACAAGACAAAAAATTAATATCAAAACAGACAATGACGTAGTTGAAGACATAAATGAAATTAATTTCCTATGCATTACATTGGATAGTAACTGTAACTGGAAGTAGGGCTTCCACTCTCGGACCTATTTCACAATCTCGGAATCGAGACGTGACTATATGGCTGACTCTCGGGACTCTCGAAATTTCGAGACTCTCGAAATGATATGACGCATTTTTTATGATAGATAGGCAAGCGCTTGCGCGATATCACGCCTGGTGGTAAGCGATGACGTGATGTACGATGGAATGCGCTTGCCTAGAAGATACCTAATCTCTCGCGACTTGAAGCCCCCCAGATTGTACCTGTCGGGAAACACAGACTTAGACAAAGAGTTGCACTCTCTGGCGGTACGGATGATAAAAGGTCCATGCCTATGGGTCTATAGAAGTTCCGGCCCACGGTACACCGCGGTGTACACAGACGAATTGTGCATTAAATGAAAGCATGGCATGTCAAAAACTCAATAAACTGAATGTTGGTTAAGAAAATAAGTCGCCTTTTTTAGATAAAACGTTTTTTTTCGTCAGTATGGGCACAATTTATTTCAACAATTTTCACATCAGAGGCATTTGTTTTATCGTTTTAGTCACTCGAAGTCAATTTTAACTAAATGTAATGTTGTCTACTTTGAATAAACTAACAAGAGCTGCTTCCAGAATCCAATGGATGCGAGAGTCAAGTGGGCTTACACTCGCCGAAATGTACCCGATAAAACCTTGCGACCTTGCGTCTATGCTCGAGACTTCGGAGCTTATTACACAAAAGATTATCGTTTTTTTTTTTTTTTTTTTTTATTATTATACAACTGCTCCCCGCTTTTTGGCAGGACCTTTTTTGCTATTTTATGCTTTTATTACTTGTCTTTTTTTCTTTTTTTCTATGCTCTAAGAGCTTACTTGTATCTTTTTTCTCTTTTTGTTCTTCTTTCTCAATATTACAGTTTTTATACCTTTTGCAGTTTTCTTCTTCTTATATATATTACATTGTTTTTTTTTCTATTTTATTACAATGTTATTTCTTATGTATAATGTATATTGATTCTAGTACAATTCATATAATATATTAATTTACAGTTTCTATTTTTTCATACATATTTTAATTGTATATCTCTTACTCTTGTACAATCTTGTTTCTACCTGTTTATTTTCTAATGTTGTAATTTTTCTTCATAACTGTATTACAATTTCTTATTTACTAAATAGATGGCTTTACATTATAATTGCCTGCCTGTTTATAAATTTGGGTCTAATTGGTGCCAGTCAATCCTTGTTCCTCCTTATTACGATTTCTACTACTTTTTTGGCATACTGCATTAGTAACATTCTTTCTTTCTTGATGCTCATTATTTCCTTCAGGGTGTCTTTACTCAATTTTGTGTCAATTTTTTGTTGCAGAGTGTGCCTATCGGTACTGTGTATTGGACAGTCTAGTATGATGTGAAAGATGTCCTCGATCGCTGCTGGGTCGCAAATACAGGAGGGGCTGTCCCTGCGCTTAAATCTGTGCAGGTATGCACAGAACCCTCCGTGACCAGTCAGTATTTGCGACGCCAATCGATCGATGGACATCTCTCTCACCATACCGTAAGCTGCCACCCCATCAGGGAAAAAGACCTTGGTGGTCTCGGCCGTGTTTTCAGACCTATACCTGCAGTCCCATGTCTCGATCGTTTCCGCCCGGATGTGACGTTTAATGAACGAGATGGGACTACAGTCATAGTCCGATCTGGTTTTCAACTTGAGAGCCGCCTCCTTCGCCAGTTGATCCGCCCTCTCGTTCCCTTTCACTCCGACATGGGCCCTTATCCAAAATAGTGAGACGAGCTGTTGGTTGTCTCTGAGGTATTGAAGGTTGCCCTGGATTGCCTTTGTGATTGGGTGTGAAGAGTCCGGATCAAGTAGCGTCTGGAGAGCAGATCTCGAGTCGCTGAGTACGGCCGTTTCCTTAAATTTTTTGCCAATAATAATTTCAGTCGCTTGGAGGATGGCATACAGCTCGGCTTGGAAGACTGTACAGTATGGCGCCAGCTTAAACTTCCGGGTACACGTTTCAATCGGCCCTTCCCAACAGGTCAGGGCGGCTTCAACTTTCCCCTCCAGTTTGCTACCATCTGTATAGATTTTCACTAAGCCTTCTGCCAGTTTGCCATCCTCTTCCGCGTTATCCAAACAAGTAAATTTCGAATTTAGCATCCTGCTGGGGTGGGTGTCAGTCATGAACGAGGCTCGCTGTTCGACCTTTCTGCCTCTTAGCACTGCCTGGGGTTTCCCACGCTTTGCCTCAAAAAGCAGGGATGCTTCTTGGATCCGAAGGTCCAGCGGAAGCAGCCCCGACAGTACTAAGGCAGCGTTAAGGGAAACCGTTTTGTTGCTTTTGACGATTTTTTGAGCGAAGCCTCGTTGTACAGTGTTGAGAGCTTTCCTGGAGACTGCTTTCCGTGCCTCTTTGGACCATACGCTGGCTGCGTAGAGGATGACAGGTTCGATTACCGCTTTGTAAATCGTTTTTACAATCTCCGGATGCAGTCCCCAGGTAGCTCGTGCCGCTCTGCTGACTCCCTTGTATATGTTGATTGATTTTTTACAAACATATGCAATATGCTTGTTGAACAACAGCTTGTTGTCCACTTGAACACCTAAAATTTTCATGTCGTCTACCAGTTCAATGTCCGTCCCTCCCATCTCCAGCCTAGGCGTGTCGAATTTCAGCTTTCGCGTGATAATCATCGCCTTGGTTTTATGCGGCGCAAAGTTCAGCTTGTTCGACACGCCCCACTTCTGGACATGGGAGAGGGCGGCATTAGCTTTCCTTTCTATTTCGGTGGCCGTGTTACCTTCGATTATCAAAACAATATCGTCTGCGAAGGCTTGGCAGTAGACGTCGGCAGCGGTGAGTTGATTGAGCAGGGGATCCAAGATGATGTTCCAAAACAAGGGCCCGCCAATGGAACCTTGGACGCAGCCCTTGTTTGTACTTTTACTAAATTCTTCCCCTGCGTATCTCACCGCTACCCTCCTGTCACTGAGGTAGCTGTCCACAAGCCTTCGCAGATTTATTGGGCAGTTCTTATCTTTTAATTGACAAATTATTTGTGGCCACCACGCATTATCGAACGCCCCCTCTATGTCCAGCGAGATCAATGCCATAATCTTCCTCCCATCCAGATTATGTTTGACCCGCTGGATCATGTCATAGAGGGCATCTTCGGTACTGCGCTGCGGCACAAAACCGTACTGGCACGGGTTTAATTCGGGCAACACGTACCACTTTATTCGCCTCATAAGTATAGATGTGAAGGCGGTTGTTATCTTAGTCAGCCAGCCGCTGGCCAGCCGCTTTTTTCGCTGACTACGGTGATCACCCATAAACCGCGGCTGGCTACAGTTGAAACATGTCATTATGTTTTATTGAAGCCGTTTTATTTCCTAAGTGATTATTTTTGTCTATCTACATACTACCTACTTACTATAAACGTTACAGTAACCAGTAAACAGTTTTGTGATGCAGAGAAATTGACGAGAACACCAGAATTTCTAGTTTGATGTTCTACAAATTCATCGCCCACGAACTTGACAAGTACAATGGCAATGATGATGAGCGTCATGATGTTATGCAGCGACTTATCGAGGTGCTCAAAAAGAGGAACCAAAGCAAATAATGCAACCAATAAATATAGTTTGATATTTATTAATTTTTAAGAAATCATCTTACAACAATTTGTTAATTATTATTTCAATTTAGAATATACGATTAAGTACTTATTTCAATGATTTATTTATTTAGATATCGTAAGTCGTATTCATAATCATAACTTAACTTAAGTCTTTTTCCAGCAACATTAAAAAAATCCATTTGGATGTTCTAATAAAAATTATAAAAGTGGATCTATTTCTTCGAAAACACTGTCATTTTCAGATTGGTGACTATCACTTAGGTCGTCTTCAGAACTTTCAACAAACGTAAATGCACTCTCTTTTTGAAGTAACTTCAAATTTGAACGAATAGATATTAGTTTGACGGTTCTTAAGTTATTCAACCGATTTCTGATTTTAGTATGAGTTCTTCCAAAAAGGCTCCAGTTGCGTTCACTTGCAGATGATGACGGGGGGACACTAAGAATTTTAATAGCTATACTCGCAACTTCTTGGTTACTAGCAAAGGTTCTCCACCATAATCTTGGCTCAAGGTCATTCACTGGAACCCACATGGATTTGCTCTCATCATAAAAATTTTCTTTAAGTTTAAATTCTGCCATACTTTTTATGACTTTTCCTGCATCAACGCCTGAAGTTGTAGCAGCTAAATGCAAGTACTCAGAAGCCATAGCTATCTCGTTATCAGTTAGGTCGACGCCGCAATATCGTGGATCCAGTTGGTGTGCCGCGTAGTGTATCGGCTGTAAACAAAAATCTTTGCGTTTTTCGATAGCGGCTATAACCACAATCTTGTCCTCTTCACTTAAAAAACTTGTTGATTGCAATTCCTGGGCTACAGTTTGATAAAGTTTTTTGAAAATATTAGGCACGTCAGAGAGCAAAGCATTGTCCCTTTCAGATACAAGGATAGCGTTGGCCATTGGTTGTAGAACTATAACAGCCTCTTCAATTTTTTCCCATGACTGAAAGTCCAAAATAACGTCCTTCATTTGTGGGGTGATGTTCACTTCATGAGAAATTGACATCAATTCAAGAGCCTGTCTGTTTTCCTTGAATGATTGAAGCGTGATGTAAGCCCCACTCCACCTCGTTTTAGAATACAATTTAAGTGTACACGACACTTTACCGTATTTTTCAGCTTGACATTTTTCAAAAAACGCTAAGAGAACGTGCGATTTTTTTATGTATTTGATAATTGAAATTACATTCTCTAGGATCTCCTTAAAAAAAGCTATTTTAAAAACATCTTTATAAATCAAGTTTAAACAATGGCTTACGCATCCTACGCAAGTAATATGGGGATATTTTTCTGTGACAATCCTCCAAGCTGCTTTCATATTGGAAGCATTGTCTGTGATAACTGCGACAAATTTGGCAGGGCCAGTTTCCGTAAGGGTGTTAATTATCTTTTCACTCAAAAATTAGCAGTTTCTTTTTGTGTTTCCGGATATATGGCGTTTAAAAAAATTGGTTTCGGCGTGGCGACAATAAAATTGATAACCCCTTTACCAATGATGTTAGTCCATCCATCTAATATCAACGCAAGAGCTGCAGCTTTCTTTATTTTAGCGTCCATTTCCTTCTTAATGCGCAAGTACTCAGCTTCTAAAAGTGGCTTACTTAAACGATGTCTGGATGGAATTGTATACGATGGATCGAGAATTTTAAAAACCTCTTGCCAGTACTCGGATTCTAACAATGATAAGGGAACACCGCTGGCATAAATAGCTCTTGCCAAAAGAGTGTTGAGATCTTCGTGACTATATTGTGGTGATGAATTATGATGCTCAAGTAATAAAGATGACTCTGGTACCATCACCGTAGACGACGTGGACGGTGTTGACAAAGCTGATGGTTCTATTGTGCGATTTCTGATTGCGATTTGCGATGTCGACGGTGAAGGAGACGGAGTTGAAAGTGTCGATTTATTATGTTTGTCCGAATCGTACACTTTTTTTACTTCACGGGGACACTGTTTACATTTAAGCAAATGTTCTTTAAGTCTATTAGACTGAGCACATTTATATTCTGCATTGCAATAATTACACGTAACATGTTTTTTCCGATCACGTTCAGAGACTACTAAGAAATGTTCCCAAACACTATCAAAAGATCGCGGCATATTGATTTGCAATTCCACAATTACCACTCGTAGTATGTAACACCAGTCGCAAAGTAACAAAACACACCGCTAATTACGATGACGGAAACGCAACTGAACTAAGAGCGCAGCGCGGCGCGCGCGACGGCAGGCGGCGTACATCAAAGGGTTGTTTGTGCGAACGAAACGGCAACAACGCTGCAAGCAATCTTTTGACTTACGCCGCTGCCCGCGCAGCTCTTGCCACCTGTTGAGTATTATTGGTAGTACCCATTACGTACATATTATAATCTCCACGCTATCTCTTGCGGGGTAGGCATAGAGGACGAAATGCCAAGCTTTGCGAGCCTTGCATTAACCTATTTATTACGATTGTACAATAATAATAATAAAAATAAAAAGTGGCAAAGCGGAGTTTCATACCTACAGATTAAATACCAATTATGTACGGTATAAATAAGTAGCACAAAATAGTGAGACTAACAGAGGTTTAGCTTAGTACTACGGGCGCTCGAGCATCGCACACACACAAAGACAGCTCTCGCCGCTGCGTCACGTACTCGAACTGTTTTGAGAGTGGTATGAGATTGCAGTTATACAGTGTCGGTGAGAGATGTATATGTGTGCGTTGCTCGAGCGCGCAAGTGCTGGGCTCAACTGCTGTACTCTCTCTATTTTGTGTAAGTAGGTAGGTTTACATTAGTTTATTATCTGTCGTGTTGAAGGACTGTAATTCATTTCATGTAATTCAGGTGTAATTCATAGTATTGAACATTATTTCATGTTTTACATCATGACAGAGTAGGTATTTAATTTACTAAAAATACCTAGTTGCATTTAACGACTCGTATATTATAACAATTTCGACTCAGGAATTGTAAAAGTTGTAAGACCTTTTGGTATTGAGTCGGATAAGCAGCCGGTTGTCAGCCGCTGTCTATACGATATTATCGGCTGCTTTAGATATCTATCCGATAACAACCGCTGTTTTACAACTATACTCATAAGCAATTTTTCTAAGATTTTCCCTAATATTGCGAGCAGTCCTATTGGCCTATACGATTTGGGGTGCGTATAATCTTCCTTGTTGGGCTTTCTTAGAAGGATAATTGTGGCAATCTTCCATGGTTTGGGAAATAGCGATAACTGCAGGCATTTGTTATATATAGCCAGGGACAATGGAATATCTGTAGTGATGGCCGCTGCACATATATCGGCTGTAAATCCGTCATTACCCGGAGCCTTTTTGGGGTTGAACGAGGCTAGTGCATGAAGAAGTTCAGCCTCCACGAATGGAGGGTCGTCAAGTTCATCTTGGTTTCCCTCATTCGCTTTGGCTGCCCTTCTTCTAACTTCTCTGTGGTCCTCGTTCTCCCCCAAATCGGTGTCCTCCGGGTAAAAGCTCTCCGCCATAATGCGAACTGACTCTTTTGGGCTGGTGTTAATGCCGTCCCTGGCTATAGGCAGATCTTCATAATTCTTTTTTGTTTTCCCGATTACCCGGTAAATACCCTCCCACATTGTTTCTCGCTCCTGTTTACCACAAAAATCCCTCCAACTATCTATTCTGGCCTTGTTCATGGCGTCTTCATATTCTTGTTTGGCCGTCACATACTGCTCTACTACCCATGCCTTGCGGCTTGGTGCTGCACACTTTATACTGTTTTTCTTTCTATTCTTCTCCTTTTTCATTTCTTCCAGTTCCTCGGTCCACCATGCTAGTTTAATTTCTCTTTTAACCTTTTTCTTTTTTAGATTGTTATTACAAACTCTTTCTATGCTGTTGATGTACTTCTCTATTTTCTCTTCTAATTCCTCTGTATTGTTAATTTTGTTTATGTTCTCTTTTTTCAGATCCTCTCTTTCAAATTCGGTTTTACAATCCTCTTTAAATTTCTCCCAGTCTACCTTTTTTGTCTGGTATTTTCTTATCGTTAGATTATCGTTGCTGATGAGCTTCCTGGCCCTCCGCTCAAAGGATTCAAGCGTCTGGAGCTCGTATTTGGCGGAGCCATCCCAAAGATGACAGCAGTACTCCATACACGATCGTACTTGCGCTTGGTATAGAATAAACAGTTGTTCTGGCGTGAAGTGTTTTCTCACCTTTGCGAAACTGCTAAGCTTTTTAGATGCCAATTGTACTTTATTCCAATTACTAGGGACCCGCCCTCGCTTCGCTTCATTATACCATGTATTATACATATAATACTTCCTCTTGAATCACTCTATCTATTAAAAAACCGCATCAAAATACGTTGCGTAGTTTTAAAGATTTAAGCATACATAGGGATATAGAGACAGAGAAAGCTACTTTGTTTTATACTATGTAGTGATAGTGATACTTTATTCTCGATGAAAGAGCCAAAATTGAGTGTTAGAGTCAATGATATGCCGAGAAGGTATAGTTGATCAGTAATCGGCAATTCGGCACGGATACACCTCGAAAAGTGACTCAGGTCGAAACTACTACCTTTAGCAGAGAACAGACATGCCTGGGTTTTTGATGGATTGAACCTGCCTGACCTGATTGGCATCGCCCCATTCGGAGACTACCAGCTGCAGTGACAGGTTCGTGTTCTGACCATCGCCTCCCTAAGACACTGGGCATGTTTTGCACTGACTTGAGCATCAGATATGTAGCTCTCTACAACGGTGTTGTCATCTGCGTACCCCAAAATACCGGATATTAGCAAGTCATTAATATGCAGCAGGTGTTCCTGTTTAGTCCACCCCTGAGGGACCAATCCCTGACTCCGGAATTGATAGCCAACTGGTCGGATGAGCAGCTATCAATGACAACTCGAATCGACCGATCCCTCTGGAAGTCCGATATCCAGACACAAAACCGGTGGGAAGTCCGTATGAAAAAAGCTTGCAATAACGCTATCATACCTCACCCTGTCAAAAGCCTTCGAGTTATCAAGAGTAACGGTGAGCGCCTCTCCATACCTCTCGATGACTTCCCTCCATTTGCAAGTGGTGTATGCTAGAAGATCTCCAGTGGACCGGTTTCGGCGAAACCCGTATTGATGGTCACTGAGGAGGTCGTTTGCTTCTGGATACGACAGGAGCCTATGGTTCAGTACACGTTCCTTTATCTTACAAGAACATATATCAGAATTGAATTAAATTGAAGGACGATGAAAACAAATTTCAGATCTTAGATGTAAGTTTGTTTGTTCTGTTTATTTTAAAATTGTCACGTTTGTTTGTTCTGTTTATCTTAAAAAGGACACGTTATAATATAACTACTTATTAACACGCGCAACACGCAACTTTATATGAAATATATGTAGTCTACCTAGCGTTTGAATAAGTCTCGAAAATCTCGAAAATCCCGAGACTGGAAACTGAAAATCTCGGGACCAAATATCATTCGAGATTCTCGGGAAATCGAGACACTCGAATCCCGGGATGGAAGCCCTAACTGGAAGGGACATATAAGTAAGTTATGCACAAAGTTGAATAGATTCGTTTATGCACTTAAAATGATACGCAAAACTTCAGGTGAAACAACAGCCCTAGTAGCTTATCATGGTTACGTAGTTTCAGTACTACGGTACGGAGTCATTTTATGGGGTAGCTCACCAATATTCAATAAGGCTTTTATAACACAAAAAAAATGTGTAAGAGCTATTTGCAAAGCTCATCCAATGGATTCGTGCAGACCTCTATTCAAAAAGTTAAAGTTGCTGACGTTACCATCCTTGTTCATCCTGGAGTCTGGGCTATTTGTAAAAAAGCATCCAGAGATATTTAAAAAGGCAAAGGAATACAAAAAGTATGTGTCCAGAGATCCTACAAAGTTATTAGTGCCTGCTTCAAACTCGAAACTATATCATAAAAATTGTTATTTTATGACTATTCAAATATACAATAAGATACCAAAATCCATTCGTGAACAAAACTTTAACATGTTTAAAATTAAATTGACGAAATGGCTAATGGATAAATGTTTTTATACTATTAATGAATTTTTAAATGATAAAACTTGACAATATTAAAATACCTAAATTCAATTTATTTATATAACTTTTTGACATTTTATAGATTAATTATATTTTACCGTCTTTGCTAGAAAATTTAATACGAAATAATCTAATGAACATACATTTGCACGCCATTAGATTTGGCAAAATATGTGAAACTATATTTAGGATATTAAGATCTCAATGTACCATATTTTATGCAAATAAATTATCTTTATCTTTATCTTATCTTTAACAAAAGAATACAGTATGACATAATGCTATGAAAATAGCTGAAATACACTAATCTAGCAGTTTCTACATCTGTTAACTGTCTAACTTTTCTAATAGCATAGGGTTGCCTCTGTTGAGAGCTGAGCTTGCCAGCCAGAGCTGCGATATGCATATTCCATTGAAGTTTACTGTCAAGAGTAACACCCAAGAAAACTGTTGAATCCAGCAAATCCAATTTCTCATTCATTATTGATTACAATTTCAGTGGGATTCGCCTGTACATTAGGTAGAGTGAATTTAACACATTTGGTTTTCTTAGCATTAAGCTGGAGATTATTTACATTAAACCAAGTAAGAACCTGCGAGAGTGCTTTGTTCACATCGTCAAAATCAGTTTTATTCCTGTCAACTTTGAATATTAAAGAAGTATCATCTGCGAACAAAACAATATCACAGAACCTCTCTGCAAAAAAGGGTAGATCATTTATATATATTAAAAATAAAAAAGGGCCCAAAATGGAGCCTTGCGGAACGCCCATTTTTACATGAGAACCTGATGAACTTACTCCATTGATATTAACTGTTTGAGTCCTTGAACTGAGATACGACAGTATTAATTTTTGGGCATTATTTTTTACACCGTAATGATTTAGCTTCAACAGCAGCGTCCAGTGGTCCACGCAATCAAAAGCCTTGGACAGGTCGCAGAAAATGCCAAGGGCATTCTGAGACCCCTCCCAAGCCTCAAAGACATGCTTTAAAAGCGCAACCCCAGCATCAGTGGTGGAACGACCTTTAGTAAAGCCAAATTGTTTATTGTGCAGAAGTTTATTTACATTAAAATAACCTAATAATTGCTCAAGTATTATTTTTTCAAAAATCTTGCTTAGGGCAGGTAATATCGATATTGGTCTGTAATTGCTAGGGTCTTCTTTATCTCCTGATTTAAACAATGGTATTACCTTGCTAAACTTCATAAGATCAGGAAATATTCCTTGATCAATACACCGATTAAAAATGTCAGCAAGATAAGGGGCAATAGTATGCACAATATTATTAATAACCTTAACTGATATACCCCATAAATCAGTGGAGCTTTTCATTTTTAGAGATTTGAAAGCTTTAATTATATCTAAAGCATTAATACATTTAAAATTAAATAATGAATCACTTTCAGCCACATGCCCCTTTAGCATAGATACAGCAGCCGCTGGTGAGGAATCCAAATTTGATGTAGTTTCTACTGGTACGTTTACAAAGAACTTATCAAAAATATTAGCAATTTCTTTATCTGATTTTATTAATTCATTATTAATATTAAGCGTTAGGTTTTTTTCCCGTGCTTTAGTTTTACCAGTTTCACGATTAATGATATCCCAGGTTGTTTTAGTTTTGTTACTCGAGTTTTTAATTTGCTTTTTAATGCAGTTAGACTTTGCAACTGCACATAGCATTTTGAAAGTCTTCGAGTATTTTTTAACATGTTCTAAGAAACCTGGGCTTTGGTTAGTTTCTCTAAGCTTGTAAAGTTCATAAAGTCTGTTTCTACTTTTATAAATACCTGTCGTAGCTAGGACTTCCACTCTAGACGAGACGAGACGAGACTATATGGCTGACTCTCGGGACTCTCGAAATTTCGAGACTCTCGAAATGATGATGTGACGCGTTTTTGTATGATAGATAGGCAAGCGCTTACAATGGAACGCGCTTGCCTAAAAGATACCTAATCACGCGACTTGAAGGCCTCCAGATTGTACCTGTCGGAAAACACAAGACTTAGGCAAAGAGTTCCACTCTCTGGCGATACGGATGATAAAATTTGAAACAAAATGCTGAATCGTACCTCTGGTTGTCCGATGGAAGAAAGGAGATGCGGAATTCACACTCGCCGAAATGTACCCGATAAAAAACATTGCGACCTTGCGTGTATGCTCGAGAATTCTGAGCTTATTACAGAAAAGATTATCGTTACTGATGAGCTTCCTGGCCCTCCGCTCAAACGATTCAAGCGCCTGGAGCTCGTATTTGGCGGAACCATCCCAAAGATGAGAGCAGTACTCCATGCACGATCGAACTATCGCTAGGTATAGAATGAGCAGCTGTTCCGGTGTGAAGTAAAGTACTTTCTCAACTTTGCCAAAATGCTAAGCATTTTAGATGCCAATTGTATTTTATTCTCGATGGAAGAGCCAAAATTGAGTGTTAGAGTCAATGATATGCCGAGAAGGTCTAGTCGTTCAGTAATCGGCACGGTTACACCTCGGAAAGTGACTCTGGTCGAAACTACTCCCTTTGGCAGAGAACAGACACACCTGGATTTTTGATGGATTGAATCTGCCTGACCTGACTTGCATCGCCCTATTTGAAGACTGCCTGCAGTGACAGGTTCGTGTTTATGTGTCTGACCATCGCCTTCCTAAGACACTGGGTTTGCTTTGCACTGGCTCGAGCATCAGATATGTAGCTCTTTGCAACGGTGCTGTCATCTGCGTATACCAAAATACTGGATATTAGCAGGTCATTAATATGCACCAGGTGTTCCTGTTCAGTCCACCCCTGAGAGACCAATCCCTCGGGGACTCCGGCATTGATAGCCAACTGGTTGGACGAGCAGCCATC
The DNA here is from genome assembly GCA_943789525.1 of Agriphila geniculea. NCBI lineage: Eukaryota > Metazoa > Arthropoda > Insecta > Lepidoptera > Crambidae > Agriphila > Agriphila geniculea. The sequence continues at coordinate 30,235,119 of OX038872.1, read as the reverse complement.
AATGACAACTTGAATCGACCGATCCCTCTCGAAGTCCGATATCCAGACACATAAACCGGTGGGAAGTCCGTATGAAGAAAGCTTGCAATAAGGTTATCATGCCACACCCTGTCGAAAGCCTTCGAGATATCAAGAGTAGCGGCGAGCGCCTCTCCATTCCTCTCGATGGATACGCTCCATTTGCAAATGGTGTAAGTATGCTAGAAGATCTCCAGTGGACCGGTTTCGGCGAAGGCGACTGAGGAGATCGTTTGCTTCTGGATACGACAGGAGCTTATGGTTCAGTACACTTCCTTTATCTTTCATGAAAATATCTCAGAATAGGATTAAACTGAAAGACGATGAAAACAAAAATTGAGATCTTAGATGAAAGATCGTATTGTGCTTGTTTGTTCGTTGTTTATTTTAAAATTGTCACGTTCGTTTATTCTGTTTGTATTTTAATTGACATGTTATAATGTGTACTATTAGTTATTCTGTGATAATGTTCCTACATACTTATTAACACGCGCAACACGCAACTTTATATGAAATGTATGTAATTTACCTAGCGTTTGAATAAGTCTCGAAAATCTCGAAAATCCCGAGACTGGAAACTAAAACTCTCGGGACCAAATATCCTTCGAGACTCTCGGGAAATCGAGACTCTCGAATCCCGGGATGGAAGCCCTAGTCGTAGCCCAATCGCAGAACCGTAATTTCTGAGTACATTTAATAGTTTTGGTTTTAAATGATTTATCAAACTCATTAGTAACTAAATGAAATGCGCTAATTGTTAGAAATACATTATTGTGTTGTGTTGTGTCGACACGACACACTGTAATAATGTGTTTCTAACCATAATAAATGTATGAAACCGATACGTACCGTGTTGCGATCGCGACACGACACAACACAACACAATAATATATTTTCAACACACTTGCTCGTAAAGTGAGCCCTAATACATCGCTTTTTGGGCCATAAACCGAGCTATAACAAACGCGTGCAATAATATATAAAACACTAGGTTGTTATAGAATTATCCCTACAAAGTTAAATTAGTACCTTACTGCAAGTTCTATGCGAGTAAACAGAGCATTCCGAATTTAACTGGGTAATGCAGTTATTTTTTTAATAACAACAAAGAGGTTTTATACCGCTGAAAATTAATATTCATTTTTGAAATAAATAAATGTGTAAGTCCTTAATTAAGTTAAACGAATATTTATTATTATCAAATTATTCCTAATTCACAATATTTTGCTATAAAATGCAATAATATTTGCATTTTATCAATTAAAATTATAATTTTGAAGTAGGCTGTATGCTCCCTCACCCCTTTGTTTGCAAAATATTCTTGCATTGGGCGTGTGAAAAAAACAAAAAAAAAACCTACGCGCCTTTTCCCATAATTGTTATATTTTGTTTTTGTCGTATTTGTTGCTGTGTGGTGAATTACTTTGTATTTTCCTCGCAAATGTGTTGAAAAACGTCGTATGAAACTCGTGAGCTTTTACTCATTGCACAATCGGCTGAGTTACGCCCTCGCCTGCGGCTCGGGCTGCAACCCACAGCCTTGTGTGCAATGACCAACATAAGCTAACTTGTCTCATAATGTACTATTCTAGCATTATTCCAAAAGTTTATTTCTTCCATCCTATTTCTTAAGTCTTTTTCGGTTTAAAGAATTCATACATCTACCGGATAATCAAAGAACTAAAAACTATGACCATAGGCAATGACAGCAGCAAACGTAATCTCAAGCAATGCTTTAGCCGGGTACACAATGTTTTCAAATAAGTTTTACAGATGTCGCCGTATGTCGATGTCAAAAAACAAAAAGTTCTTGTATAAAAAATGTCACATATATAGTTCTTCAAAGTCATAAATAAGCGCTATCGCACACGGGCAACTTAGTCGCCCAGCAACTGTTTTGTCTCTCACATGGTTTGTATGAAAAGTTGCCGAAGACCGTGTCGCTTCAGGAGCGTTCCTACGACCTGTGGTGTCACAGATCAGGCCGAGCCAGCACGTCGTGGGAACCGACGCGTCCGTTGACGTCTGCCGTGGCGCGCCGTCGTCTGCCCGATCCATCGGGTGTCGGTAACTTCAAAGGATCGGTGCGGCGCGGCGCGGAGCGTGGCCTGCCGGCGCCTGCCGCCTGTCGGCATCTGCCGTGCGTCACAGTAATGATATCTATCAGTATTGTAACTCGGCCGTCCTTGAAATACCTAATTACACCCATATTACATCATAAGTCGGTTCATATTTCGAGAGTTATTGTTGTTTGAATATGACCCTTACCATCTTACGTACCTAACCAAAAATTATTATTTTTGAAAATGGACAAATATGAATGAATACAAATCTCATCAAACGATTAAATCCAATTTTTATGAGTTTTGTTTTTTATTCATTTTCTAAGTATCAGTATTGCAATATTGTAATACGGCCAATGATATTAAAAAAAGTATAGATACGTTACCCGCACTCTACAGTGGCAAGACGAAAGTCAGGTAATTGCCCGACTTTCAATTAGTCAGGCCAGTCTCGCGACACGGAAACACATATGACTCTCATCAGTTAGGCACGATAAAACGGTGACATTCGGATTAAATATGCCTTCCTGCGATTGTAGACGATGCGATGTGTAAATTATACAGCAACAGTCAGAGATCGGAAAATTGTTTCATTTCACACTTAAGTACCTACTATATTTAACGGTAAAATGTATTTTCGTATTTTGTATTCCTCTAATCGGCCATATTTTTACACTCCCATGATCGCGCCAATGAGCATGCAGCGGTATTAATTACATTGTTAAAATAATTTCATTTCATTAAAGTACTTTCGTATCTTTCTAGTTTTGTGATTGTATTGTACGCACGACAGCACGTCAGGTTAAACAGTTGAACTACGAAAACAGCTTTTATTACGCACGGAATAAAGGCGGTCTCAAGGTCAACATATATAGTCTGACGTGCAGTTCACTGTACACATGAGGCACCTCAGGCCGTTCTTTTTTGGTCTATGTTGACCTTGAGACCGCCTTTATGCCCTGAGTAATAAATGTTGTTTTCGCAGTTTAATTGTATAACTTGATTGAAGTGCTGTCGTGTAGCGTAATATTTTAGAATCCATATTATTATACGGTCTATCTTCACAGCGAAATCAATTTGTATGCAGTCAAATACCTTGGTAACCAAAACTAACGATGAAAACAAAAAACCAAAAAAATGCGAAAAACCTACCTACACATATTAAAAGAAGAAACAAATTAGCTTCGATTCCTTCTGAATGTACAGTGCCTTTGGTCTTGAAGTAGCGATAATTTAAAGGCGTGAAATACATCTAATTTTATCGACAAAAACACCCACATGTTGGGGTGTCTATGTCTATGTTGGAATGGCCGCCATTTGAAACTTGACTTTTATCATACCTAAACCTACTGTATTTCACTATTTTATTAAACTGTGACGCCGCGCAGGGCGCGCGCCGCGGCAGGCGCCGGCGCGCCGTGGGAATGCTCTGCACAGGCCCCGGCGAGCCCCGGCGCGCCCCGGCGCGCCAGACGTTGTCGGTTCCCACGACCTGCGAGTAGACAGACGGGCTCGGCTCGGCGCGGCCTGTCTACAGGCAGGCCGTGGGAACGCTCCTTTCGTGTGCGCGCTTCCATATAAACCCGTGGACTTGATGTGAGAGACAAAACAGTTGCTGAACGACTAAGTTGCCTGTGTGCGATAGCGCTAAATGTAATTTTCTTAATTTATTTTACAGTAGAGCACATTAAAGTTTTTTTGGCGTGTTCCTCAGTGGCCGGACCACATTTAAGTACTCAGATGGTTTTGTTCCACAATGTTGCTACCTGAAGTCTACCTTCACAGGAATATATCATAATTAATAGTACCTCAACAGATAAGGAAATATTTAACAAATAAAGTGGTCCGGCCGCAGAGCAATGCTCTCTGGCCGCACCAACTCATATTTTAAAAAGTGTGATACATTTTCAAGAAATTTATATCGCAGTAAAACCTACCTAAATAGTACCTTCCACACGACTAGTTTCGTAAAATAAAACTCATTGGCTTAGAAGTTACAAGCCGTAGTTTGTGGTCCGGCTGGAAAGCATTCTCTGCAGCAGGTCAAAATCGTAAGTATGATTCATTTTCAAGAAAGTGATATCCCAATAAAAGCTACCTAAATAGTACCTTCCACACGACAAGTTTCGTAAAATAAAACTCAGTGGCTTAGAAGTTACAAGCTGTAGTTCGTGGTCCGGCTGGGAAGCATTCTCTGCAGCAGTGCAATATCGTAAGTGTGATACATTTTCAAGAAAGTGATATAACAATAAAAGCTACCTAAATAGTACCTTCCATACGACAAGTTTCGTAAAATAAATCTCATTGGCTTAGAAGTTACAAGACGTAGTTCGTGGTCCGGCTGGGAAGCATTCTCTGCAGCAGGTCAATATCGTAAGTGTGATACATTTTCAAGAAAGTGATATCCCAATAAAAGCTACCTAAATAGTACCTTCCACACGACAAGTTTCGTAAAATAAAACTCATTGGCTTAGAAGATAGAAGCCCTAGTTTGTGCTCAGGCTAGAGAATATTGCTCTTTTATTTCATCAAACTAATAATTTGTATAATTAAGCTCAAAGTATTTAATCCGGCTAGGAAGGACTACTTTTCAGCGAATGGAAGCAACTTTCTCAAGGGTCGGTCATGGGATGGGTGACCAAAAAACTGTGCTTCGAAAGGAACGTTAAGCCGTTGGTCCTGGCTGCATTTGCAGTCGTTAACACATACCAGTCCGCATAGGGCCCGCATGGTGGGTTATGACCCATCTTCTTCACAGTTCTTTACAGCGGTGGGGACTTCATTCGCGTGGACATTCGAGCATGATTCGGTAGAGCATGATATTACAATAATCTGAGTTTTCAAAGCGGGACGCGAAAAGAATACTAGCTTCCGCCCACAACTTCGTTCGCGTGGACATTCAAGAAAATCCTTAGGGAACCATTAACCAGGAAAAGAAGTATTTTATGTTTAAACGTCTACACTGTGCGCGCTGCCTTGCGAGGTAGGACATTAAAATATATAATACTTTTTATCCTGATTAAAGGTTTCCTAAGGATTTTCTCGAATGTCCACGCGAATGAAGTCCCCACTGCTGTAAAGAACTGTAAAGAAGATGGGCCATAACCGACCACGCGGGCCCTATGCGGATTGGTATGTGTTAACGACTGCAAATGCAGCCAGGACCAACGGCTCAACGTTCCTTCCGAAGCACAGTTTTTTGGTCACCCATCCCATGACCAACCCTTGCGAAAGTTGCTTCCATTCGCTGAAAAGTAGTCCTTCCTAGCCGGATTAAATAATTTGAGCTCAATTATACAAATTATTAGTTTGATGAAATAAAAGAGCAACATTCTCTAGCCTGAGCACAAACTAGGGCTTGTATCTTCTAAGCCAATGAGTTTTATTTTACGAAACTTGTCGTGTGGAAGGTACTATTTAGGTAGCTTTTATTGGGATATCACTTTCTTGAAAATGTATCACACTTACGATATTGACCTGCTGCAGAGAATGCTTCCCAGCCGGACCACGAACTACGGCTTGTAACTTCTAAGACAATGAGTTTTATTTTACGAAACTTGTCGTGTGGAAGGTACTATTTAGGTAGCTTTTATTGGGATATCACTTTCTTGAAAATGTATCATACTAACAATTTTGACCTGCTGCAGAGAATGCTTCCCAGCCGGACCACAAGCTACGGCTTGTAACTTCTAAGCCAATGAGTTTTATTTTACGAAACTTGTCGTGTGGAAGGTACTATTTAGGTAGGTTTTACTGCGATATAAATTTCTTGAAAATGTATCACACTTTTTAAAATTTGAGTTGGTGCGGCCAGAGAGCATTGCTCTGCGGCCGGACCACTTTATTTGTTAAATATTTCCTTATCTGTTGAGGTACTATTAATTATGATATATTCCTGTGAAGGTAGACTTCAGGTAGCAACTATGTGGAACTAAACCATCTGAGTACTTAAATGTGGTCCGGCCACTGAGGAACACGCGTTTTTTTGTTATAACTGTGTTTGTTGCACTAATGCTTTACTGACAGTGGCGCCGTCTACCGTACAGTTGTTGAATTAAAAAAACGATCTTCAATAGATTCGTATACTTAAAAGGAAAGTTGTGGCCTAGACATAATTAAACATTATTTTTTTAGGTATAGTACGATAAATAGTGCCCCATCTCAAAACTTGAATAAATTCACTAGGTGCTCTTGACTGTACCGACAATTCATATTTTTCTCATCCCTAGGCTAGGCTACACTACGATTGATTGTAATGATTTTAACCAAATAATCATCACCGTATGGCCTGGAGCGAGCGGCGCGCTTTGCACGCCGCGACTAAGCTACACTATCGTTGGTGGTAATGATTTTTTTTCAACACACTTGCTCGTAAAGTGAGCCCTAATACATCGCTTTTAGGGCCATAAACCGAGCTATAACAAACGCGTGCAATAATATATAAAACACTAGGTTGTTATAGAATTATCCCTACAAAGTTTAATTAGTACCTTACTGCAAGTTCTATGCGAGTAAACAGAGCATTCCAAATTTAACCGGGTAATATAGTTATTTTTTTTAATAACAACAAACAGGTTTTATACCGCTGAAAATTCATATTCATTTTTTAAATAAATAAATGTGTAAGTCCTTATTTAAGTCAAACAAATATATATTTTTTTTTAATTATTCATAATTCACAATATTTTGCTGTAAAATGCTAAAATATTTGCATTTTATCAATTAAAGTTATCATTATGAAGTAGGCTGTATGCTCCCTCACCCCTTTGTTCGCAAAATATTCTTGCATTGGGCGTGTGAAAAAAACAAAAAAAAACCTACGTGCCTTTTCCCATAATTGTCATATTTTGTTTTTGTCGTATTTGTTGCTGTGTGGTAAATTACTTTGTATTTTCCTCGCAAATGTGTTGAAAAACGTCGTATGAAACTCGTGAGCCTAACTTGTCTCACAATCTACTATTACCAAACTATCATCACCGTATGGCCCAGAGCACGCGTCTACATAAAAGATTATGCACCGAAAAAAACCTAAAGAGTTAATTTTTAGTAAATAAATAAGGTAGATAATTATTACTTATTCAAAAAAAATTACTGATTTTCTTGACTTATAATGAAAATAGGGGGCGGCAAAATTCGGGTCCGCCCCGGGCGGCACAAACACACGCTACGCCACTGCCACGCACGCCTTACCCCTGTTGTATAATAAACTGCATTATACAACAACGTGACAACCCCACTTAGGCCAACCACACACAGACGTAATCATCACGTAACGGAATTCCGAACGTCATTTCGACAATGTATGAAGATTCCGTACGGAAAAAGTGTGTGGCAACTGGCAGCCCATAGATTTTGTATGCAGCTGCTGCGTTCGGAATCACGTACGTACGGAATTCCGTAACGAGATTCCATCTGTGTGTGGCCTGCCTTAGATCTAAGCAACCCCAGATCGATTTTCTTCCGATTCAGGCCAGGTTTATAAAAAACATCCAGGGTCGTATATATGGGAGACCCTATCTGTGATATGGGGATGAAAGGTATATAATATACCCTATGTCCTTCTCTTCTTCTGTCCCGACAACGTGTATGTAAAATTTCATGATGATCAGTTTGTTAAATATCATAGTGATCGGTTCAGTAACCACCTAGTTAAGACGTGCAGGCATTGTGAAGGATAGGCGTAACAAAAAAACAAACGGACTTTCGCATTCAACTCATCAGCTTTTAACATTAAATTTCGGTGAAGCGCTCCTGGCAGAACTTGACAGACTGATCGTACTCGATCACCGGTCCATTCAGGTGTCGGATGGGAGACCGTTAAAGTGGCATTACAACTGAGCGCTTTCGTGCTTCGCAGGGCACGTTAAACCGTCGTCGGTCCCGGTTGTTGTCATCTGATAACAGACGTTAAGCCAAGTTAGAGGCCTTACAGGCGGCTTGATAAATTCTAACACCGAGGTGGCCACTTAACCCTCATTCGATAAGAAAGAAAGATTAAATTTCGGCGTTATAGTATAAGTAATGTTAATGTAAGATTGTCGTGGTTTCATGTGATCAAATTGTTGAGTTGAGTGATTTTTATCCTGCCTATGTAACCCGTAGCTGTAGCGTTTGGCATAAATAGGCCAATAGCCAGACATCTTGACCTTCTCTTCTGTATGAAATAAAACCTCCTTCAAAAACCTTGAAAATAATCTAACAAAAAACCGGCCAAGTGCGAGTCGGACTCGCGCACGAAGGGTTCCGTACCAAAAAACGGCAAAAAAATTACGTTTGTTGTATGGGAGCCCCCCTTAAATATTAATTTTATTCTGTTTTAGTATTTGTTGTTATAGCGGCAACAAAAATACATCATCTGTGAAAATTTCAACTGTCTACCTGTTGTCGTTATTAATATCGAGCAAAAAATGGCAAAAAAATCACGTTTGATGTATGGGAGCCCCCCTTATATATTAATTTAATTCTGTTTTCAGTATTTGTTGTTATAGCGGCAACAGAAATACATCATCTGTGAAAATTTCAACTTTCTAGCTATCACGGTTCATGAGATACAGCCTGGTGACAGACAGACAGACAGACAGACAGACAGACAGAGAGACAGACAGACAGAGAGACAGACAGACAGACAGACAGACAGACAGACGGACAGCGGAGTCTTAGTAATAGGGTCCCGTTTTTACCCTTTGGGTACGGAACCCTAAAAACAGCTTCAAAAATAAATTAATGGCTCTAAAAAGCAAGTAATAAAATATTGAAATCTGCATAATAACTAACTCGAAAGTTTGTATGCATATCTTATATTAAACAACGCCATATATTAAACAACCCATGATTAAAGTTCAGATATTATTTCTTGCTTTTTAGAGCCATTAATTTATTTTTGAAGCTGTTTTTTGTTAGATTATTTTCAAGGTTTTTGAAGGAGGTTTTGTTTTTATTAAAAACTTTTTTATTTTAAACTTTTTGTGGTAAGTATATTTGGTGATGATATTATCTAAGTTACAATAGCCTTATGTCAACGGCTCATCACCTTTTACATAGTACTGCTTTTCCCGACGCAGGGGCGTTTATTGTTGAGGAGTTCTCCTGGTTCCACTATCAGCTCCACTTCACGATATGAATTATGATGAGCATAAATATCCTAGCAACCATATTAAAGTAATCGTATCGTACCAGTGAACTACTTAGTATTGAATAGTTCCGATGATCATCTATGCTGGTCTTCATCATCAGTTCCACTTCACCAAAATGGTACTTTTCGAAAGCAAATGCACAAGTTACTTAAGAAAATACTAAAATCGCTATAGATGTGCCTATAATATTTGAAGAGTTCCCTCGATTTCTCCAGGATCCCATCATCAGATCCTGATTTCGTGACAATAGGACTAACTTAGAACTACATACTTTCAAACAAAAAAAGAATTTAAAATCGGTCCAGCCGTCTTCGAGTAATCGAGTAACATACATAAAAAAAAAAGATTCCGACGAACTGAGAACCTCCTCCTTTTTTTGAAGTCGGTTAGTAAAAGTAGTTCATTTGTTAGAGATAGTTAATTCAATTCAATTCAATTCAATTCACTTTATTGCAATTTCCACAATGGTAACAAGATGGTAGGTAAAATGACAAAGTACATTGTAGACCCTGAAAAGGGCACAGCAAATTATTTGGAGAGGAGTTGAGAGGACGACTTACTTTTTTTCAATTAAATAACATTGCTACTTAATTAAATATTTAAATCGTTATCATTTAAAAATTCTGAAACACTATAATAGCATTTTTCAAAGAGCAGTGTTTGTAACTTTTTTAAGTATATGCTGTAACTTTTTTCTTCTGTTAGTTCTTTCGGTAGTTTATTGTGTATTTTTACTGACATTTCGAGCGGACTGGATGAGTTCATTCGAAGCCTATTTACTGGTATCATTAACTTGTGGCCATGTCGTGATGTGTATCGTGATGGAATGTCTTGTCTCTTTGTGAAGAAGTTTGGATGCTTTCGTATGAATTTACAAATTTCCAATATGTAGATACACGGTAAAGGTAAAATTTTGAGTTCTTTAAAAAATGGTTTGCAGCTGTCTGTTGGATCTATGTTAACTAAAATTCGAATAAGCTTTTTCTGTGCTGTGAAAACTGTGATTGCATCTGAGCTACACCCCCACAATATGACGCCGTAATTTAACCATGCATGTGCGTATGCAAAGTATGCAGCTTTAGATGTTTCTAAGTTAGTGGTTTTTTTTGTTTCACTTAGCGCATATGTAAAACTTGATAACTTGGTTTTGATTGTAGCAATGTGGGCTTTCCAACACAGATGTGAGTCTATGACTAAACCGAGCAGTCTACATTGAGTAACGCTTTCTATTTTTGAACCATTATAAGAGAAATTTACTTCTAAACTATCTTTTTGATGCGGGTGAAATGTTACGAGTTTTGTTTTAAGGAAGTTAATTTCCAAATTATGCTGTGTCATCCAGTAAGTTATTTTATTGAATAGGTCTGTAAGTTTTTTATTTAAATTTATGTTATTTTGGCAAGATACAAGCAAGGAAATATCGTCTGCAAATAGAACGCAAGGGTCATCTATTAATTTAGGCAGTTCATTAATGTAAACTAAAAATAGTAAACATCCAACAGTGCTTCCTTGAGGAATTGATGAGTTTACTATTTTGCTATTCGATCGTACAATTTGTATTTCTTTCGTGGTTTCATCAAAGTGCTCAATTTCAACATACTGTTCCCTATCTTTCAAGTATGAGGTGAACCATTTATGCGCAGGACCTCGTATACCAATATTATAAAGTTTTTGCAATAATATTTTATGTTGGGCCTTATCATAAGCTTTGGACATGTCTAATAAAATACCGACAGCATATTTTTTATCATCTAAAATTTTAAGAATTTCTTGTACGTATTTAAATACTGCCAGCGTGGTGGACCTGTTCTTCCTAAATCCATTTTGGCACTCATTGAATATGTTAAATTTTTCGCAAAACCTATAAACGCGGTCAAACATTGCTTTTTCTAGTATTTTAGAGGAGGAGTTACGTTTATTTACCTACGATCATTCTGATCGAAGTTATTTACTCATGTAGAGATAGTATGACCATTACGTATTAAAACATCTTGACTTGATTGGTGTGTTGCCTAGTTGCATTCCCCATGGATAGATGGCTTGTTAACATCGATGTGCAATTACCGGCTGCACTCGCCACGTGTTCCAATTACATAAATACAATGCGTATTGCGTACCTACCTACGACACCTACGATTACTGTTAACTATACAGGCGATGTAAGTATATAAGTATGATTGTCTGTCTTATTGCTGTTAAAGCTGATAAGTTTCTTGCGCCCGTTCTTCTTGTCAGTTAAAAAAGTCTTGAACGGGTGGTAGGAAAAATGTACTTGAATAAAGCTATTTTTGATTTCGACTTTGTTTGTTTAACTAACAAGGACGGAAAATGGGTGTAGGTAGCTTGAAAAAGAAGAACTTGAAGTATTCCATCTTAATTAAGTAGACCAATGGTACAACCCGCCCACTAATTGTCTATTACAAAATCTATCACAATCTCTTTCATTTGACGGAACATTGATACCTACTTCTTTTCTTTTTAGCACAAATAAAACCCGTCGTTATCAAAGAAATGCAGCAATGTGTTTCATCCATCTATCAAATGAAAGCGATTATGATAGATTTTGAGACTAGACAGTTAGCCCCCGCCCCGGGTCAAGTTAACTCGGCACTTGAGACGAATGCGACGTTTTCTTATAATCGTTCACTTCACATATTATATTGTACTGCAATTGATGTTACCATGTTCTATCATTCCACTATCATATTCCCTATTTAATCTTAACCATTTATTACACAGCCATTAAAGTATCAGACCAAAAAGGGCTTAGGGGGTAGGTCGGCCACAAAATATGTGATCCATGACCGAGTGTCCTACTATAAAATTTTTGATGTAGGCTTTTCGGGCAAACATTCTATTTCAGGGCCCGAGTTCACTTCATTCTTGTGTGAGAAAAAATCATTCAACCAAAAGTTTGTTATCGACGCGACACGTATTTTCATCCTCTACCATGAAGATGCCAATTGCCAATGCATAATATATACCTACCTAGTTAAACATTATGCGTATTCGCGATTCAATCAGAACAGAACAAGTCCATAGGAAATCCTCGCCACTTTGAAGATTTGATCTTTAGCGTTGCATTCCTGTATTTACACACAATTCCGAGTGAATGAAATTAAAACTGCACAATAAAAAGGCGAGCGCAGACAATAAAGCTGGAATGAGCGTTTCCTGCGATTACACCGCTTCCCGAGGCACAATGGCCGCCACGGTATATTATACGGTTAATTTATTACTAAGTATTTCAATGGGTGTTTGTAAAGATTTTGGAACAGATTTCTTGGATATTTTAGACCCTATTCAGAAAGATTCATGTGTGAAAACTACGAGTTTAGTCTTCTATTCTAAGGAGCAGTTTTACGTTTCTCACAGAAATTTCGCTAATATCCAGTTGGAATCAGTTGGATTGTACCTTGTACCTAGTCATGCTCGAAAACTTTCGATGTTTTTCGAAATAAAATGTTTCTATGGGAAAATATAAGTTTCGTTAACATTTTCCAGAGACATGTACTTAAGTATTAAAAATCCTCCCTTCATAGTTAGCGAATACTTTTGGTTTCATATTGTATCCTGATCATAAACTTTACCTATACGTTATACGTACCTACCTAGATATAACCTACCTTTGAATTTTTTTTGATCTTGAAAATGTCCATAAGGCCAAAGTATAGAATAAATAATAACCAAAGTCAAAAGTCATGTATTATTTCCCTGAAAAACTTTCTTAAGTTGCATGGCTGGTTGGCATTATTGAAAACTTCAGTGCATTTAATAACATTTTGTGCAATTCTGATACTAAAATAAACAAGCAATTTGTACACAAAATGTACTACTTTTGTGTTGCAATAATAACCAGTGTATTTTGTGGTAAAATAAAATTTATTAGGTACTATTATGTTACAGTAAAATTAACTGTACAAAGTAACTTTTGAAGCGGAAAATTATTTGCACAATCTACTTACTATTCAATGGTTATCCTGACTGAATTAACTAATGAGGTGTGATACAAAACTTAATTAACCTATTTAGGATAAACTATAGTTAGTATAATATCACCACGAGAAATTTGACGTGAAAGTCTTAATTAATAATATTTAACTAGGTAAGTAACCTTCATTAGGTTTTTATTGTTTTTTAGTTAGGGGCTATTTATTATAAAAACTCCTAATAGTAAAATCTTGTCTAGTCTCTGATTACCTACCTAACAAGTAGATACTTATTTACTAGTAAGTTCCATCCAGCCAAGTTCCTTCAAAGCTTAAAAATCCACCTCGAAAAAAGTTTTGGATAAAAGTACGCTCTTACCTATGCATAAACGACATCCCTGGATTCCCCAAAACATTTATTCTAAAATCCCCAATTTCCAAACAACTCGAAGAAAGGAAGTTCCGCATTCCCCATAAATATTGATGGTTAACGAGAAAACAAAAACGGAAATACATAAAGTAATTCGGAGTAGGTACAGCGGAGTTGGCCATGTTTTATTGATAAGCTGGAGATTTATCGCGACTCCGCCGGTTTTTGTACCTGGCTTGAAGTTATGGGGGGTGAATCATGGGTGCATGAAGTACATGATTTGTAAGGCTCCCGGATGAGAATCGAAGCGCATATTTAAGTGTAAATGTGTTCAAGATTTCAGACATAAGTTCGTTGTTTGGCTTTATTTTTGTAAAATTATCGCTATGGTCGCAAAAAAAACATTAATGGGGAATGTCCGAAAAAAATCAAATTGACTGAATATTTTTTTTATAGGAATAAGCTCTCTTAGTAATAGAAAAAAAAAACAGAATTTTCGGTTGCGTGAAAAGTAAAAAAAAAAATCTCTTCGTCTTCACAAATATAGGAAACTTAGGAAAGTAACAGCAGAATGGAGATTATACATTTTCCATCACCTGCCACAACCACAACATGGTATTAAAAAAAATTTCAACACAAAATGTCAAATCTTTTTGTTTTTAATTCTTGTTGTCATAGTGGCAGGTGTTGGCAAAGGTATAATTTCCATTCTGCTGTTACTTTCCTACATTTGTGAAGTCGAAGAGACTTTAATTTGTTTAAATTTTTCACGCAACCGAAAATTCTGTTTTTTTTTCTATTACTTATTCCTATAGAGAGCTTATTCCTATCTATAAAAAATATTCAGGCAATTTGATTTTTTTCAGACATTCCCCATTGGCAACCGCTGGCTGCTTCAGTCACAGAATAGATAATATAAGTACCTACTACCTTCGGTAAGAAAAATATATTCGGGTAGTGGAAAACACTTTTGTTCAAGAAAATAATATTTTTTAAATTTGAGATTTTTGCATTAACAATGCTATTTTTATACAATACTAAATAATATACAAGAAAATATACAACTCGCACCAGAGCAATTCTAGGACGGGAATCGAACCCGCGACCTTTGGATATCCGGGCTAATGCTCTAACCACTGAGCTACCGAGTCACTAGTGACATCGACGAATTTCTTCTAGTATAGTACCTATATCCAACTTTTACGCTGTAAGCCAGCGTTATTTCACCAATGTGAGGAATTACTTTCAATTGAAATATCTTTTCAGATATTTGACAATTGATATTATTTAGTATTGTATAAAAATAGCATTGTGAATGCAAAAATCACAAATTTAAAAATATATAGCTATTTCATCTTTATCAATTGTCAAATATCTGCATGTCATTTGCCTAAATTATCTTGGTAAACAGATCCGGGTGAAGTGTCTTATATCGATTGGTGAAAATGTCTTATATCGATAGTCTGGAGGAATTTTCTGACGCTTGTATGACTGCCTTAACAGTTCTACTATATTTCTAGAACTAACCCACGCTTAACCCACTGGCATACGAATACCCTTCAAAGTTTATTTATCAAAGTTCATAGACACCTACGCTTAACAGCTGGTCGGAGCGATAATAACTCAGAACCTCGTTACGTAGCTGTCTATAATTAAAAACATAATCAATTCGAGTTGGGTACTAACTTAGATGACTGTAAGTTATGGAACTAACAAACTTGTCGGAACCCATTACTAGTACGTCTGGGTAGTTGGACAGTGCACCTCGTTTGTCGCACTTTCAATTAACCGCCATTTTGATAAACTCTATCTATCGTCGGTGGGCTGTGAAAACCTCATAAGTCGCAGATTAAGTAAGTAAAGAACTCTTTTAGCTGTATTTCATGAGAAAACCTCGTAATACCTACATGTCTACGTCAAAGAAACTCAGATTCGATAATTGTAGTGCCATCTATTGATGTAAATGAGAACCTCGTGAAAATATCTCACTATACTGTTTTTTGCATCTTCTGTAAAATTTGAAGTAATGCACATACCCTTTTTTATTTGGTCTGAGGCACATACGAAGTTTTCACAGCCCGCCGACGCTATGCACTCTATTTTATGTTATTTATATTTTATGATAATAATTGAACGGGAGACCCAGTTACATAATTATTAATTTAAGAAAAGTTTTCACAATATTTTAAAGATGTGGACGGACATTAAAAACTTCTATTGATCAACAAAAATATCCAGTTCAGGAAAGGCGACTAAGAGTGCGTTACAAAAAATATGTGTACAAAGTGTTACAAAAAAAAATAATCAAAAAATTAAAAACCCGACTGCATAAAAATACAAATCAACTGAAAAGATGGAAACAAGATTAAATATTAAAGGCAACATAATAACATGCAGTCGGAGACGTCGGAGACATGCATAAAGAAAGTGACATTATGAATGATTTGAGTTATATGCCTCCGACTGCATGTTATAATGTTGCCTTTAATATTTAATCTTGTTTCCATCTTTTCAGTTGACTCGTCTTTTTATGAAGGTGGGTTTTAAATTTTTTGTAATTTATTTTTTATTTAAGTATTTCTTTTTAGTTATTATTTATATGATATACCTTTTTGAAATCCTTATAATAAGCCCTTTAATTTGAAACCCATATTGCAGCATTCTAAAAAAAAAAATTTTTTTCCACTGCGTGTAATAGCACCGTATAGCCGCCATGTTGATTTTTTTATGACGCCACCTTCTTAAGAACACTTGGGCTGACAAGAAAAATCTAACGATATGTTAATCATAGCCGTTAAGTCGTTTGAAAGATATGAGGTAATAAAGAATATTACATACAAACATACAAGATACGCGCGAGAAACATAACCCTCTTGCAGTCGGGTAAAAAATCCCTAAAGCCGAATATAGTAGAGATAGAGCACAAAGCATACAATCCCAGAAAATTATTATAAACCCTGAAAACAGACACTTTTCTGATAAGAAAAGTTTTTTCATGATAAATTGCATAGTGGCAACTGGCAACCCTGGACTTAAATTGTGTTTTGCTTTTGCCCATTAATGAGATTGATCACCGAAAACGTCATTAGTCTTTTTGCGTCTAGGGTTGTCATTTAGCAGTTTTCCAAACACAAAAAAAACAACATTTTACGGTTTATTAAGAAACATCATGTATATGGATGGTTATGTGTAAACATGGCAAAGCTGCATGCGTACTGCAGTACTGTAGCTGCATACAGCGTTTTTAGTAAGTTTACAAGTTGTAAAATGTGATTGTCCGTAACAAATACATAGGCAAAGTTAATTTAATTTCGTTTGATTGTTTTAACCATTATTTTAACACTTAGAAACACGATAAGCACCAATTATATCACTTCTCTTGCACTATGTCATTATGTCAGTTAAATCATTAACACCTAATTTCCGTCGAAAGTTTTCCGTATTCCTTAGAGCTCAATCTTTTATATCAATACCAGATTTATTTTTGCTTTTTTTTTACTAATGATTTATGATGTGTTTTAAGAAGCTTTCTGCTGAATGTTAGTTAAACAGTAATGAGATTAATATATTTAGTTTTTAAGAGCTGTAAACTGGGTCAGGTCCTCAGGTCATAAGCTTTTAGTTGGTTGGGTGTGCCACCTCATTGACGAGTACGTTTAAAGTCAGCGAACTAAAATCTTTGGAAGTGTAATTGCAAACAAATATTGCTTAAAAAATGGCACCACGCCACGGAGCCGAAAGCTTTAGTCGGGCTAGCCACCCGGTGACTGACGTTATCGTTCTTTACAATAATTGCAGTTTGTATTGTAGAGAAAAGAGAGAAAGAGAAAGTTTATTAGAAATGACGTCCTATATGTAGTCAAATGGTGTAAAAGACGCAAAGAAGGCAGTAAAATATGCAGAAATAACGTATCTTATTTTTTCGTATATGTATAGATAATATCTATGAGTATAAAAATTATGGTCGCTAATAAGCAACCAGTGTTCAGACGCTTTGTGCTGCATAATCAAATACCAGCATTTTTATCTCAATCCACTTAGTTGTACTTCTCGTGTGGTGCCATTTTTGAGCGCAATGCTTGTTCCATAGATTTTAGTTCGCTGTTTAAAGTTAATGAGTTTTAATAATAGCAAACT
The DNA here is from genome assembly GCA_943789525.1 of Agriphila geniculea. Classification (NCBI taxonomy): domain Eukaryota; kingdom Metazoa; phylum Arthropoda; class Insecta; order Lepidoptera; family Crambidae; genus Agriphila; species Agriphila geniculea. The sequence continues at coordinate 30,217,469 of OX038872.1, read as the reverse complement.
GTAAAAGCAAGTTAAAAACGTAAGTGCATTTATTTTCGCGCATACTGATACTTTTACGGATATTCCGAAGCGTCCCATGGCCACGGTAACTAAAAAGGTGCCGGTACGTCGGGAAATGCATAAACATAGAGAAAACTTTAATAATAAACAACGCTCGTCCGAAAGTTTTACTAAAACATAAGTTACCTTAGAGTAAGACGCGCTTCTGTACCAGAAAGAGAAGCCATACGAAGCGTTCCCCTCTGCCGAAGTACAAGCCCAAATGGGCATACGCGGTTAATAAAACCAGTTGCGCGCGGATTTCTTTCGAGACGAAGCCGCGATGCTCTAAGTAAGTTACATTTGAAAATTGCTTGAAATGTTTAACGAAAAAGAAAACTTATGAAATCGATTGATCCAAGATCAGAATGGGAACTTTGGAAATGAAATGTGAAAATTTGTGAAAAAGAGGTCACAGGTTATTTTTTTTATCGTGGCGTATTGTGCAACGTGTTAAAAAAATATCCCTAATGCCGAATATGGTATTAGATAGGTAGGGACCATCAAACTGATCAACTTTTACTATGGGACCAACTTTGAAATCGCGAAAAAAATATCAGCTTTTTCATACATTTTCATATTTTCACTACCTATTTATTTTTGTATGAAATAGCTGAATTCAGAGTAATGGTCCCATACTAAAAGTTGTTCAGTTTGATGGTTCCAATCTATACATATAAGAAAACTATAAAATCTAAACGTTTGTGCACGAATCGCGCAAAAATCGCTGAACTCGGGGTTCAATTTAAAATCTAAGCCATGTGTCATCTAATTTGAGTGGGTAGAACCAGTGAAACAGCTTAAACTCTCTGTAGTACTAGCTTTCATACACTAAGGAGATCATTTAAACTTGTCACCTCAAAGCCACTGGTGGTACATTTTGGGGGGACTACGGGTATATAATAGGGGGGCAAAAGGGATACCCTACTGGGGATTTTTCTTCTGTCCGCGCGGATTAAGTCGCGGGTGGAAGCTATCTACCATATTCAGCTATAAGGTTTTTTTTTGTAACAAGTTGTATATTCTGCGGTGTTGCTCACATGCTCACCGACATATATCGAGATAGATGTATGTCTGTGGTGTTGCTCTATTGGACTTAGATCTTGGCTTGGCTTGGATCTTAGGTCTTGAGGAAGATTGAGATACTTGGGCTCAAAAGCAAACCCACTAGGAAATATCTACATACATTGTACGCTTAGATATGTTGTCGCCGGTACTTCTATTTTCCAATAATATTCCTCCGGCCGGAGGCGTGATAAAAAAGTGTTTCACAAAATCGGGAGCGTTTTAATAGGCGACGCGGTTATCTTCCCCGGATGAAGGATGTACTCTAAACCCGGGGCTACACCGAGTGACACGACAAGGGATCACTTTTCCCTTTTTTATGCACAGCGGGATATTACTTGGCCGTCACCTCACCTGATGTTAAGTGACGATAAGGCAGAAGGTGGAAGCGCACTACACCCGGAATCCTCATAATTAAGGAACTGGCTATCTTACCTCTAAATGCCGGAACACCATCAATTTTCAAATTGTTGTTATGGCGTCAGACTTAGGTGAAATAGTGGTAGCTAGCCAAGCGGGCTTGAATAAGCCCTACCACCAAACAAATGTACCTCTTTCCTGGGAATCAAACCCGGGACCCCTGCGTCTTACACGGGTGGGCGAACCACTAGACCAAGAGGCAGTTACCCTTCGGCCTTGGTATGAAGAATTTATTTTCTCGATACGATACCAGCCAGACCACTTTTAAAGACTGCGTTTGGTCAACTGTTCACCTTAAAAGATCAACACTGTTAAGCAGACTATGCCAACATCGCCAACTGTACAACGGGGAATGAAATGAAAGATTTTGAACTGCCTGTCTAGCTAGTTATCGTACAAATATTAGAAAAAACGCCATTCTTAAATGGTTTCTGTAATAACTGAAGAAGAAATTGATTCCTTGTTTTTCCGGAAAAAACTTAATCAGCTTTGAAAAGTAAAGCATTTTCTTCAGTTTTTCTTCAGAAAGTAGTAGAGTTCTTTCAAAAATAGTAGAATATTCTAATCCCGCGCCATTGTATTACAAGCCTTAGGACGCGATAAGTCCAATTTGCTCATATCACGCGCGCCTCTGCGTAGGGGGACTTTTAAAAACTCAAAGTTCTTCTTAAAAAATGAGCCAGCATTTTCTCACGTCGCAGCATTTCCTGCGAATATTTTATTGCGTTGCTGAAACGTTTGTGCCCACGTGCCCGGCTTCCGTGGTTTTGTCGTATGCAGTTTTGTTAGAGAACGTGCTTTTAGTACGATAATTTAAAATTTGAGCTATCAAAGTTTTTATATAGAGATACCTATATGATAATAGGGAATATGCGTATAGAGCGTTTTTGGCGGGTGCAGCTGCGTGCTAGCTTCATGTAACTACTATGCGTGCCAAATAAGAATAGTATCGACGACTTCACGTCACTGGTAAATTTTGTACTGCTAGCAAAAAAACAAAAAACCGACTTCAAAAAACCTACCTCTAAAAAGCAAGAAATAATATTCGTAATAATAAAAACACGTCTATTGAAGTCGGGTGGAGCTGGAGTACAAATTCCTTTTTTTTATTCTAAAAGCCCCACCCGACTTCAATAGACGTGTTTTTATTATTACGAATATTATTTCTTGCTTTTTAGAGGTAGGTTTTTTGAAGTCGGTTTTTTGTTTTTTTAAACAATTTTTTATTTTTTAATTTTTAGTGTAGGTACCTTTTGTATTAAGTAGTGTAGGTATATTATTTAGGTAGAAAAATCGGCTCAGCCAAACGTGAGTTAATCGCGGAGAAACATACATACATGCGGGTCAAACTACGAACCTCCTTTTTTAAGTCGGTTAAAGAACTACACTTAAGAAATCCCTTTTCAAACAAAAAAATTATTATCTTATTCAGTTCATAAACAAAGAAGTTATACGACTGATCATCGAGGTAGTTCACAAAAATCATACTATTTTCGTGCTTTTTTCAAGATTACTTGAAAAGTACTGAACCGATTTCAAAATTTTTAAAAATGGGACTAACTTGGAAGTTTACCTAATGTAATAACGTTTGAATCATTTCAATCGGTTCAGCCGTCTTCGAGTAATCGGTGTACATACAAAAAACAAAAAAAAAAAAAAAAACGGGTCGAATTGAGTACCTCCCTCCTTTTGAAGTCGGTAAAAATCCAATGATCGTTTGCCATGCTGATCGATGCCAGCAATAATAAAAATCATATTTTTATATATTTTGTTTATTTTTATGCACATTCTATACATTATGGAGTTATCAATTCTACCAAGCACTAACAAAATTGTCCAGTGCCGTGAAGTTGTCGATACTATTCTTATTTGGCGCGCATAGTACTTATATCACGAGAAAAAAACGCAATAGAAAAGTTTTAATATTGCAGTTGATTATCTCACGCATTATACTTTTGATTTTGATAAAAAAAATATGCATATTTCCTATTCAATAGGTATTTTATTTGTTAGCGGATATTTCTGAAGAAGATAGTTGTTCGAATTATCAAGCGTTACTTTTGCATGATTTTGTTTCATTTGTAACGGAATATTGCCAAGATGAAATTGCCAAATCTACAGCAAAAAAAATCAGTCCCAACTTAAAAGCCAAATAACGAAAGATTTAGTTTTGTATTTGGCACCGACTTCAAATTGGTTAGATTGGATTCAGAACTTAATTAGAACTAATTTGGTGAATTTTATTTTATGTTTCTAATTTTATTCGACTATCCGCTGGAGTTTTATAGACTAGATAGGCACTGTAAAAATCGATTGCTATGTTGAATTCTGTGGTTGAGTTTAGTTAGCATCGTCATCTCAATTGCTTATTTCAAGCACATTTCTTTTACTATTAATTTATACTTCTTACTGAGCGAGCTCAACTTACTATATTATGGCCTTGGTCTCCTATTTTATGCTACACGTGACGTCTGACTACAGCGTAAACATTCTTATACATTTCATACCGTCGACATCAGCGTTTGAAAGAGACGACAACGATACATCTCTTTAGTAAGCATTGTGACGTTAACGACGGCGTAAATAGGAGATTAGGCATTGGTCTCCAGCTATTACCTAAAGGCCGTCAGCAGGAATATTTACGCTAACGTCAGACATTGTGTTTAGCGTAAAATAGGAGACCATAGCCTTTGATTGTTAATCTTCGTTCCTCTGCATCCTAATTGACTTTGATTGAAAGATGTATTCTTATTTATTTTTATTTTAAGATATTTGGGTTGAAATAAATACAAATAAAATAAAAAAAATACAAATAAATAAATTCTTTACAAATACTGTAACTCTCATCCTCTTATTCGGTTCTTATTACTTTATAATCTTCTTAATCTTCTTAAATCGCCATAATAAAATCAGCCATAAGACCCGTCTAAAAGAGTCCAGGCTCTGGGCTCTTTTCTTGGCATAGGACTTGTACTATTAGTTATTCTATGGCATAGGCTCCTTCCAAGAATCTCCATGACAGACAATCATCTTACGCTGCTGCATGTAGCGGCTTTCAAGTTCACTTAAGAAGATTGTGAAATGTGAAGCAAACTTCTCTTTACAAACGCCGATAACGTTTCTACCCTTTAAACCTTTTTTGTATAATGGTGTGATACATTACGAATTGAATTTAAAGTTCTTATGCATCACAACAACATAATTACTAAAATTATATTACTCTAGGACCTAGAGTCCAGAGTGGAATACGTTAAATCTTCGTTTACCTATATGGAGATCGTTTGCTTCATAATATAAAATAAAGAAGACCCAATATTATAAAACACACACCGTGAATCTATTTATCTAGAAGTAGGTAAATTAGGGCTAGTGACTAGTCTCAATAACTTCTACATTAGGGCTATATAGTGACTAGTCTCAATAAGCTATTTCTATACCAATTACGCCGTATAGGATACTATAGGACGACGCTCGCAGCGAAGCGTCCACGCGAGCAGTGAAAGATCCATTTGCTTGTACGGCCAAGTTTGGAATGTCCGCAAACTTTCTTCATATGCCTCTCGCAGCCGTTTCGCCGTGGTTTGGTGCGAGTTTCAGGAGTCTCCGGTGACTTTATACTAAGTTCACCATTGTAGCTGTCTCATAGAACTTGTAGGTACTATTATGTATTCTGTTCTGTGTCATAAGTATGAAATATGCAGGCTAGAACACATTTATACATTAAGCAGCTCACACTTTTTTTTTCACATTTATACATAATCATGCTTCCAAAAAGTACCACACTTTGTAATTTTGTTAGATTTGAAATAGACTTTTAATCCTCGTTCGGAAGCGCTCATGGTGGAACTTGGCAGACTGACAGACAGACAAGCGTGGCATTACAATTGAGCGTTCCCGTGCTTCGGAAGGCACTTTAAACCGTCGGCGTCGGTCCCGGCTGTTGTCATGTGATAACAGTCGTTAAGCCAAGTTAGAGGCCTTACAGGCGGCTTGATAAACTTTAACACCAGAGGTGGTCACTATTCCTCATTCGATAAGAAGATCCTCGTTCGCCTCACTGAGTTTCGTCCCACATTAAAAAAAACATGATTCGTCCTAAAAATATGCCTCTGCCGCCCCAAAATGGAAATTATATAAAAATTTTAATATTTTATTCCTGATTCACTCCAAAATCATTATGAGAGATATCTTTCTCAAATATCGCTAAGTTATGAAAATATTTTAAAACACTATCTATCAAGTGTACCGGTTTATCTGTCTAATTTTATTTGTTTGAGCCTAAAAAGACTGTAGGTATTCAATAAGAATAGGAATATTTTTAGGACAGTCTGCTTTTAAGTGACACAAATTTTACCCGAGTTTTCCCTGTCCCTTGTCCCACGCGCCCTCATATTGTTGTAGTTTTGTGCAGACTCCGGCGGGTTACGCTAATAATTTGTTGTTCGCTCCGAATTTTTCTCGCAGCCCGTTGACAATGGTTCGCCAAATATTTTGTTTGCTTGCAAAAATATGGGGCGTGCGTCTACCGGCTTTATTTCTACTTTATTTCGAGCTATTTTGGGTTAACTGTAATCTCGCTCACTCAACGTATAAGTTGGTGCTCTTTTATGTAGATACGGAACTACTGAGTGCATATTAACTCGAGTTTCTTCAGAACTTTCATCTGCTGTGCTGTTTGAGAGTTTTTGTTGAAGTGGTTTTTGTTGAGTTGGCCAAAACTGCTCGTCAAGTTGCAGCTGCTAAAAATTAGCCTTTCTCTAGTAATAAACTGAATTCTTGTGGGTTAGGTATACGGTTCAGCCACAGTCCAGCCATGTAGCGTCTTCACAGTCACGTAAAAAAGAATTTACACTTAAGTCTAAGCCATTGCACCATCGAGGTTCTTGCTCGTGAGGAGCTCTAGACACAGAATACATAATAGTACAAGTACAGAAGATCCACTCCTCAAAGTCATTTAAATAAATAGCGACTCTATTCTAGACACAATAAAGTGCAATTCAGGTCGCACACCGCTCCCTTCGCTACAGTTATATTCACCTACAAGTTACCTCTCTTTCTATCGCGTAGCTCTTATCTCTTCTAACGACATTAGGGTTTCTACTTTTAAATAATAATGAAATAATAGCTTACAATACTTTATTACAAGTTATGTGTTTGTGAAATAAAATGTGTACTTAAATACAGTCAACGCCACATCACACTATACATACTGATTTGAGGCAATTTGCTTTCTTACGAAATCAAATTGTCATTAATAATTAAGTTTATTTCGAAAGTGCGATGCAATATGCCTTCATTTGGGTTAAATATCATAAATGTACGAACGAACGACGCGACAATACGCGAATGCGGTGCGTGAGTGAGTATCGAAATCGAATTGCTAACGTGCGTCCCAGCCGGCACGCGGCGGCCCTCTGAAATTAGTCCGTCCGGACGGACCCGCCGGCTACTTGTAGCTTCGTACCTAAAGCGCGGAGTGCGCTTAGCCTGCTCTAGATTCAATTTTATAATAAACTAGCGGCCCGCCCCGGCTTCGCACGGGTGCAGTGCAATGTAGTTATTAATGTAAAACTGTGCTAATGTGGTGTCAGTGTGAAGTTATTTGATTATACTACAGGATATCTACATATATAAGATGTACGCAAGGGGTGTTAAAATATAATTGAAGTGTGTGTGTGTCTGTCTGCGATTTTTATGTATAGTTTAAGAGAAGCATACAGACGGCGGGAAGCGACTTTGTTTTATACTATGTTTAGCTTTTGCCCGTGGCTCCGCCCGCGTGGGAGTCGGTAATCGTTGTAAGTCTTCCCTTGGAAACCAATGATCGGCATGAAAAGAAGCCTGTGTTAAGTATTCCAGACTATAATCTATCCCTGTGCCAAATTTTGTCTAAATCCGTTCACCCGTTCAGACGTGATTGAGTAACAAAATGAACAACATCCAAACATCAAAAATTTCACATTTTTACAATTTTGTGATATGTAGGTAATAGCTGCACCCCGCGGTTTTACCTGCGCAATCTGTTGATTCTGTAACCAAACTCGCATCTCACTTCGAATCTCACTTCACTTCGCGTGAATTGTTATTAGAAATTAGCTAACTGAATGAGCAATTTTACCGATTACAGTAAATTTAGGTAGCTATGTAAAATATTTTGTGATGAAAAAAAAATCTTATCATTATCTTATTTATGATTTAAAGTTCCCGTCCCGTGCAGTGAAGTGAGATTCGAAGTGGGGTTCGAGTTTGGTTACAGAACCGACGCCCTACTGTTCACGATTTTGTATTAGGTAGGTAGGTAGGTACTTAATTAAATTTCTTAGCAGTAATATAACAAAATAAGTATAATAATATTATGTAACATTTAATACTCATACTTAATAGTTTAGTAGGTATCTTCTTTTTAAATAAAAATCTATGTATGTTTATTTGTTCCTGGTTCCTGGCTAAAATAACGTGACATTGCAAATTATGTCGGGTGCAACTTATGTTGTGCATTATTATCCGGCTCTCAATCTCAACACTTTACACCACATTCCTTGTCACGTTAGATATCTGATATTTGCTAGATTTTGCCACGTTTTATAAGTAGACTAATATTTCGTTAAGTAGTGAAAATCAGGATAACATCTTATACAACATGAAATGTCAGCTCGTGCGGTGACATAATTACAATCTCAGGGGAGGTGACAACCTGACAACTGACATTTATTTTTCTTAATCGTACAAATGCACTAAGAAGTTTTGATTCCGATATCGAAGTCAACCACCCTAAAAATAGCTTTCTACCCCTTTTCAACCCTGTTAGGGGATACATTTCAAGAAAATACGAAACACGTATTCAATTAGTTTTGTTAAAAAATGTCTATGCCAAATTTCAAGTCAATCGGGCCAAGGAATCGCTTTCTCCCATACAAACTTTGCCACCCTGTTTTACCCCCTTAGGGGTTGAATTTCGCAAAATCCCGTCTTAGTGAGCACCTTCACCCTAAAAGGGACCCCTAATGCAAAATTTGAGACTCCTAGCACTTGTAGTTTCTGAGATTTCGTGATGAGTCAGTGAGTGATTTACGCTTTTATATATATAGATATGTGAGCCAGACAATATTGGCAGATAACAACAAGGTCTTTTCTCGGAATTACATGTAGCAACAATCCAAAATTCTCTTTTAAAACAAACCGCACTGATTACCAAACCGACAAAACGCGGAGCGTTCAATCTACTTGACAGTTAATTAAAACAATGATTCCTGATTAAATTATGATTTATGAATTCCAATCGAATAAAGTACCAGCTGATACGTTTAAAAGGTCGGGAGCTAGCTGGACATAATACGTCTTCTATTGAAACAATATGTACCTAATAATTATTGCAGTGTACAATTTGATTATTACCTACTCCACTACTATTCTAAAGTCTATTTTTTTACATAGGTACTTATTTTATATTTTTTCACACACAAGTAACAACACAAGCTGAACTGGTCAGCTCTTTCGGTTGTATAATTTTATAATTAATCTTTAAAGAGATTATTAGACCTTCCTGAATAACGGATCCGATATTCAGAGTCCGATTTAGGACGAGAAATTCAGTCGCCAAAGGGCCTGATTAGACCTTCCTGAATTCAGGAAGGTCTAATCAGGAGCTTTGGTGACTGAATTTCTAAATGAGACTCTGAATATCGGATCCATTATTCAGGAAGGTCTTATAATACCCACCTAAATCGGATCCTACCTTCCTGAATGCAATTAAACTTCTCTGAATTTAGAAGCGACTGAATATCGGATCCGATATTCAGGGAGGTCTAATAAGCTCTTAAGATCTTGTATTGTAATTTGTCATAAACACGCCGAATTAATGATTACTTTACTCCACTTTGCAAATGCACTATTTGGATATTCAAAAAAGTATGTTTTTCCCATTTAATGAAATGAACTTTCGTTTATCTCATTGACTACTATTGTTAGCACTACTGTAGGTAACAATTTCCTGATGGTTTCCAGTGGTACTTCATAGCAGTAGTGCCAAAAACAAAATATATCTTCAAAATTCTTAACTAAAACAAACAAACGTGCATGCAATCCACTCTCCGCGTTTTTTCACGCGAACGCAACGTAGGTAACGAATTACAAAATGGCGGCGCGTTTCACCTGTCAACCGGCGCAATCCATCATGGCCGCCCCGCCAAAATGAAACGCTTTGTCCGCGCAAAATGGTGGGTGTCTTTATAAATGCATGTAAGCCTGGCCCTGACTTCCAGAAATAAATGTGTTTTCGATCTAAATTGTATCGGTGACATTAGATGTTGCAGTTTTTTAATTAAGTTTATTAAAAATCGGTGGGTGTCTTATCTATCCCCCCTTAAATAAACAAATGTACAAAAATTAACACGTTACATTACACGTCACATATTTATATTCTACCACAGAATAGATAATATGATTCTACTAGCGACCACCCGCGACTTCGCCTGCGTGGAATGTTCTTCTGCTATCCCCAAGTACATTTCGATGGCTATCCCTCGGGAATGAAACATTTTGGTATAACTTCAATACGAATCCCGACTATCACTTAAATGGTGCTTCTTTTGCATTGCAGGTATTTGCGACTGCTTACAAAATAATTATAGAGTTTACCAAAGTTGCAATTAATCAATCAATCAATCAATCAATCATTGTTTTATTTGCGAAGACATGGTGAATACAGATTTTAGACAATTATTTTAAGTACAGCATGGCCTGTCGAGTTTATCGACGTGCAAATATTTTGTTAATCAACTTAATAATATCAAATAATGTTATTCGTTAGTTACTATAATTACAGCAAATATTAATTAAAATAAGATAATGTCAAGTAGTGCAATTGCTCAGTTATTATTAAAATATTACCTACTTATTAACTATTTAAGTGTATGTCAATTTCATTTAACAATTTATTAGGGATGTCCATCAAAAGTAATTAATTAGTCAAATTATCCGTCAAAAAATCATTAACAGAGTAATATGTTTTATCCATCAAAAAATTATATAAAATTGTTTTAAATTTGTTAAACGCCATTTCAGTCAATTTATTTGGCAATTTATTATAGATAGAAATTGCCATACAATAGGCATTTTTAGAAAATAGTGTTAGTCTTTTATTAGGTATTTGTAACTTATTTCCTTGTCTGCCTCTGTATTGAGAATGCCAATTAGTTCTAAATAAATTTAAATATTTTTTTACAAATAGACACATTTCAAAGATGTATAGACAGGGCAAAGATAATATTTGTAACGATTTAAATAAGGGCTTACAGCTATCTAAATAATCTGCACCACAAATACACCTAATACACTTCTTTTGAATCTTAAAAGCTCTATGCATATCGACAGAATTTCCCCAAAGTATGAGCCCATACCGTAGCATACTTGACACATATCCATGGTACGCTAGGAGGGCTGATTCTTTAGAAGCTACTTGGCTAATCCTCTTTAAAACGTAAACATACCTGTCAATTTTCTTAACTAGCATTTCTATATGAGCTTTCCAGTTACAGTTTTCATCAATGTGCATGCCTAAAAATTTTGTATTATTTACATTTTCTATTTTATTGCCATTATAATTGATGTCATGATTTATGTTTAATCTGTAATGTGTTTTAAAATGTATATAATTTGTTTTAGTTAAATTTATGTGTAAGTTATTGTCCTCCAGCCATTTTATAATATTATTTAAGTTTATATTAGCTACATCTGCCAGTTCTTGTTTATTTTTAGATTTTATAATAATTGTTGTATCGTCCGCAAACAAAATACACTTCTGGTCGATTGCATTTGGAAGATCGTTTATATAAATCAAAAATAATAGTGGCCCCAGTACACTACCTTGCGGTACACCGCATCGATTAAAGCAGTAATCTGAAGAATAATTTTCTTTTACATTACCAGAAAGTGTTGTTATTTGTACACACTGTTTCCTATCAGTCAAATAACTCTCTATCCATGACAAAGCGTTCCCCCTAATGCCATATTTTTCAAGTTTATTTAGCAACAGCTTATGAGACACAAAATCAAAGGCCTTGCTCATATCTAAAAATATTGCCAATGTATGCAATCCATCGTTAAGGCTCTGTGTGATTTCTTTAATTAAGTGAAAACAAGCTAAGGTTGTAGAACTATTTTTCCTAAAACCAAATTGTTCGTTCCTAAGGATTTTTTCGTTAGTGATGAATGTGTAGATTTTTTCATACACCTTTTCAATTATTTTTGAAAATATTACTAGCATAGCAACAGGTCTATAGTTGCCTAATTCATCACAATTTCCACTTTTGTACAGAGGTTTTACTATCGACAGTTTTAGGTCAGAAGGAAATACACCTTGTTCAAGAGATAGATTTATAATGTGCGTCAACGGTCGAACAAAGTACTTAGCATTTTGTTTTAAAATGTCGGTGTTAAAATTGTCGTATCCTGTAGATTTAGTATTTTTCAATGTCATTATAATTTTATACACATCATTTTCATTTATAGGTGTCAAATATATAGTGTTAAGATTAAAGGCAATTTTACGCAATGATTCATTATTACTATTAATGTCAAAATGTTTATTAGTAAGATTTATAAAATAATTATTAAATTCATTACAAATATCAATCGGTCTGTCAATATAATTATTATCATTTACTTTTATTCTTTTAATGTCATTTTTTGTTTCATTATATTGTGCACAATTTTTTATTATATTCCATGATGCTTTGCACACATTTTTTGATTTGGAGATGTAGTGAGCATTCGTATTTTTCTGTGCTTGTAGTATACATTTTTTCAATATTGTAGTGTAACAATGGTAGCGTCGATTATTATGTACCTTGTTGCTTGGTGACAATCGGTATTTAAGATACAGTTTCCTTTTTTGCACACAACACCGCCTTAAACCTTTTGTGAGCCAATTATTTTTGATTGGTTTATTTGTTCGCTTAATCTTTATAACTGGAAAGCATAAATTATAAAATAGGACTACCAGATTATGAAATGACACAAACGCTTTATTTGTATCATTATTTTCCAGTACTTCATTAAATGACAAGGACGAAATACATTCTATAAATTTATTTTTATTACTTTTACTCATGTCTCGTCTATATTCAAACCAAGAATTTAATTTTTTCTTGTATTTTAAGGATGACTCTAAATGAAATGATAAACTTTGACCGGTTTCATGATCTGATAAGCAGAGTATGTGTACTTTAGGATTTGTATTCGATAAATTACTAATTATTAAATCTAAGCATGCTTTCTTCCTCGTGGGTCTATCTATATGATTTGTCAGATTAAAGTTACTTAATATACTTGTCAAATTTTTGCTATTTTTGTTGTCTTGTAACATGTCAATATTTAAATCTCCAGTCAGTATAATATGTTTGTTCCGTTTTCTCGCTATTGTATTTAACATTGATTCTAATTGTTGCAAGAACAATTCGGTGTTGGAAGTTGGAGTTCTATAGACACATATTATAATAAGTTTATACTGTATTAATTCGACAGCACAACACTCAAAGACATAAGGCATGGATTGCTGAATATCAATCTTTTTGAAATCTATATTATTTTTTAATAGAATACAGGTGCCACCCCTACGCTCGTTTCTACAAAATGAAGCGGCTAGTTTGTAATTTTTAATATTTACATTTTGTTCTGAGCCTTTTTTTACAAATGTCTCAGACAAACAGATAATGTCAATATTTCCTATCTCTTTCTCCAGCTCATTAAGAGATACCTCAAATATATCTTGTTTGCTGAGGATACTGGCGATATTTTGATGAAGTACAGTAATTTTAGTTAGAGGAACGAAAAAAAATATTTTTATTCGATTGAAAATAATCAGTTATTAATTTCTGTTTTAAATTTATATTAGATTTTAACTTAGTATTTTTAGACATTTTTATAGTTTTATTAGTATTATTTTGTAAATATGATTTGATTTTGTGTGGCAACAGATATTCATTTTTGTAGTGTAAGTAATCAATTTCAATATTTATTTTAAAGCAAAGCTCCTGTATGTACATCCTTGAATAATACATTTTTATAAAAATACTATTATTATAATTTCTCAATAATATTCGTAAATTATAATTTAAAAGGTCAATATTTAAATAATTATTAAATAATACATTTAATATAAATACTTTAAAATTTCGGAGTTTGTACAGTGCTATTCCCAACTCTGATAACAGTAGATATGGATTTTTATCATTACTACCAAACGATAATATAATAATATCATCTTTATTTAAAGTCTCTTTAAGGTAGTCACAGGCACTTAATATCTGGGACGTGGTAGCTCCAGGCTTCACTAAAGAAGTTACTGTGTAGGTATTATTTGAAGAATTAAGAGCTCGGCTGTCATGCAAATTTTTGGATAAATCCTTAACTTGTTCATCTCCAAGAATAACAATTTTCCTTTTCTTGTCCGTCTGTCTGACTTCTTGTTTTGAAAGTGTCGTCGATTCAATGTTTTTTGTCAGTGTTTTGCAATTGCATGTCATGTTTGTTTTACTACTAGCGCCATCTTCTGCATTGGTTGGTGTATTTATCGACAAGGAGTTAAGCACGCAATTGTTGTTGTCAATATTTTCTATTATTTGAGTTTGCTCAGATCTATGGTGAATTGGTGTGCTCCGTCTGTGATGTTGTGGTGTTTTGTTAAAAAGTACTGATTTATCGCAGTGTAATGGTGAAGTTCTTAAACTGCTACAATTCATAAACAAAAGTTTTCGTCGTATCGGAGTCATAGAAATACTTTTTTGTCCAACTTCCGTGGTAAGGGATTTCAATACGTCAATTTGTTTTTGCTGCCTACTTATTGTCTTTTTTAACTCATTATTTTCTAAGCTTAAATTGTCAATTTCTATTTCCGCTCTTGCCAATGTATTTTTAAGTGTTTCGATTTCCGATAATAATTCTTCATTCCTTGACATGTCATTTTGTCGTGGTTCACTTTGAATACTTAGCATTGTTGAGTCTAATATCGTGGAGTTAATTATGTCATTATCAGTTGTAGAAATGTCTGAATTAGATTTCGATCGTATTAGCTTTCGTCTTATAGTAATATTATCCATTATTTTTCGTTTATAGTAGGGTTATAATTGTCAATAATGTAGGTCAGTCGGCAAGTAGTCCGTGTAGGTAGGTAGGTATGTCGGTAAAGCAGTTTCCACATTCAAAGTATGTAACAGCTGACTTTTGTTTTTATGCAATTAATACACGAAATTATTGAAAATATTTAAAGTAGCATTGATCACTAACCTTCTACGGTATTAATTTATTGGTTTTAAAACTCGGCTTCACCCTTTTTTCTTTATAGCTTCAGATTAATTGCTTTGTACTAGGTCATCTGTTTATGTTGAATTCCTCAATAACGTTTACATAGTACTTGTTGAGAACACTTGTGGTTGTCACTTTACTTAAGGTATTGTTAATAAATATAAAACTTTGCAATATTATGATGTTTTAGTATTTTTAAAATTAAATTATATACAGAGACTATTTTTACTACGGCACACTAGCGCCGCCGTCCGTTTAAAGATGTGTAATTTATCATTCGTCTTCATAATCATAATTAATCATAATCGTCTTTTTTCTGGCTTTCTGTGATTTGATTTCACTTTACATTTTCAAATGGAACAAAATGTAATAAAATTCGTACAAGGCCTACAAGGATGAATGTAAAATTACATTTACAGATTTTAGCTGCCGACAGGGCAATACTTTCCAGGGCGCAGTGATGGTGAGTTTACAATACAAGGAGCCTACTCCCAACTGCACTTTTCTTTAGTTTCGGATGTTTTTTTTTGCTGTCTATTTTCGGACGGGCTCATTATGATTAGTATAGATTTAACTTTGACTTAACAAAGATGGTTACATAATCCTCAGTAACTTGTCATTACGAGCTTAGTCCATCCGTCCAAAAGTAATCGAGAGTAATGGCCCGAAACTAAAACTTGGAATACCGGTACAGTGGCTTGGACAACAAACCGGTATATTTGTTCAACCTGTAATAAAAATACAGGTATTATTACTATACCGGTAGGTATACAAACAACCGGTCGGTAGTACCTTCATAAATACCGGTATAAATACCAGTATCGACCATAGTTAATCAATGTGCGAGTGAGACAGACGTAGCGCCGCCGATGTGCGGTTATATCTGTCTCTCTCGCACATAATTTGAAAAACATGATTAAAAAAAAATATCGGAATTTTCAGGTATAATACCGATATATTTGCGACACCAGTTAACAGAGGCCGTACTCTGAGCTCTTATAGCAACCTCAAAGTGATGTTGTTATAGAGACAGAGCTATAACATCGCGTATAGCGCCATCTCAATCACAACATCGCTTCCATATTACTTTTGACAGTCATTGTAGGGGGGCAGGAACCGAAATAGAAAATAGGTACCGGTATTACTTTTACAATATCGGTTCGAAGCCCTGCCCGAAACTGCGGACATCGGACGAGTGCAGTCGGGAGTAGACCTTCTGAGCCAGGGAGCAGTTTCATTTATCAAAGCTGGCGATGCTGTCTTAGATATCTCGCCCGAAGTGCCTGAGGTTACGCTCGCTGCTTCCAGTTTCAATTGTGGCAGTTTAACTCGATGTTCTGTTCAATCCAACACTAGAAGTGTAGTCTAGTGAATAGTATTATACTAACTTAACCAACTTGGTGATAGTAAGTTTATTCCGAACCGACCCCACGCCTCTGTCCCAAGTGGATATTTAAAAAAAAACCTGGCCCAACCGACCCCCTGCTAATGACATGGGGACGGTTGACATGTTATTTGCAGGTGGTCGGTTGGACAGATTATTTTTGAAAATCCCAACAGTCCCTAAGTTGGGACAAAGACGTAGTGTTGGTTGGGAATAATCCAGAATTTTGTTAATAATGGTCAAACAGCAGCAAAGTGTGTGTAAAATTATGAGGGAGTGTCTTGATAGTACAGTAAAGGCATTATTGATCAAACCAAGTCTCCAAGCAAGAACATTCAACATACAAATATGACAATTAAAAACTCCATTTTCAAAAATATTCAAAGTGAATTTCATGTATGTATTTGTTCATAATTTTATCAGAGGAACAAATGTTACGATACTTTTGACGTAACTAAATATACGAAACCCAACTCTTCTGTTACAGTAAAATTTTATGAAATGAAATGTATAATGTATATCATAAGTATCAATAAGTACATATATCTGTTGAGTACCTATCTAATTTGATGTTTTTGTTAATGGTAATGTATTAATTGGGTGACTGGAAATAATTAAAAGGCGACTGTTAATGGGATACTTAAATACTGAACCAGGCAGCAGTTTATTTTTTGGGCGTCAAAATAACTAAACGGGTGACAAACAGTGGGTTACAAAAATACTTAAAACGGGCGGCATATTCGTAAATACCCGACGTGTTATCCACCCGAAGTTGCTTCGTTAAGGCTTTAACATGCCTCAATCCGAGCGGGTCGATCCGTGATGGTGTGAAATCGAACGTAACTCTACTCACTTTGGGTTCAAATCAGTCATTACTCGAAGACGGCTGAACCGATTGAAATGATTCAAACGTTATTACATTAGGTAAACTCCCAAGGCGGTCCCATTTTTTTAAATTTTGAAATCGGGTCAGTACTTTTCGAGTAATCGGTGTACATACAAAAAATAAAACCGGTCAAGAGCGAGTCGGACTCGCGCACCGAGGGTTCCGTACAATCATAAATATATTTGGATATGTTACTTTAGTACAGTCTTTAAAGAAGTAGAATAAACGGCAGACAGGAGGAAGGGCGAACAGGCGGACAGTTAATTTACAAATCTTAACCACAGCTGCTTATGGTGACTGAAAAACATTTCAGCCACTCCACATTGCAAACTGTTTATATTACTAAGTAGTAACTTATTCTTCGTTTATTCGTACGGCAAATAGTAGATAATTATATTAGAACCAGCCACCAATTATTATTGTAGTATTAGGTTGCGCCATCTCTTGACCGATAGTGGAAATAATTTTTTTTCTTAGGTTAGCATTCTTAGGACAGCGCCATCTGTTTCCTATCACATAGAAATTTTTCTCTTTGCAAACTTCGGAGATAAGGGGGGGGGGGGAACGGTATTTTTTTTTACATTTTTCATCATAAGTCGAAAACTTTGCGGCCTAAGATAAAAGGAAAAAATGTTTTAAAATGTGCAAACAACGCTCTTTCATATGATACCCCACATGCCCTAGTCACCTCACTTCAAATTTTTAAGACCCCATTTCAGTCCCTGTTGTAAAATATTTTTTTTTTCTTTCTTATTTGCAAAATAGTTGGGCAAATGTCATCTTAAACTATTCCAAATTTCAAGTTGATACCATTAGTAGTTCTCGATCTCGAGATATCCAGCTGTGACAGACAGTCAGACAGACAGACTGAGTCACACCATAAGGGTTTCTTTTTTACCATTTTGGTACGGAACCCTAAAAAAAGAAATTTGTACTCCAGGGGCCGTACCGGCTAACGAATCGATTATCGAAAAGTCTGCTGGGTTTCAACTTAAAACAGAATTCGATTCGATTCGTTAGCCGGTACCGCCCCTGGGGCCGTACCGGCTAACGAATCGATTATCGATAAGTCTGCTGGGTTTCAAATTAAAACAGATAAATCGAGCCCCAATTGGGCCAAAATGGCGAACCCCAATTCATTATGTCACACGAACATCGTTATCTTCCAAATTACGTCAACAGAAAGTACCTACAAGATGTAATTCCTTACTTTGATTTTTCTGTTTTAAGTTGAAACCCAGCAGACTTTTCGATAATCGATTCGTTAGCCGGTACGGCCCCAGGTCCAGCCCTACGTCGGGTAGGGTTCAATCAATAGACGTGTTTTTATTACTACGAATATTATTTCTTGCTTTTTAGAGGTAGGTTTTTGAAGTCGGTTTTTTGTTTTTTTAAACAATTTTCAATATCTGTAGTCGCTCTCGGTCCGTCACCCACTTAGTATTTCAGTACCTACGCTATATTCAGTATTTTTGAAACCCAAAATGGGAATTTATTGTATTGTTGCCCGATTAAAACTACCTACTGCTCAGATCAAAACACATCGAAACAAGATGTGTGTTTGCGCCGGCCACCGAGAGATGGCGCTACCTGTATCCAGTCCGCAGTCCAGTTGCATGAAAACTCGTAGAGCGCGTGGCCGCCACTCCGTAGTTTCGACTAATTTTAATTTATTACCTGATAAATACCACCGTGTACGTGTGTGAAACGCTCTAATATTCTCCCGGGGGTGCCGAGTGAACCTTTTATAACGTGAGATCATAGCTGTGTCTTCTGGAAGTGCTGATGTGAAGCGTCGCTGACCCCTTCAGCGGGCCATCCATCATCGACTATTAAGCCCGCAGTACACATTGGGCCAACGCCTGGCCGCGCGCATTGGGCCAACCGTTGGGCCAACGACGGGCCGCGCGCGTTGGGCCAACGCGGCCAGGGCATGTCGCTGTTTACACATTGGTGTAGGGATGTCGAAAGTGAAAAAAAATATCGATATATCGATACATCGATATTTATAAAAATATGAATATCGGCCTCGATATATCGCGAAAAAAATATCGATATATCGGTCAAATTTTCAAAGAATATTTTCAGTTTTAAAATATAATGTATTTAGTTCAGCCTAGCTCAGAAATCTCAATAGAATTTTTGAAACTTGTCGTGAATATAAATGTGGTACGCAGGCAGGGAAATAAAGAGTCCGTCGTACAATTTAAACTTATTTATTTCCAATTTTTAAAGAGCACGTTACAGCAATGCAAAAACGTAGCAGCCATTGTGTAAAATCGTACATCCGTCATTCTCTCTTTCACACATTCATTCCGTCTCGCTCTCTTACACAAAGGCAAAGGTTAATAGGGTTGCCAGCCTACATACATTTTTTTTCCAACATAATGAGGTATTTTGGTTTCTTTATTTATTAAACGCACTTCTATAACTTTACCAAACATCTTTGACGTTAAATATGTTTTATTTATCTAGCTTAGTAACGTATTTTGTTTTTATATTGAATATTATATTTGTTATAGAAGTGCGTTTAATAAATAATAGAAGGCAATAATTTGGAATCCAAAGCATATTATGCTTTGGATTCCATATTATTTGTTCATTTCAGTATTTAAAACTCCACCCGACTTCATAATACGTTGTTTAATAATAGATATGCGTACAAACTTTCGAGTTAGTTATTATGCAGATTTGAATATTTCATTTCTTGCTTTTTAGAGCCGTTTATTTTCGAAGCTGTTTTTGTTTGGTTATTTTTAAGGTTTGTGAAGGGGGTTTTGTATTTTTATAAACTTTTTTATAATAAACTTTTTTGTAGTAGGTCTATTTAGTGACGATATTATTTAAGTTACAATAGCGGATTATCACCTTTTATAAAATACTGTTTTTCCCGACGCAGGGGCTTTAGTTGTTGAGGAGTTCTCCTTACTATCAGCTCCAGTTCACCTTAATATGTATTATGTTATAACGAACATAAAAAGCCTAGCAACCAAATTCAAGTACCTACTTAATCGTATCGCACTAGTGAAACACGTAGGTAGTATTGAATAAATCCGATGACCATCTATGGTCTTCATCATCAAACTGATGATGAAGACCATAGATGATCATCGGATTCACCAAAATGGTATTTTCCATATGCAAATGCACAAGCTACTGAAGAAAATACCAAAATCGCTATAGGTGCCCCTATAATATTTGAAGAGTTCCCTTGATATCTCTAATATCCCATCATCAGACACTGACCTTATAACAACGGGACCAATTTGGAAGTATACGCTTTCAACCAAAAAAAGAATTTTTCAAATCGATCCAGCCGTCTTCGAGTAACATACATAAAACGAAGATTCTGATGAACTAAGACCCTTCTCCTTTTTTGAAGTCGGTTAAAAAGGCGCCAACGTGTGAACGGTGCGCCAACGTGCGCGCCAAGATCCTTTGATGTGTGCACGAAAAACCGACAACAAACCGACGCGTTGGGCCAATGTGTACAGCGCACTTAAAGTGCGCTGTACACATTGGCCCAACGCGTTGGCCCAGCGCGTTGGGCCAACGTGTAAAGACCTACTTGGCGGTATGTTGGGAGTTGGCGCGAGCGTTGGCCGGCGAACCGAGTATTGTCGGTTTTTCGTGCACACATCAAAGGATCTTGGCGCGCGCGTTGGCGCAGCGTTCACACGTTGGCGCCTTTTTAACCGATTTCAAAAAAGGAGCAGGGTCTTAGTTCGTCAGAATCTTTGTTTTTATGTATGTTACTCGAAGACGGCTGGATCGATTTGAAAAATTCTTTTTTTGGTTGAAAGCGTGTACTTCCAAGTTGGTCCCATTGTTATAAGGTCAGTGTCTGATGATGGGATATTAGAGATATAGCGATTTTGGTATTTTCTTCAGTAGCTTGTGTATTTGCATATGGAAAATACCATTTTGGTGAATCCGATGATCATCTATGGTCTTCATCATCAGTTTGATGATGAAGACCATAGATGGTCATTGGATTTATTCAATACTACCTACGTGTTTCACTAGTGCGATACGATTAAGTAGGTACTTGAATTTGGTTGCTAGATTTTTTATGTTCGTTATAACATAATACATATTAAGGTGAACTGGAGCTGATAGTAAGGAGAACTCCTCAACAGCTAAAGCCCCTGCGTCGGGAAAACAGTATTTTATAAAAGGTGATAATCCGTTGATATAAGGCTATTGTAACTTAAATAATATCGTCACTAAATAGACCTACTACAAAAAAGTTTAATATAAAAAAGTTTATAAAAATAAAAAACCCCCTTCAAAAACCTTAAAAATAACCAAACAAAAACAGCTTCGAAAATAAACGGCTCTAAAAAGCAAGAAATGAAATATTCAAATCTGCATAATAACTAACTCGAAAGTTTGTACGCATATCTAATATTAAACAACGTATTATGAAGTCGGGTGGAGTTTTAAATATTGAAATGAACAAATAATATGGAATCCAAAGCATAAAATGCTTTGGATTCCAAATTATTGCCTTCTATTATTTATTAAACGCACTTTTATAACAAACATAATATTCAATATAATAACAAAATACGTTACTAAGCTAGATAAATAAAACATATTTAACGTCAAAGATGTTTAGTAAAGTTATAGAAGTGCGTTTAATAAATAAAGAAACCAAAATACCTCAGTATGTTGGAAGAAAAATTTATATTCACGAAAAGTTTCAAAAATTCTATTGAGATTTCTGAGCTAGGCTGAACTAAATACATTATATTTTAAAACTGAAAATATTCTGAAAATTTGACTGATATATCGATACTTTTTTCGCGATATATCGAGGCCGATATTGATATTTTTATAAATATCGATGTATCGATATATCGATATTTTTTTTCACTTTCGACATCCCTACACCAATGTGTAAACAGCGACATGCCCTGGCCGCGTTGGCCCAACGCGCGCGGCCAGTCGTTGGCCCAACGGTTGGCCCAACGCGCGCGGCCAGGCGTTGGCCCAATGTGTACTTCGGGCTTTACAAAGAGCAAAGGTAAGCCTCCTTTTCTTTGTCAAATGAAATCTTTGGTCAAATGCATCAATAGATACCGAAAACACCCTAATCAATTTATAATACTCATATTATCTTTACGGAAATACAGTCCTTCCTTCTATAAAATTACAAAATTCTCCAAGAGGCTGGCACGTTGCTTGTCGCCACAATTTCTGGTCACTTCGAACCGGGTTTACTTACCTACTTATCTTTAAAAAGGTATTTTGATTATATTCATATTTGTTTAAATCATTATATATTTTCTGTTTTACAATTGGGGTCGTTACTCGTTGCACTGCACACGTAGGTAGTTCGATTGGGCGAGTCCATTTTTAGTGTTGTCACGTACTATTATTTATTCTGTGGTATTGGGTATTGGTGTGAATTGGTAGCTACTTACGAGTACATTCTGGTACATTCTATACCTTCTAAAACAGTGACTGCGCATTCTCATTTTGAAAATACACCCACAAAATAAATTTGCTTTAAATCAGTGAAGAATGTGACAAATTAGATAAACACAATAAGATTAGAAACCTTCTTTTAAAAAGGAATATTTGTTTAATAAATTACAAAAAGTTTACAATTTGTCAAAAGAAAAAGAAATTCGTTTTGATAACTTAGATTCTATAAGTACAACGTTCTTTGGTACCTACAGTATTCGGAACTTGACTACCCACGTTCGTCACGATTTCGGAAATAATTATTATTTCGGAAATATTTTTCATTGAATTACAATTAGAAACAACATTTAAACTGTTATCTGCAAAAAGTTGCAATGAATTCTAGCAAGTTAGACCAGGAGACAAGCACAAAAATGTCATGTCGTGAAAATGATAATTTTGTACGACCATCGTCATTACCTAAACTTACTTTATTTGAATTTGACGGACAATTATAAAATTGGCCCACATTTTATGACACTTTTGTATCTTTAATTCATAATCGTAATTTTGATAACATAGACAAGTTTCACTATCTTTTGCCATGTGTTGAATTTAGTAAAGAATCGTCCTATCACTGCTAGTAACTACGAGGTAGTATGGCAAAGCCTACTAAATAAGTACCAAGATAAGCGAGCATTGTTAGGTAGGTATTTAGCAGCGAACTAAAATCTATGGAAGTGTAATTGTAAACAAATATTGCTTAAAAAAACTGGCCAAGTGCGTGTCGGGCCACGCGCCATAGGGTTCCGTAGTTACCTTATACCATACCATATTTAATACCACCTATCATTTTTCGTTTGCAAAAATAACTTTGTTTTTCACAGTGTTGATATGAATGACAAAGTTATATTTGCGGTTTTGGAAAATGTGCTATATCTCAAAAACTAATTACTATATCTCGTTCAGATCAATTTTGGTTGAAAGTGTTTATTAAGATCTACAGCATAAATTTTTTTTTAGATTTTTCACTCTTTTATTTCAAAAGTTAAAGGGGGGGGGACACACATTTTACCACTTTGGCGGTGAATATCTTTCAAACGGTTGACTTTGAGAAAATGTTGTCTTAGGAACCTCAATGTCATTTTTAAAGACCTATCTATAGACACCCAACACGTGTTGGTTTGAAGAAAAAAATTTTTTTCAGTTTCAGTTCCATGTATGGGGAGCCCCCCCTTAATCTTTTATTTTTCTTATTTTTGTATTAAATTCGTTAAGCGGTTAACAGAATACATCTACTTACCAAGTTTCAATTGTGTAGTCTTAATACTTTCGGAAGAAAGTGGCTGTGACATACGGACAGACAGACAGACATGACGAATCTATAAGGATTCCGTTTTTTGCCATTTAGGCTACGGAACCCTAAAAATGGCACCACGGGGCCAAAAATTAGAACCTGCTCAGCTTTAGTCGGGCCAGCCACGCATCCGGTGACCGACGTTAACGTTCTTTACAATAATTGCTGTTTGTATTGTAGAGAAAAGAAAGAAATAGAAAGTTTATTAGAAATGACGTCCAGTGTAGTCAAATGGTGTAAAAGACGCAAAGAAGGCAGTAAAAATAGGCAGAAATAACGTATCAAATTTTTCGTTTAAGTGTAGAAAATATCTTTGAGTATACAAATTATGGTCGCTAATAAGCAACCAGTGCTCAGACGGTTTGTGCAGCATTTTGAGCTCCAACCACTTAGTCGTACTTTTCGAGTGGTGCCATTTTTTGTGCGCAATGCTTGTTCCATAGATTTTAGTTCGCTGGTATTTAGACAGAATGTTGAGTTTCACATCACTGACAAAAGATAATTAATACAAATAAATAATTTAAGCTCATTTATAGAAACATTTGATCACTCATTAAAAGCAATTAAAGCTTTAGATATAGAAAATTTAGATGACTATTTGTTTTGTCACATTGCTTTGCGGGGCCTTGATAATCAAACTAAAAAAAATTTTGAAGAAAGTCGTGATAAAAATTCATTGCCGTTGTTAACTGAATTAATCAATTTTGTTAATAAACAAATTAAAGTTCTGGAACATACGTTTCCGACTACTAGCTCCTGGCCTACAAATAACTCGAATAAAATTAAGTTACAAAATAATTTAACTCCTAATGTAAACAAAGTAAATACTGTACAACAAAAACAAAATTCTTATAATAATAACAGTTCTTATCTACCAACTTCGAAAATAAATCTAACTACCTACCACAACGACACACAAAATAAATTTAATATTGCTTGTGCGCATTGTTCTAAAGATTATAGAATTTATCGTTGTAATTCGTTTAGGCAAATGCCTGTATTCTTTTTAATGTAGAATTTTACTGGCCTAAAATAGCGATATCAGACCACGTTTCTGAATATGAAAGTGAAATAAAAATTTTGAATTGTCTAATACAGTATGTTCCTACCATCCACTTGAGACTTTTTTAGCTGACAAGAAGAATGGGCGCAAGAAACTTATCTGTGATAATTTATAAACAAATCTTAAAGTCTCGTGATGGCAACATCCAGCTGATATCGTTAATTCGGTATCACACGCGTCCGTGATAAATTGGCATTTCTATATTGGCTCGCAATTATGGCTCTTTGTTCGAATCGGGTGGTGATTGATGAGC
This sequence comes from Agriphila geniculea, assembly GCA_943789525.1. NCBI lineage: Eukaryota > Metazoa > Arthropoda > Insecta > Lepidoptera > Crambidae > Agriphila > Agriphila geniculea. The sequence goes on along the minus strand of OX038872.1, from coordinate 30,192,288 downwards.
TAAATATTGAGCCCTTTTGGGATCCGTTCGGGCTTGGGAAGGGACGCTGGGAAATGTAAGCCATTGCGTAGAAGGATACAGTTTCAAATCTGACATTTCATATAAACATTTCTATATATAACATTTCTGACAACGAAATCTTGTTAGAAAGTAAGGTATACCACGTTTATTTACTCATGTGGTATACCTAAGGCTCGCAAACCGCGCTAGTATCCGTAAAAAGTATTTAATTCCAAAAAAATACAGTACCTACTTAATCAATAATCATGTAAGTTTGAAATGAAAACAGAAAATGTGTGTTTTAATTCTGATTTTCTTAATGATGTGTGTCAGCAAGGTTATAAAAACGATAATATGAGTAGGTACTACAAAATCTTAGCAGCTTACTTTTAAGTTATCAAAATAAGATTAAAGCAATATCAATAAATATAGGTAACGAAATCAGCCTTAATTGTTTTGGTAAAATATTCGACAAAATAATTAAGTTTTTTTTTAGATATAGGTACTTACCATGTCTCTTTTGTTTCTAAGCTTAGAATAATAACACCTAGTTCTCTACAAAGCGCACTGTCAAAAGTGAGGCAACTAAAACAGCCAAAATGGCTCCGTTTTCAGATTGTTATTCTACATTATTACCTAATTTTACCGATTCAGTACAAAACAGTTTAAATTTTCCCACATTTATAAGACTAATTACTATATTATTGGGTTTCAGTTACGATTAGTTAAGGTATGAAGGATATAAATTTGAAAACTAAGTCATTCTGGCTTGGTATAAGTTGCCTCACTTTGCATACGCGGACACGGCTTCTAGGTGTTATTATTCTAAGTTTCTAAGCAGATCTGAGAAACATACTATTGTGTTGTGTCGTGTCGTGTCGCGACAGAAGCGTATCGGTTTCATACATTTAGTATGAATTGAAAAACACTATTGTACATTATGTATTCTGTGTTATTGTGTTGTGTTGACTTATGTCGGGATCCTGTAGTGGCGCGGACCGCTCGGCTGCGATTGCAACAGAACCCCCACCACCGATCTGTCGCGACACAACACAACACAATAGTGTGTTTCTAGCATTATTCATGTTTGATAAGGTTGTTTGTTTTAATACAGACTGTCTTGAATCTAGCTAGGTCAGTGTCTGTACCTAGCTTTACCCTACTTTCTTTTTTGTTTCGAAATCCGAAGTCTGGGGTAATAGACTTGTACTATTATGTATTCTGTGGTAATAGGTAGTTTGGAGATTTTGCGCAATCATAGCCATTTTTTTTTTAAATTCTGATTAGTGACTTTATCAAAGTGACAAAATATGATAAAATCTGCTTTTTAGAGTCAAATAAAATTTGAATAATTTGACTATCATCCAATTACTAACATGAAAGCCTCAAAAGAAGAAAAAACGTAGGTACCTACAATTTATTTTTTATTTTTTTGAATTACGTAGCTTTAAATAGATTTAAAGATTACTTAAATGCTACCATAGACCATAGGAACTAAAGGAAAAATCTTATTTTGTTAAGAAAAATATTACAAAACAACGGAAGTATATTCTAATGATGGATTAATACTCGTACATACCCTAAGTTTAGCATTAAGCAAGTATCAAGCAGGCTTCCAGCGAGATGGTAATTTTTTATAATAATGTTGTGACGCAGAGTGGCACGCAACACATTAACCAAACACGTGACAGCGAAGCATTAATAACCCCGTGACACACACCGAAGAATAAGGTGCTTTTACATCACTATTTCAATATTAACTTAGCACCTAAGCTCTAGTAGTAAGTACATAATAAAATAAGTGAATCACTCGACGTGTATTCGAAAACGTGACAGAGGGACATTAATAATATAGTCTGGTGGAATTTTTCACGTGACGGTGGAGGTGCAAAGAGTAAATTACTATATTCAACGCAACTAATATTTAATCACAACTTGGTTATTTACTTCTGGTTTGCCAAATATAAATTGTTATATAAGATATTCGTTCTCGCTTATTTAACAACAATCTAATCTAACTTGTTTACCAAGCAAGGCATTTATATCCTGATTTCACGCTGACGCATCAGACCGCATCATGAGTGACTGCAGATTTTAAAGTAGGAACGTTAAGTGTCACGTTTATGTGATCACGCATTCTTTAACACATCAATATACATCTACACAACACTAGCGATATTTCTACTAAAATCTGCATGATGGAATGTTGCACATAGTCAATGATTCGCTTCACAGTATGAAATCCTTCTATTTGTAGCTTATCTTTGTTAAAGACTTGTACTACCTAATAATGTATAGTCCCCCCCACGGGACCACCTTGACGTGGTGGGGGGGCTTACGGGCATAGTACTCTATTGGTCCGACCACCTGGACCCCCCTAGACAGAGGTACTGGAATCGGTCATTAACATCCTGACAACTCCCAAACTAAGAGTCCCAAACCCTATAGTTTATCACGAAATATTGCACCCAATAATCAAACAACATTAAAATATTTGTCGCAACTTTGTAGAAAACTGCTTTCTACATTTCCGTTGGTCCCGCTCCCCATAATTTTTGACACAACTCGCAAGGAAACTGCTTTCTGCAATTCCGTTGGTCCTGCTCCCCATATTGAAACACTTAAAAGAATATTCGACATAAATTGCAAGAAAACTGCTTTCTGCAATTCCGTTGGTCCCTGCTCCCAATTTTAGCAACTTTAGCCGACTTTAGCATAAACCTAATGCTCGTCTTGCTTTGGGCGTCCCCCCTTCGCCCAATCGAGCTCCTGCGCGCGGTAAGCTTCGCCCTGGAAGGGCGCGGCAACTCGTGACCAACATAAGCACTTACTTAACGTCCGTCTCGCCTTGGGCGCCCCTTTCGCCCAATCGAGCTTCAGCGCATGGTCAGTTTCGCCCCGGATGGGTGCGGCAACTCGCGACCAACCTTAGCACTTAGCGTTCATTTCCTTTCGGGCGTTCCGTTCGCCCCTTTAAACTCCAACACGCAATCAGTTTCGCCCGGGCGGGCGCGGCCGCTCCCACGCAGTCTCCGACAACCTGGGCGCGGTCGCGCCCGTCCGGGAGCACATACGCCAAAATTGGCCCCCTTTTCAATATTCACATTTTCTATTGCGCCTGAGCGCACCTAAAAACCACCCCCTTATACGCTTACAAAATTTTGAATATCACTCAACCATGTCATCGGGCCGCCGCCGGGACTTTCCACCCAATTTTTCCGCGCCACATGACCAGCACCTCGGGTCAGGCACGCACCTCGCCAGCAACGCAGCCATCACCTTCAGCATCGGCCTGCCCCGACTTCCAACGGCCGGCTGGGTGCGGACGTCGGCTCCTCACCACCGGGGCCTTCTACGTGTGGAGAGGGGCGCCTCTCCGACGGTGCCGCCCCTGGAGTGGGTCGGATCCTCATCGGGTCCCATGCACGCGGAGCCTGGGTGGCGCGCCCCGACGGCGGCCTGCAAGAAACCCCTTTCGCTTTTCTAACTATTTATTGTAACAACACTCTCACCCGGGTGGGCGCGGCCGCTCCCGCTCGGTCTCCGGCTGCTTGCAGCTTCGCCCGCGTGGGAGCGGGCGCGCCCGCACCGGTCTTTCTACATGTGAATAACCTGCATCAAACTGCACCCCTGTACTAAATACCATTCTTTGAACAACTTTCGTATGCTTCACTGGACTGCCGCTGGGACCCTCCGCCCAACCTTCCCGCGCCACGCGACCAGCTCCTCGGGCGAGGCACGCATCCGCCAGCAACACGGCCATCATCTGCAGCATCGGCCCCGGCCCCGAACTCCAACGGCAGGCTGGGTGCGGACGTCGGCTCCTCACCACCGGGGCCTTCTTCGAGTGGAGAGGGGCGCCTCTCCGACGGCGCCACCCCTGGAGTGGTCGGACTCCCTTTGGGTCCCATGCGCGCGGAGCCTGGGCGGCGCGCCCCTGCGGCAGTCTATCTGAAGCTTCAAATTTATCTTTCTTCTCCTCCTATCCCCCCTTCTTCGCCTTTCTTTCCTCTATCCTCTTTCTTTTGTATCTTTCTATCTTTCTCTTTCTTTCTCCCTCTTTTTCTTCCCCCGGCCCGGCACCGGAGGGCAACAAGCCTCACCAAGGGATGAGCCCGATGGTGCCGGTCCAACTCGTTCCACCCCCCAACAACTCCCAACCACATCTAAAACCTTCCTACACCAGCCCACGTTACTAACCATCAGTCTAAAAAAAAAAAAAAAAAAAAAAAAAAAAAAAATGTATAGTAGTGGTTCCCGTACCTATCACGTAACACGTTATATGCACACGTGACAGCTGAGTATTAATAATCATCCTTTGCCATGACGTGCTTGCGTCACGCGTGTTACTTTGTTTGATAAAGGGAATATCATGTATTAAATAATTTAGTAGCTTAGGTACCTTTACAATAAGATTCATAATAATTTAAGGATCTAGGATTTTGCTTGTAGGTATATTAACATTAACAAAAACATTTTGATTTTAAACACGTCATTTTCAGTAACTCCAACTACTTACAACTTAAGTCGCTGCTATTAGCTTAAAACCCCTATGTTCACAGCTCAGACAAATGAATATTATTTTTATTTATATAGGCATTTATAGTCTGCTCCCATATAAAGTTTTCCTGTGTAAATAGCAGGCAGGTCTCGTTGAGAGAGCAAAAATATTGCAGTACTTATAAAGATAAACTTCATAAAATAAGGACACCTTATAAAAGGTCCTTCTTAAATAGTGCACATAATTTTAAGGGGTCAATGTACTCATGCATACAAACAACTTTTACTATGGTACCAACATTGAAATGGCTAAAAAAAAATCAGCCGTTCCATAGAAAATTTAAAATCGAATAGATCAAAATGTATGGAACAGCTGATTTTTTTTTTGCGATTTCAATGTTGGTCCTATAGTAAAAGTTGTTTGTATGCATGAGTACATTGACCCCTTAAATGTATGTGCACTATTTAAGAAGGACCTTATATAATCATGCAAAACAAACAAGTAAAACGTACAAACTTTCAAACATTTTTTTTGTGGATTCATAATCCAATTCATACTTACAGCCACTCAATCGCAAACTGCTAGTTGATTGCGTAAAGTCAATCGTATTCATTTGACAGTTCATATTGTATCATAATGTCATCCCATACAAATTGCAGACGATGGAATACGATATGAACCAATGATATTGATATAAACTGTCAAATGAATGTTATTAACTTACGCAATCGCACCCCTGAAATGGAATCAATTTTAATTAAAAAGACTAAAATCTACAGTATTGGTTAGTTAGTTAGTTATTATTATATCTACCTCATCAGAAAGCTGATCACTATTAGTATTTTGTTAACGAAGTTAATTAACATGACATGATACTAAATTATTAAGATAATTACTATGCGTGCCAAATAAGAATAGTATCGACAACTTCACGTCACTGGTAAATTTTGTAATGCTAGCAAGAAATCCAATGATCGTTTGCCATGCTGATCGATGCCAGCATGAATAAAAATCATATTTTTATATATTTTGTTTATTTTTATGCACATTCTATACATTAGAAAGTTATCAATTCTACCAAGGAGTAACAAAATTGTCCAGTGCCGTGAAGTTGTCGATACTATTCTTATTTGGCGCGCATAGTAATTTTATACACTTTTAATCTTCCGCGTTGCATTTTATTAGACTTTCAGTTACTTTCGTCGTCAATGCCTACAACACAAGATGTAAAATCTTTCATTATTTTCTTTTCGAGACCAAATTAATTTCCCAAATGAGTCTATTCAGATGTCATTGGTTTCAGTGAAAAGTCTGAGCTACGAATAAAAGCGTGATTATGAAAATTTTCATAACTTTCGGTGGGATCAAAAGAAATAATACAATTGTTAAATCATAAAGTTTTCTTGTATGTGTGAGTTAGGTTATAATTTTAATGAGTAATGTTTTTTCATACTCAATTATAAAAATTAATAATAACTTTATTTCGGGTTGTATAACTATAATAAGTTCAAATTGCGTTTATCTATTAATAAATATAACATATAAGGGGTTAAAGTATAAAATGGACGTTTTGTATGGAGAATTTTAAAGGATTCGCATTTTCCATACCAACATTTTCTTGATTTATTTAACAACCATAAAAGCTAATGTTTTAAAGCTTTTATGCACAAATTTCTAACTAATTCCACACTAAAACAAAATAAACACACCAATTTTACCAAAAAAAAAAAAAAATCCAAAAATCCTTCATTCACCACATACAACAATATAAACTCTCATACATACCCAACTTCCATACCACAGTACTGTCAGTACTGTATAATAATAATAATAATAATAATATAGCTTTATTTCAGGTAATATACCCATATTACATAATAATACAAATACATAGTAAAAGTAAAAATAAAAGTAAAAGTAAATAAAAATAAAAGTAATAACCATGATGCACTACAAGCTACAACTCACTCGCCGAGGTACTTTTTTGAGGGCGCACCTATATTACAGCCCGTATTTTTTTTTATTTTCAAAATTTTGATCTCTTTCGGCACGGCAGCCAACTAATTACCCTAGGACCACTTTTTGATTTTTTTAAATTTCGACTTAGTTCTTGAGACATCCGGGCCCAAAGTCAAAAATTCAAAATTTTTGACCAAAAAACCGGCTTTTCGACCATGACTTTTTTGGATTTTTTTTTTAATTCTTTCACCATCTGATAGATCTCGTCAATCAGCGTCTTTTGACACCCTATTTATCTATGAACTACCAATAGCTTCCATACAATCGCCGTGTCGCATTAAACTCCCAAATGGGACCTAGTACCCAGCGATCTAAAAGTCATTTTCAATGTCAAAAGAAAGACCTCCTTCAAAAACCTTAAAAAATAACTCTAAAACAGCTTTAAAAATAAACAGCCCTAAAAAGCAAGAAATAATATTCATAGGTAGGTTACCTGCCTATGAATACCTATCTGTATAATTGCTATTTAAGTACCTACTACCTACATGCCGCGAACTTAGTTCGCTGCCTACATGTAATATTAAAAAAACGTCTTTTGAAACCCCCAAACCAATCCAAAAAATATTCTAATGTGTCTTTTCATTATTTAGAAGTTACGATTACGGTATAAAAATTATATAAGTACTAGCTTCCGCCCGCGACTTCGTCCGCGTGAATATTAGAGAAAATCCTTAGGGAACCTTCAACCAGGATCCGACCAGCCGTTTTTACGCGATTAGGCGGGTCCCCACCAAGCGAGCTGCCTCGCGAGGCAAGACGTTTGCCAAGACGCAAGACGTTTGTCGCACGAGGCTCGCTCGCTTGGTGGGGACCCGCCTAATCACGAAAAAACGGCGTTCCCGTTCCCGTTCCCGTTCCCATCCCGTTCCCGTTTCCGTCCCGTTCTGTTCGCGTCCCGTCCCATTCCGTTTTGTTTCCGTTCCCGCTCTCATTCCATTCCCGTCCCATCCCATCCCGTTCCGTTCCCGTTCCCGCTCTCGTTCCCGCTCCCGTTCCCGTCCTGTCCCGTCCGGTTCCCGTTCCCGTCCCATCCGGTTCCCGTTCCCGTTCCCGCCCCGTCCCGTTCCCGTTACCGTTCTCTTCCGCCCCGTCCAGTTCCCGTTCCCGTTCCCTTTCTCCCCGTCCCCTGGGGCTGAATCATGCATGTCCACTGAGTTGGACTTCAAAATGAATGTCATTTTCGCAATCACCATCCCATAAAACCTCAAGAACGACATCAATATTTAGATTTTTATGATTACTTACCCCATTTACCACCTAAGGGGTTGATTTTCAAAATCACAAAATATATGTTTTCCTGTTTATTTTTAGACGTGCTCCTATGAAGTTTAAAGTTAAAATGTCTATTTTATATTCTTTTACCATACAAATTTTGAACCCCATTTTCACCCTTTTAGGGGTTAAATCATGTACATCGTGTTGGACTTTAAAATAAATCTCATTTTCGCAATCACTATCCCATAAAACCTCAAGAACGATATCCATATCGATTTTTATGTTTACTTACCCATTTACCCTTTAAGGGGTTGATTTTCAAAATCACAAAATATATGTTTGCCTATTTATTTTTAGACTTGTTCCTACAAAGTTTAAAGTTGTAATAGTACATTATGATATAAGTGCGGTACGTTGAAAATTACAGCCGAGGCGATATTGCTAGCCCGAGCCGTAGGCGAGGGCTACAAGAAAGCAGAGGCTGTAATTATCAAAGCGCACGTATGTCATACGACGTTTTATAACATATTTGCGAGGAAATAAATAAAACTCGGACTTTGCACCTTTGCTTGTTTTCCATATGATTAAATTTTGATACGCTTGTAAGTATCTTATCGGTCAATTTTTCGGGCAAGAGGCTTAGAGTAGCCTTTTTCGCTGCCTCTGAGACTTCTGGCGGTGTTGAATTAATAAATTCATCACTACTTGACGACATTTTCAAATAAAAACAATACAGCAAAAAAAAATTAAATTAGCAATGCGCGCGCATCAGCGCTTTTTTTAAGGCAAAGGCATAAAAACAGCCAGTATTACTAATAAAGTAAATTAATATTTTTGTGTTTTTGTTACAGATAAATGGTTGTAATTTATTGTCAAAATTAATTAAATTGAATAATTTAATGTTTATTTATTATATTTTATCTCCCAAAGTTAATTTTATCCATAAAATGTTGACCTCTTTTTCTGACATAAAAACTCTTTGCTAAGATTTAAAAAAGTACCGTTCGTTTTCGACGAAGTATCTTGATAAACCGTGCGGTAATGTAAAGTAAAACGCACGGTTTATCAAGGAAACCGTGCGTTTTACTTTACATTACCGCACAAGTTCGTAATGAGATACAATACGATATTGAAATTGGTGTAATAAGAGACCCTTTACGAGCAAATATGTTATAATGTCTATTTTATATTCTCTTTCCATACATAATTTGAACCCCATCTTCATCACCCCTTTAGGGAGTCAAATCATGTCCACCGTGTTTGACTTCAAAATAAATGTCATTTTCGTAATCGTCATACCAGGAAACCCTAATAATAATAACGACATCTATTTTAGGTTTATTTACCCATTTCACCCCTATTTAATCGCCGTAGGGGTTGAATTACTAACAATAACAATTTACGTTGCGTTAGATTTTCTTCCATAAGCCTATATAAAATGAAAGATTTTTTCTATACACAACTTCATACCCCTTTTCACCCCTTCGGGGGTAGAATTTTGAAAAACGCTGAGACCCGTATTTATTAATTTTCAATCGTCAGCCTAAACATAAAATTTGAAGATCCTAGCTTCAAAACTGAGAGACTTTCATACAAACTTTCATCCCTTATTTCACCCCTTTAGGGATGGAATTTTCAAAAATCCTTCCTTAGTAGATGCCTACACTGTATGAGGTATCTGTGTGCAAAATTTCAAGTCTCTAGGTCCAGCGGTTTGGGCTGTGCGTTGATAGATCAGTCAGTCAGTTTACGATTTTATATATTAAGATGAAAAATGCGCGTTGGGAGCGAACAGCCCTAAGAATCCAATCTAATAAGTCTAAGATGTTGAAATTTGGAATATAGGTAAGATATTATAATAAAAGCATTTTTATGCACAAAATTTATAGTAGTATAGTATACACTGGATGATCGAAGTTTACTTACACCGAAATGAAGCGAGGCCGGGTCACTAACTCACTAGTATGACGTAAAGGGAGATGGTACAGTGGACGAGGTAATATCATAATGGATAACATTATACTTGGTTTCATGTAATTGTCACAAGTAGTTAGGCAGAGAACTATAACTTGCAGACTCCAAGAGTTTGGTTCAGTGTGACAAAGCAGGCGCACTGTCTGTTGTTGTGAGAAACTTTAAAGTCTGTGATACGCGGGACTTCAACTTAAGATGTATTAAGATTTACGAAGAAAGTCGTTAGGAAGCAAGTATTTTACAAAACGAAAAATAAACATGAGTTCTTTGACAATAATTGTTGACCTCATATGGAAAAATCTAGGAATGTGAAGTCTGCATCTTCTGATGAAGAATTTATGCTGAAAAGCTTGTGTTACTATACAACGTATTACAAAATGACCCTTAATTCCGAATATGGAAGATAGGGACTATCAAACTGAGCAACTTTTACTATGTGACCAACTCTGAAATAGCGAAAAAAAAATCAGCTCATACATTTTATATTTTCGTTATTAATTTTTGTATGAAACAGCTGATTTTTTTTCGTGATTTCAGAGTTGGTCCAATAGTAAAAGTTGTTCTGTTTGATGGTCCCTATCTACCATATTTGGCATTAGGGGTTATTTTGTAACACGTTGCTGGTAAGCTAGATAGCGGAATATTGCATGATGCAAGTGTCTGCTGCAGTTAGCGGTCGCAAATAAGTATCACATTGGAAATAGTCTCAGACTCTGTTCCTATTCTAGCGTCAGTACTGCATTTATTAACATTATGTGTAAACAAAAAACACAATGAGCTTTGTAAATGGTTCATTATTTGAGTGTATTCTACTTTCTCCTGTAGGAAACTTTGTAAAGTTCAGTTCGTCTGAGACCTCAACAACTACACATAATATCATGTTATAGATAGGATTTGGATAGGACTATGAAATAAGAAAAACAAAAAGTTAATTTTCGTACTAAAACAGTAGAGTTTGTTATAACATCCGACCTCCATTGATCTGAACGTTGTTTCGCAACAAAACAAACAGTCTACAATTACTGTTCGCGAATTCGCCGTCCCGGCCTTTTTGCAAGGGATTGATCGATTCAAGGGCCGGCCGACGCATGATTGGTTTTTTGTCTGTATCCGATTGATCAATACCGTACACGGGGTCGTTACCGGTCGCAGAACGTGCCACTTGGGCACAGGTCTTTATGTAGGGTGGTTGAATACAAATGAGTGACTCATGCATTGGAGAAAAACAGGTGCCCAGTACAAAAGCTATTTTGACACTATTTAGAATTGGCTCGGTGGTGCAGTGTTTTACCGCCTGGCCGTGCATGGATGGCCCTGTCGTTCATGGGATGGGTGACTAGTTTATTATCTTGAGCTCCTCCGTGCTTCGGAAGGCACATTAAGCCGTTGGTCCCAGCTGCATTTGCAGTCGCTAGTACCCCACCAATTCGCATTAGGCCCGCGTGGTGGGTTATGGCCCGTCCTCCTTATCTACCCATAAGGTGGCCTGTGCCCCAACAGTGGGGACATTGAAAAATGGCTGATGTCGAGACTTGGAATAATAAAAATTAGATAAATGTAAATACAAAAGAGTTAGATTTTAGTAATGTTGCTTGTGTTGTGATGTTGTTGGATGCTATGTTTATTAACTAATGAAAATTGATAAGGATGGTGAGTAAAGAAGTAGATGGTGAGTGAAGAAGAATTAATGTCGGCATATTTAATAAAAAAAAAACAGTTACAAATCGCTTTCTCGAAGCGCTTAAAGTGAAAAAAAATGTTTAGTTAAATATCTCTGATAATCAATGAAATTAATAAAATATAATTCCTTCCGATTCTTCTTAGGCTGTCTGAACACTGCCGGAAGAAAAAAATAAGAAGCATCTATTCATTCATACTACTATTACTAAAACTATATTCTACTTTACTAAACTACCTACTAAAACGCCGCAATAAATAAAAATCCATAAAAACTTTCACTGACCAAAAAAATAGAACGGAACCAAATCCAATTTTCCCTCGTAACAAGGTTAGCCAAAACTTTACATTAACAACTTTTACATAATAATCTAACGTAATCAAGTAAATAATACCGAGGTCCGAAACTGCGAACTATACGCGAAACAATCACACTACGGGACAAAGGCGACCCGGGCCGAGCGCCAAATGAAATTATGGAATTATTTACCTACATTTATTTCCTATTACGGGCGGGCCAGGTCGGATTTACCTTTCGGTGGATCACTGCAGGGTTGACAGTCTCCTGAATTTAATATGCTTTTTTTAGTAAATTACCTTCCAAAAATGAGTAACGCATGTTGATCAACACTAGAAGATTATGTAGAGATTTCTTCTGGATGATCACGCCAGCTGCATTAATTTTGATAATATTCTTTGACACATAACACCCTTCTTTTCATTGACACCCCCATATGAGTCCCCTGGATGTCCATCGAAACTCACTATTACATTATTGAACCCCCTTGGGTGTCCACGAATACTTGTTGTTACTCTTGAACCCCCTAAGCATAAAACCCTTTCAGTCGATAACAAGGGGTTTATTTAATAACTTAATTAAACTGTGTTTTAACAAATCAAGGAAACATTTTTGTAATTGTAAATACTGTCAAAACGCCATAATAACATTGTTTAGGAATATTTTTCCACCATAATCAATCTGAAAATCCTCCAACACTATTTATTTTGTAGTAAATGTTTATAACTCGACTTCCATGAAGAATTCTGATGGGCTCTCTATTTGTTTGCCTAGTTCAGACAACACTAGAAGTTTACTGGAGTAGACAGGTAGCGAGTCTTTTATTTGACTAATTTAATTATTGTAAAATTTCAATTCGTGTTCTCACAATCAGCAAGCACATGAACTTATTAGAAATTAAACACTTTTACGGGTTACATTACAGCGCGTATATTGGTTAATTCAGATGTTATTTTAGAATTATTAATAACAACTGAATCACTACATAGTATAAAAAAGTCGCTTTCTCTGTCCCTATATCCCTATGTATGCTTAAAACTTTAAAACTACGGATTTTGATGCGGTTTTTTTTCAATAGATAGAGTGGTTCAAGAGGAAGGTTTATATGTGTGCGTCCGTTCTTCTTGTCAGTTAAAAAAGTCTTGAACGGGTGGTAGGAAAATATAGACGATTCAAAAGTACTTAATAATTAAATTTACTTGAATAAAGCTATTTTTGACTTTGACTTTGTATAATACATGGTGTCAAATTCCACACTACACCAAAGCGAAGCGAGGGCGGTTCGCTAGTTAACCAATATACGCGCTATAATCTGTAAAAAGTGTTTTATTTCTATTTAATAAAGTGTCAATTTGGCACTTTATTATTTTTTGTTTTTGTTTGTAGTAGAATTATAGAACCGGTAATAGGTTCCAATTCTATAATTCTTTATTACGTTTTTGCATCATTCAGAATGTTATAGTTATCCGACTAAAATTTGGCCACCAATGATTTCTTTTGCATGTAGGCTAAGGGGAGAAGTAAATAATGTTATTATGAAGGTTTAAATATATTCCTTAATGAACAGCCCTAACTCGGCCTTAGGAGCGGCTTACGCAATTAGCGGAAACTTGATTTGGCTCTAAGTGTATGAAGGGATCAGTTTGTGCGCGGATCGGCGGCGCCCGACCCATCCCGGCGCCGACCGCTTGTGGCATGTTGATATGTGATGAAGGTCACTGGTATCAATGTTATGGCGAAAACCTTCCCTTACGTACATTCATAAATTATTAAAATTAAGAACTCTGTGCGTACGTTACAGACCTATCTACACGAAGTACGCAACTTACGGACATTCGACCACAAGCACTCGTACTAGGGGCAGGGATTGAAATACCGTTAAAAAAATAATGTTATAAAAAATAACGTTAATAATACCGTTAAAACATTTTATCGGTAAATTTACCGGTAAAAATAACGTTAAAAATATTTTTACCGGGAAAATTAACGTTAAATATAGCGTTAAATTTAGTACCGGTAAAATTAAAGGTAAAAAATTAACGTTATTAACTAGAATAACGATAGTTTTAAAATTAACGTTAAAATTAACGTTAAAACATAGCGTTAATGTTAAAATTAACGGTAAAAAGAGTAAAAATTAACGTTATATTTAAAAATAACGTTAACATTCCCTGACTAGGGGTTATAGAAAGGTTACGTAAAATTATTGATATTAATTAATTTGTTTGACTTAACAATTTAATAATGTTTAAAATCAATAGAGTTGAGTTAGTTTATACCTTACTTCAGTATAGTGCAGCCTTCACCTCACCTGATGTTAAGTGACGATAAGGCCGAAAGTGTAAGCGCACTATTCCCGTAATGCTCACCACTGAGGAACTGGCTATCTTACCTCTCAGGGGCGTCGCCAAGGGTGGGCAGGGAGGAGCAGCTGCCCCCCTCCCCCTAGAGGTTAAAAAAATGTAGCCAACTGCAAAGTAACCTTCTGAGACCGTGCAACTTGCTTTTCCGATAAATCCGCTTCTCAAAACTTGAATCAATTCACTTGGTTGCTCTTGACTGTACCTATAACAATTAATATTTTTGTTTTCTCATCCTCCTTGAAATAAGCCCCACCAGTCAAACCGAGTACAAATTTTAATGTACCCCCTCCTGGAAATCGAACCCGGGATCCCTGCGTCTTACACGTGTGGGCAAACCACTACACCACATAGTATACAGTACAAATTACATTTATTTCGAATTTTCTTTTTGTGGATTACTTAGTTACTTTGATTCATTCATGGATTTGTGGTTTTTAAATCCGACCTCTTTTAACACATACCGGCTGTAAACAGTCTCATTTACATAATATACTCCATTAAATTCAATCTTTTCGACCGTAAATCCCATGGTGCATTTCCAGGCGACACAGCCTGAAAAACCTCTCTACCAAAACACTTCAACATTTGCAGTTGTTAAATGATGTAAAAGAGTGTTATTTTCTCTACGGTACAGTGAACGTTTAATATCACCAGTTGTTCGGGGTTGCTCGAATTTGCATATTAATGATGTGCGTGAGTGGAAAATTCTGTGGCTCCCGACAAATATCAATGACAGCTCTTGTTTCGAAAAGTTGCCGCAGCCCTTCTGAAATTGGAGTTGTTATGTTGGTAATAATATTAGTTACTTTGTATGATATTTTGATATTCGAGTTATTACCTGTTTGCGTACGTACACTTATGATAGGGCTAGTAAAATGTACTCATCAACACAAGGGTTATAATTTGACCTTTTTGTAGACCTTAGCATTTATATGAAAAGTTAACAGTTCAATAAAGACAAGAGTTCGTTGTAGTGTCTTGTAAACAGTCTGGTAATATCAAATTGCAAGCATACACTTATATGTCTAATAAAAATTATTAATAGTAAAAGTTTTATATAAAAATTGCTTTATTGCAAACGACAAAAACAAAAAACAGAAAGAAACAAAAATGTCAAAAAGAAAACATACAAAAAGGCGGCCTCATTGCTAAATAGCAATCTCTTCCGGGCAACCTTGGGTGAGAGAAAAGAAATAAGTGGAAGTAGGGGACAGAGTGCAAATTAACAGGTAATGTATATGTATAAATAGAAAGAGAAAAGAAATATAGGTATTACAAGTTACGATCACAAGAAACGAAATGACTTCTAGCTTGATCGCCAAAGGATTTAGTGTTTTCATGAAAAATTACAAGTTAAATACAGGCAGAGTATTCAATTTATCAATAGAATTTGTTGTAGCGGTGTTGTGAACAGGGTACTGGCGAGTTTCAGGGCTCCTGAAGCGTTCAGCTCGGCCGCCGCCGATCCGCTGTCAGTGCGAATAAATGGAAATTAATGGCGCCTAGCCCTCACGCGCCATGCTCGCCGGTAGGGAAGTGCAGTAACTTGCCTTTGATCTAACTTGTATTGGATCGAAATTTTGCGTAGAACTAGTATTATATTATCTGTAGTAGAACGCACGTCACCTAGGAAATTAATAAAGTTTGAATTTGATTAAATAACTAAAAATAATAATAACGAAATAGACTGACCACAAATACTAAGTATATCCTGTATTTTTTCATCTTCATCAAAGTAAGAGGTCATATTCCAAATACAAATAATTATACGAGGGTGGATTGATAAGTCCATGAATTTGTAATGAAGAAACACTTTTTTTTTAAATTTTATTTCTCTACATCATCTTATTGTAGCTCTGCGTATTCAGTCCTATGAAGTTCCTACCTCT
The DNA here is from genome assembly GCA_943789525.1 of Agriphila geniculea. Classification (NCBI taxonomy): domain Eukaryota; kingdom Metazoa; phylum Arthropoda; class Insecta; order Lepidoptera; family Crambidae; genus Agriphila; species Agriphila geniculea. The sequence continues at coordinate 30,176,352 of OX038872.1, read as the reverse complement.
TTAACCGATTATTTTTTCGTTCATCGCCTGAAGACTGGTAACTGAAATGATGGCCCATTTCAGACACCACCTTTTGGCTTGACGAAAATCTTTGCCCGCCAAGACATTATTCATGTTTGGTAAGAGAAAAAATCTCAGTGGATTGAATCTAGAGAATAGGAAGGATTCGCATCTTCATTCGATGAGTTTTGATGTCATGAGTGCCGCCGAGAGGGTCGACAGGGTCATTAAGAAAAGTTAAAAGTCGCTTGAGCTTTTTGTCTCCAAAAGTAATAATCTTTTGCCGAATTTGAAAAAAATGAAGTGTAAAGATTCCTTAAGGAGTTTATTTTCAAGATAAATAAAATAAATTATGATAAAATAAGTATTTCTTCTTTTGAAAGTCATGGACATCAATCCATCCTCGTATATCATAAAAATATCATAATGTACCTACTGTTTTTTTTTTATCCAAACATCTTGTTTTCTTTATACGGGTTTTGTAAAACATACACGATTTTTTCTCACGGTAACCTTATATTAAATCATACAATTTTTAACGCATACTAGCGCGGTTTTATTAAAAGTACTTTAGTAATTAGTTGGTATTTGGTTTGATTTTTTGGTTTTCCCGACGTTTCGGCAACTTTGCAGCTGCCGTGCTCACGGGGGACTGACACACACTGTCACAGTCCCCCGTGACCACGGCATCAGCTGCAAAGTTGCCGAAACGTCGGGAAAACCAAAAAATCAAACCAAATACCAACTAATTACCAAAGTTCTTTTAATAAAACCGCGCTAGTATCCGTTAAAAATTGTTTTATTTCATGTCTAGTGAGCGCGTAAGCTTGAGATGTGAAAACCTTATATTAAGCAGTTTCACAAATGATTTTCCATGTAATGAAAATGGAAAATTATTTCTTAACAAAAATATTTTCAACTTCCACTGAAAATTTATTCGCTTGCTGAAAATAATTAGACGTTCATATATCCTCAACAATTATTTCAATCGGAATACTTAATGTTTGTTTAAAAACAAGTAATAATACTAGTACTTAGTTACTGATAAGTTTTACCTTACTGTGGCCACGATACCCTCGTCAGAAGCGGCCCAGAGCAGCCGAGAGCTAATAAAACGTCACTAGTATTTTGTAGAATTAGCACAAAAATACGAAACAATTGTTTGACATAGGTCGGCGCTTGACGTGGCCCAACACTGGCCCAAGAATAGAGATGCCTCCGAGGAGACAATGTTCTTGAGAAAAGTGTTGTTGAGTACCGCTTACATTATTGGGATAGCTTGTTTTATTTAGATTTCCAAAATCGGATCAACTTTTTGCGAATTGATTTAATTGAAAATTGTCTGTTTTCTTTTTGCGAACATTATAATTTTATTTCATTGAGGGGAAAATACGAATGGGAAAAGTCACAAATTAAAATGCAAACCAAAAGCATTGTAAGCAAAGCATTATTACGTTATTCTTAACGAATTGGCAGCTTCTACTTCAACCCACATCCTTTGAAGGAATAGAATCCTTTGCCTCCCAAGTCCCAATGTACCATGGGTATCGCTTGCACGCCGCGCCCGCTGCCACATACGTTTAGTTCGTGCAGGGGCGATACGCGCGCACACGAATTTTGTTGCAAACTGTTCAAGCGACGCTGTTGCCCATAGTACCTACTGACCAATTATGCTACCCAGTCGCCAATGAGTTTTCTAGTACACCTACTTTTTATTAAGTTTTCGCTGTAAGCCAGCGTTATTTCACCAATGTGAGGAATCCCGCATGACATTTGAATGCAACGTCTTTACAGATGTCTGACAATCAATTAAGATTAAATAGCTATACCTAATTATTGATTTTTTTAAGATTTCAGGCATTCATATTGCTATTTTTATAAAGTAATACTGGCAGTTGTTTGGAACAGCAACGGCAGAGTTTTAGTTGGTAAGAACTTCAGTCAAGAATAACTATGTTCGAAATACATTAGGATTTTTTTTGTAGTCAGAATACCAAGCCAGTTTCAGTAAGTCAGCAAGCCAGTACTGCCGTGGCTTTCTGTCCTGGCTTGGGACAAGCCAGGGGGTCTATTACGAAAAGTTTAATGCGATACACGCAGCTGCGCCCGTGCTTCGTTTTGATTGTTACAAATCACTTTCGTATGCGATATTGCGAAGTGATTGCGTGGGTTTGACAGTTTCTCTCTAGCGTATCCGACATCGTTCGTTCAGTAGTCTATGGGCTATGTTACGCAAATTCAAAATGTTTGTTTTAACTACAACCAACGAACTGCGGACGACTATCGTGGCCAAGTGACTGCGTTACGCAATTGCGTACGTTATTTTCGTAATAGGCCCCCAGATCTCTCTCGCTTACTAGCTAGTTATCTTTGAGATAAAGCTAGTTAACAATAACAAAGCTTATTATATAGCTAGCATTGAGATAAAGCCAGTTGTTTAAATGATGCCAGACTTAACGGGCTTTCTAATACTCTCTTGTTTCAAAAACTACTGTCGTAGTGTAATACCCGGACGGGTTGGCACTTGGCTTTCCAAGCAGCGTCGTAGCTAGGGGCTGGCAAGGGCGGCTGCCAGGGGCGCAACCCTCAAGGGGGGGGCGCACTTTGCTGACCCATAGGTAAAAATACGTCTCGGGGCGCAAAATTCAAACCTTGCCAGGGGCGCTCATTATCTTATATATGTCTTGGGGTGCAATTTTGAAATAGAAATAGAAATTCGTTTATTTGCATTTGAACAAGGTTACATTTTAAGATGGTCATAATAAATTAGATTCAGCTTATTCAGCCATCAACAAATAGCATGCAAATTTAAAAAGAGAAAATTATATCTAATAATAAAATCATTGGATTTATCAAATTTTAACATTATTATCATTTATATATAAACAATAGCTCTTAAGTAATAATTATTAATAGGTTACTAAATTTACATAATGTCAAAAGAAATAAGAATAATAGTGAATTAATTGGTAACATTTATAAGAAGTCAAATAATTAATATGTATGCAAAAATCAACAAATAACAAAAGGTCAACAATTATTTGAATCTAAATAGTCATTTACGGAATAAAAACACTTTTCCATTAGCCAATTGTATAGGGCTTTATTGAATCTGTTCTTAGGCAAAACTTTAATGGGTTCTGGTATCTTATTATATATTTTTATGCACATCCAGTAGCAGTTTTTTCGGAAACGCGCACTCTTTGGATACATTTCAGAAACCAATCTACATGAATTTCTGGTATTTCGCAAGTAAACATCTTTGGCTTTACTGAAGTAATGTGGATTTTGCCTAACAAATTTTGCTATTTCAAAAATGTAGAGACAAGGAAGAGGCATAATTTTCAATACTTTAAATAATGGCGTACATGGTTCGTCTGGTGGAACGCCACATATTGCCCTTACACATTTTTTTTGTGCTATGAAAACCTTCTTTACGTCAGTGCTATTGCCCCATATGATTAACCCATATCGCAGAACTGATTCTATATAAGCAAAGTACGCTGCAAGAGCTGTACTTTTAGATGCTACTTTTGTCAACTTATAGAGGGCAAATGAGAATCTATTTATTTTATTACACACGTTTTCTACCTGCCTTTTCCAGTCTAGCTTTTGATCAATATCTAACCCTAAGAATCTAGTTGTGTTTGTGCCTTTAAGTTTTTGTCCTTCAAAATTTATGTCAATAGTTTGCAAATTTATGTCATTAAAATTTATAAAGTATGTTTTGTCAATATTTATAAGAAGATTATTATTTCTAAGCCATTCTACTATCGCTATTATTGTTTTGTTTATGTCATTAATATGTTCATTTAATGTCAATTTATTGTCTGTTTTTACAACTACTGATATGTCATCCGCGAACAAGATACATCTATGTTTGGTGACTTCTGGAAGACTATTTATGTAGACTAAGAAGAGAAGAGGTCCTAGAACGCTCCCTTGAGGAACTCCAAACTTATTTTCTTCAAAACTAGATTTATATTTGTGAGCAACATTTTTAGAGTCTAGTTTTGTAATTTCTACTGATTGCATTCGATTTTGTAAATAAGTTTTTATCCAATTTAAAGCATTGCCTCTAACGCCACACACTTCCAATTTATCTATGAGTTGTTTGTGGGATACAAAATCAAATGCTTTGGACATATCGAAGTAGAGCACCGTCGTATAATGTCTGTCATTTAGGCATGTAAGAGTCTCTTTTACCATGTCAAAAACTGCATGTGTAGTTGATTTACTCTTTTGGAATCCGTATTGATTCGGTTTTAAAACATGGTACTTCTCAAAGAATGATATGAGTTATGCATGCATAACTTTTTCGTATACTTTTGAAAAAATCGAAACAAGTGCAATAGGACGGTAATTACCTAAAATCGTCCTTTTGTCTTTTTTGAAAATTGGCTTAACTAAAGAATATTTTAGTTTACTTGGAAAAGTTCCAGATACCATTGTTTATTAGATATGCCAAAACCTTACTTATTTGTGCATGACTTGCCTTAACAACTTTAGTGCACACATCATCATATCCCTCTGAATTCGTATTTTTCAATGTCATAATTATTTTACTTACATCATATTCGTCGATAGGGGTCAAATAAATAGAATTTTTTAAAATGTCATTATTATTTTTTGAATTATTAATATTTTTAGTACTTGAATTATTACAATTATTATTAGAATTAGCATTATATGAATTAGTATTATTAGAATTATTATTTTAATTATTGTCAATTTTATAAAATAGTTGTTAAACGCAGTTGCAATTTGAGCGGGATCATTTATAACATTATTGTCGTATTCAATCTAATCTATGTAATCATTGCCTTGCGATTTATTTCCTCTTGTATTACCTTCCATATAGCTTTGCATGTATTTTTGCTACTTAATACGTATTTATTATTTGTCTGTTTTTAAGCTAGTAATATGCATTTTTTTAAAGCTTTTGAATACATTTGATACTTAGTTTTATTTTTGTACGTTTTGTTTTTGTAGTAATTATACCGAAATACTCTATTATACCGAATTAATTATACCGAAATCTTGCCAGGGGCGCTCATGATTCTAGAAATAAGTCTTGCGGCGCGAAATTCAAATCTTGGCAGGGGCGCTCATAACCAGGGAATGATAACGTTATTTTTAAATGTAACGTTATTTCTTACTTTTTTTCCGTTAGTTTTAACATTAACGTTATGTCAATAAATAACGTTAATTTTAACGTTATTTTAAAGAAATTAACGTAATTTCAGTAAATAACGTTATTTTAAAGTTATTTCTTACTTTTTGTTACCGTTACTTTTAAAATTATTGTTATTACAATTAATGGCGTTATTTTTTACCGATAATTTTACCGGTACTAAAGTTTAACGCTATATTTAACGGTAATTTTACCGGCACAATATTTTTAACGTTATTTTTTTAACGGTATTTCAATCCCTGGGCGCAACCCTTGGGGGAGGAGGGCGCACTTTGCTGACCCATAGCTACAAAATACGTCTTGGGGCGCAAAATTCAAATCTTGCCAGGGGCGCTCATAACCCTAGCTCCGAAGCTGTTTCCAAGTTTTTTTCCTTAATTGAAAATTTAGTTTGTCATGTAGTAGTTCCTGTTTTAATAACGCTTGCAAGATTTTCCTGTTAGTTAATATTGTAAGCGTGACGTGTTTGGCACCAAATCTACTGTCAACCCTCCGTCTGCCGGCGGCCAGATTAACCCCTAGCTTACTGACATCAACTAAAGATTTCGGTTGGACGCAAATGAGAAACCCAATGTTTGAATTGAGGGCTAAACTACGCGTAACTTAATAAATAAATAAATAAATAAATATTTGACAACATCACATACATTGCTCCAATCCCAAAGTAAGTAGCTATAGCACTTGTGTTATGGAAATCAGAAACAACGGTGGTATGACACACACCCAGACCTGAGACAATATTGAAAAGTTCATTTTCTACATTGACCCAGCCGGGGATCGAACCCGGGACCTCAAGAGATGGTGACGCCTTGAAAACCGGCGTGCGAACCACTCGACCACGGAGGTCGTCAACGAAGAATGAAGTTATAAAAAATACAATTTATTTAAATAGAATTACATAAACTATAACTATCAGTATTATAAAATTAGTAAAAATGAAATAAAATAAAAATAAAATAAAATAGTAACATTGATAAATCTGATAATAAATGTTGACAGTAATAATTAGATAGTAATTATTTCATTTCTCAAAAGAATATTTTTTAAAATAACTTTTGCGAAATCCTACTTAAATTTTTGCAGAGTAATACTGAAATACAGGACTTTTTTTACTGATACTTATTTTATTTTATACATTATATTAATGAAATGAAAAATTCTTTATTTAAATAAGCTCACATAATGAGCGTTTTTAAATCGTCAATTATTTTTTACCCCACCACCCATTATGACGTCTTTTAGCTGACAAGAAAAATGGGTGCAAAAATCTTATCAGTTTTATCAAATGGAACGATATTTACAAATACGATCGTTTCCAGACTTTATATAACAAAGATTAACAAATAAATAAAATTATAATTAGATCATTACTTAATGAATTACTAATTAAAAAAAAAAACTTTACAATTCAATATGCATTAAGATAGGTAGTCAGAAGCAGACCCATTCCCACTGGCAGCACCCGTTCACGAGCATGACGCATGAACCAGCCATCGCTTCGCTCATTACATATTAGGGTTATTTTACTATAACGTTTATGCAAAGCGGTCCAATAGGTAATCTTAACCCAAGTGCAAAAGCACTATCAAACTATCGAGCTGATGATTTTGAGGTACAACTTAAATATTCAATGGTACAACCAAGCTACATCAAAACTCTACAGTTTCTATGTATCTACATACATTATATCTGTATCTACATACAGGATGGTGCACAGAGCGTGTTATTGCGGCACGCTGCCGGGCGGAAAGCTTCTGAACTTAACTCAGCTGATGGAAAATTTGTCTCCCACTGACACATCCTTTTAATTATATCGCAGACTATTATTATTGATTGTTAGGGGCTATGCAGCTCAGATAAAGCTGTAGTCACTGCGACCTAAAAGATCTATTGTGACTCGCCACATATTTATAGTAACTCTTTAAGTCCAGCGGCTTCCAAGAAGTCTAGTATCTTCCTGGTTTTCAGAGTTTTTATTTCCTCCGGGTCGATTACGTGTCGCCCCAGATGGAGACTACGCTTGTGGATTAGGGGTCCACAGTCACATAAGAGATGCTTGGGCGTTTCTTGCTCCTCATTACAATATCCGCAGACGTCAGTATCACTCAATTTCATATGAAATAGGTGTCTGTTTAGTTTGCAGTGTCCGGTTAAGGCTCTAACAGTTGCGCTGACGTTCGATTTACTGAACTGTATAAGTTCATTCATCCGTCTCTGCGAGTAGCCTCCATCGCAGACTAGCTTCCATCCGCAACTTTATCCGCATGGACATTCTGAATCCCTAGGGAACCCTTCAAGATAAAAAGAATTCTGTTTTAATCCAGGCTATAAACTCACCCAAATCTATTCAGCCGTTTTTGCGTGATTGAGTAACAAACATAATAAACATCCAAACTTTCACATTATAATATTAAGTAGGATAGGAATAAGCGAAACTCAATACAAAATGACGGACTGAAGAGCTAACGAAGAAACTAATAAGGTAGCATTGTAGTATGATGATACTGACGGTCAGAAAAAATATCTACGTAAATTTTTAAATTTGAGATTTTTGCATTTACAATGCTATTTTTAAACAATACTAAATAATATACTAGAAAAAATACGACTCGCACCAGATCAATACTCAGACGGGAATCGAACCCGCGACCTTTGGATATCCGGTCCAATGCTCTGACCGCTGAGCTACCGAGTCACTAGTGACATCGTCGAATTTTTCCTAGTATATCCTAAACTCTTACGCTGTAAGCCAGCGTTATTTCACCAATGTGAGGAATTAACCTCGACATTCAATTGAAATATCTTTCCAGATATTTTAACAATTGATTAAGATGAAATAGCTATACAATTTTTAAATTTGAGATTTTTGCATTTACAATGCTATTTTTAAACAATACTAAATAATATACTAGAAAAAATACGACTCGCACCAGATCAATACTCAGACGGGAATCGAACCCGCGACCTTTGGATATCCGGTCCAATGCTCTGACCGCTGAGCTACCGAGTCACTAGTGACATCGTCGAATTTTTCCTAGTATATCCTAAACTCTTACGCTGTAAGCCAGCGTTATTTCACCAATGTGAGGAATTAACCTCGACATTCAATTGAAATATCTTTCCAGATATTTTAACAATTGATTAAGATGAAATAGCTATACAATTTTTAAATTTGAGATTTTTGCATTTACAATGCTATTTTTAAACAATACTAAATAATATACTAGAAAAAATACGACTCGCACCAGATCAATACTCAGACGGGAATCGAACCCGCGACCTTTGGATATCCGGTCCAATGCTCTGACCGCTGAGCTACCGAGTCACTAGTGACATCGTCGAATTTTTCCTAGTATATCCTAAACTCTTACGCTGTAAGCCAGCGTTATTTCACCAATGTGAGGAATTAACCTCGACATTCAATTGAAATATCTTTCCAGATATTTTAACAATTGATTAAGATGAAATAGCTATACAATTTTTAAATTTGAGATTTTTGCATTTACAATGCTATTTTTAAACAATACTAAATAATATACTAGAAAAAATACGACTCGCACCAGATCAATACTCAGACGGGAATCGAACCCGCGACCTTTGGATATCCGGTCCAATGCTCTGACCGCTGAGCTACCGAGTCACTAGTGACATCGTCGAATTTTTCCTAGTATATCCTAAACTCTTACGCTGTAAGCCAGCGTTATTTCACCAATGTGAGGAATTAACCTCGACATTCAATTGAAATATCTTTCCAGATATTTTAACAATTGATTAAGATGAAATAGCTATACAATTTTTAAATTTGAGATTTTTGCATTTACAATGCTATTTTTAAACAATACTAAATAATATACTAGAAAAAATACGACTCGCACCAGATCAATACTCAGACGGGAATCGAACCCGCGACCTTTGGATATCCGGTCCAATGCTCTGACCGCTGAGCTACCGAGTCACTAGTGACATCGTCGAATTTTTCCTAGTATATCCTAAACTCTTACGCTGTAAGCCAGCGTTATTTCACCAATGTGAGGAATTAACCTCGACATTCAATTGAAATATCTTTCCAGATATTTTAACAATTGATTAAGATGAAATAGCTATACAATTTTTAAATTTGAGATTTTTGCATTTACAATGCTATTTTTAAACAATACTAAATAATATACTAGAAAAAATACGACTCGCACCAGATCAATACTCAGACGGGAATCGAACCCGCGACCTTTGGATATCCGGTCCAATGCTCTGACCGCTGAGCTACCGAGTCACTAGTGACATCGTCGAATTTTTCCTAGTATATCCTAAACTCTTACGCTGTAAGCCAGCGTTATTTCACCAATGTGAGGAATTAACCTCGACATTCAATTGAAATATCTTTCCAGATATTTTAACAATTGATTAAGATGAAATAGCTATACAATTTTTAAATTTGAGATTTTTGCATTTACAATGCTATTTTTAAACAATACTAAATAATATACTAGAAAAAATACGACTCGCACCAGATCAATACTCAGACGGGAATCGAACCCGCGACCTTTGGATATCCGGTCCAATGCTCTGACCGCTGAGCTACCGAGTCACTAGTGACATCGTCGAATTTTTCCTAGTATATCCTAAACTCTTACGCTGTAAGCCAGCGTTATTTCACCAATGTGAGGAATTAACCTCGACATTCAATTGAAATATCTTTCCAGATATTTTAACAATTGATTAAGATGAAATAGCTATACAATTTTTAAATTTGAGATTTTTGCATTTACAATGCTATTTTTAAACAATACTAAATAATATACTAGAAAAAATACGACTCGCACCAGATCAATACTCAGACGGGAATCGAACCCGCGACCTTTGGATATCCGGTCCAATGCTCTGACCGCTGAGCTACCGAGTCACTAGTGACATCGTCGAATTTTTCCTAGTATATCCTAAACTCTTACGCTGTAAGCCAGCGTTATTTCACCAATGTGAGGAATTAACCTCGACATTCAATTGAAATATCTTTCCAGATATTTTAACAATTGATTAAGATGAAATAGCTATACAATTTTTAAATTTGAGATTTTTGCATTTACAATGCTATTTTTAAACAATACTAAATAATATATTTCACATTGGTGAAATAACGCTGGCTTACAGCGTAAGAGTTTAGGATATACTAGGAAAAATTCGACGATGTCACTAGTGACTCGGTAGCTCAGCGGTCAGAGCATTGGACCGGATATCCAAAGGTCGCGGGTTCGATTCCCGTCTGAGTATTGATCTGGTGCGAGTCGTATTTTTTCTAGTATATTATTTAGTATTGTTTAAAAATAGCATTGTAAATGCAAAAATCTCAAATTTAAAAATTGTATAGCTATTTCATCTTAATCAATTGTTAAAATATCTGGAAAGATATTTCAATTGAATGTCGAGGTTAATTCCTCACATTGGTGAAATAACGCTGGCTTACAGCGTAAGAGTTTAGGATATACTAGGAAAAATTCGACGATGTCACTAGTGACTCGGTAGCTCAGCGGTCAGAGCATTGGACAGGATATCCAAAGGTCGCGGGTTCGATTCCCGTCTGAGTATTGATCTGGTGCGAGTCGTATTTTTTCTAGTATATTATTTAGTATTATCTACGTAAATGTTTTTTTTAATTAAAAGGATATCAAAGCTTTTATAGGTTTTACAATCAAATATTTGAACAATTTCCAATTGGATTTCGTGAAATCGTAGATGAAAACTATAGTCTAACTTGGTAAAATTTCGTTATTCAATAATGGTTCAATTTTACACAATTTGATTTTTTAATAAATAAAGTGCTTTACGGAATTCCAAATTGTAATATTTTTAAGACTGATTTGATGATTTATTAAAAACTTTTTAACACCACAACTCACAAGAAAATAAAAATAAGTTAATTAACATTAATCTGAAACTCGTTGAAAGAAAAATATTTCTTCAATAAAATGACAAGATAAAGCTTAAAGCATTATAAAGAGTAAACAACAAAAAAATTAAAATAGGTAGCTGTGGGTGTTTGTTAACTGTGGAGTGTTTTCAAATGCTCGTGTCAACACTCGTATAGAATAGATTTTGTAAGAAAATATACACATCAACTTTGTCTAGGGATACCAGGTGTTATTTTCATACAAACGAGGTAACCTTGAAGCCTTGGTTTCCTGCCAGTGATGTACTGTGCTGTAATCTGATGACGGCTATCCAGGGAGTAAATGGAGGAGATTCAGATCGCTATACACACCCAACTGATCTGACCAGCATTCTAAAAACGTAATGGACATCATTTCAGTGTGGACATGTTTAAAAAAACCGCGAAAATAGCATGAAAATGTATGGAAATCCTCAAACTGAGAACTCTGACCCATTAATCTTTTAGAATGCTGATCAGATCAGTTGGGTGTGTATAGCGATCTGAATCTCCTCCATTTACTCCCTGGATAGCCGTCATCAGATTACAGCACAGTACATCACTGGCAGGAAACCAAGGCTTCAAGGTTACCTCGTTTGTATGAAAATAACACCTGGTATCCCTAGACAAAGTTGATGTGTGTACGAGCCACCAGTGGCTAAGGGTCCATACAAGCCGATTCCCATCGGCCTACCTTTTGGAAGTACATCCATTGATACATTATGCAGATCATATCTTTTTTGTAGAACGGCTTACCTTTTCCATAATTTAACCCCTCGCCACTGCGAGCCACGTATCCAACATCACGCAGCCACAGCACACACAGCACGTTGAAGCGAATAAGTGTATGCGTTCTGTTGGCAGGTTACTGCGATTCGAACACTTCTATTGGCCAAAGTTGCAACTTTGCAACCGAACTAAGTGTAAATGGAATGGACCCTCCCTCCCTTCTTGGAATCGAACCTGGTAGCCCAGCACCTTACATGGGTGGGCAAGCCACTAGACTCAGAGGCGGTTACATTTTGGTTTACGATGTGGTGGCGCAGTGGTTTAGCGCCTGGCCCAGCGCTTGCGAAGGTTTAGCAACTTTCGCCAGGGTCGGTCATGGGATGGGTGACCAAAAATGATTATCTCGAGTTCCTTTGTGCTTCGGAAGGCACGTTAAGCCGTTGTTTCCGGCTGCATATTTACAGTCGTTAGCACCCACCAATCCGCATTGGGCCCGTGTGGTGGGTTATGGCCCGTCCTCTTTATCCACCCATAAGGAAGGCCTGTGCCCCAGCAGTAGGGACATTAAAAACGGCTGATGGACGATGTGGCAATGAGTTCCAAAATCACACAGAAAAACAATATCAACAAACAATCCATTTAGTACATTAAGCAGTCAAAGTCAAAAATAGCTTTATTCAAATAAACTTAATTATTAAGTACTTTTGAATCGTCCATATTTTCTACCACCCGTTCAAGACAGTTGACATTCATAATTACACCGCTAAACTTCACCAACTTGCACCACACCGTCGGCCATTCGTCCAAGCCCGATAAAGGGTGCTTCTATTTTTGTTTAAAATTTCATTTTACCCGAGCGACTTTGGCGTGAAAAAAACGTAATTTAGACGGTCAATGTTCACCGGACCGCTGCTTGAGCGACCGCCAATATTTTATTATGAAATTATTTTCCTCGCCAGTTTAGCACTTTTATGGCTTTATTGGCAACACGAATAAATTAAATTTTACGGAAGCCGACTAGCGATAATTACTGCGTGGTGAGATTGTTTGTGGAAATAAATGTTGGTGAATTTTCTTTCAAGAAGTGAATTTTGAAATATGGACTGGGAAACCACCTTTATAATCAGAACGATAATCAGAATATGGAAGTAAGCAGAAGCACCAAAACTAAATATTATCTGGGTAATCTTCAAAGCTACTGTGCCATGTTTTTTTTCGGACTAGTTGCCCTTTTTGCTTTGACTATATCTTCCATTAACATAAAAAAAATCGGGTTGCACTCCGGGAGTGCCGCCGGCAAAAGTGAAAATGATAAGTGAATATGATAATGTGCATTTTTGATATTTTGAAATTAGCTGCAAAGGATTAAAATTATTTCTTTCCTATTACTATACAGTCACACAATTCAATCAGTTTGTAATTAGAGAAAAATTCTAAAGATTTCGCGCCAGTGGCCTTTTTAATTTCTACATGCACGCATTCTATTATAGTCACAGAGTATAAATAAGTCTATGATTTCACCGAAGAGATCGCTGCTATTAGTTCCATTTTCAAAATTAGCGCGTTGCTGGTGACACAAGTGTTTACATCTTAAAATGACGTGCCGCCATTTTCAACGCGCCCCGTAGAAAGAGAGGGGGATACTTCCGCCGCCAGCTGTATCCGTCACATCCGTCTTACGCATTTTCGATCAGCCACGTGATTCTTACTGACGCGAGCACAGAATACATAATAGTACAAGTACAGAAGATCCACTCCGCAAAGTCATTTAAATAAATAGCGACTCTATCCCATACACAATAAAGTGCAATTCAGGTCGCACACCGCTCCTACCCTACAGTTATATTTACCTAGAAGTTGCCTCTCTTTCTATCGCGTAGCTCTTATCTCTTCTAACGACTTTAGGGTTTGTTCTTTTAAATAATGATTAAATAATAGGTACTTAATTTACTTAAATACATTTCAAAAAAACCTAGGCTAGGTACAATCGACGCCCCATCAGACTATACATGCAGACTTTGAGGAAATTTGCTTTCTTACGAAATAACATTGTCATTAATAATTAACTTTATTTCGAAAGTAGGCAAGTAAGTACCTACCTAATCTTTAAATTATTATATCAATAAATACCTAGTTGGGTGAAGATTGTTTAGCAAATAAGACAAGTAAGTACCTAAGAATAAACGGATACTAAATAATATCTAGGTAGTAGACAAGCACTTTTTACGTTTCGATGTCATTTTGAACTTTTGGAAGTGTGAAAAACGTGAGGTTCGGATCCTTTATATTAGTATTAAGATGAACGCGGCGAGTGAGTGACTATCGAAATCGAACTGCTAACAGCCAGCCAACGGCGGCAGCCCTCTGAAATTAGTCCGTCCGGACGGACCCGCTGCCTACTTGTAGCTTCGTACCTAAAGCGCGGAGTGCGCCTAGCCTGACGCGAGTTTAGCATTATTTTTCTCCATTACAAAAAAGCGTACAACGCCGCTAAAGAAGTTTTCACTTCAAAAAATAACGTTGTTAATGTAGAGGTTGAAAATATACATAATAAAAATAAAGCATAATAATACTGTGCAAATACAATGGAGTTAGTAGAGCAGAAATAAAGTATAGATAGAAGTTAGTTCATTGTCATTAGTTATGAGAATATAAAACAATATTTTAATTATCACCTTATCACTAAATTTGTTACAATTAATCACAGTATTCATAATATTATTACACTAGAATTGTTTGAACAATGTATCCTGATTAGGCTACAATGAACGCTTCATTAACCCTGAATTTGTCAAAACTGACAAAAAGATATTTTTTTACATAAATATTTTCGTATATTAGTGTACTTCAAGTTATTGAACCTGGGGCCCTATTTTTGAATCACTCGGCTGGCGTCGAGCGCTCGTTTCTACTGATTTTCGTTCGACATCTCATTGTTTTGAGTCATATGTCGAACGAAAATCAGTCGAAAAGAGCGTTCGACAGCGGTCGAGCGATTCAAAAATAGGGCCCCTGTATTTTTACACATTACGAGTGATTAACCCTCCACCGCGCACCGTATCGTTTTTTATCACCCATATAACAATCAAACGGCAGTACTCACATTACTTGCCATCGTCAATCGCGAAATCACGTTCCCGCCAATAAAGCCCGCTCTTTACGCGACTAAAAATAAACTCGATTCGGGATTAAATTTGCATCGGTCCATTTTGCGCGACTTTTTGCCGAAATACGGCTGTGGGAGCGCAGTAAAAATGCTGTAACCGCAGCCGTCGGCCGACCGACGCGCGATTATTTGGCTATTTGATGATCCACCTGTCCTTGGGTTTAGGAAAAGATACAGGGATTCCGTGTTCAAGAATTTCATTAAAATAATTATACACGCAGTTCATGAGAATTACACCAACTAATTATTGCTTGCTTTCGGTAGGAAGTATAAGTATTATTATAATATATTTGTCTCGTCCTATCACATTATTTCGTCAGCCCGGGGCGGGGACTGCAATAATAACCCTACAATAATAGCGGTAACCCAAATTAGGCCGAACATTGACCAATTATGCAGATTTAACCCACCTGAAACAATTCTCTATGAAAATTCATGGTATGATTACATGGAAATAATGTATTAACATGATAAATTATTCCACCAAATGTGTTTGACCTAATTTTATTTGACAAATGCCGTGTTAGTTTTAGGATTAATTTTATATTAGGTACACGTTAACTTTTTTATAATGTTATATTTATATAACTTCACCTATTTAATTTTTAAGTATCTAAAAGGCTGAGTTGTTTGACGTAATTAAATACGCCTTTGTAAACACGAGCGGTACGGTTAAAAAAATTGTTATGCTGATGTTAAATAGTTCAACTGATGGATTATGTGCTTAAAATACCTTGCTAAGTACATGCATTTGTATCCAAAAGTCATCGAAATAAAAACATTACCTAGAGTCGTGACGTAACAACGAGGAAGACGGCAATAAAAGTAAGATTATATATTTTGTCTCACTCCTAGTCGGCAGATTTATCTGTTACATTAGCCGGCTGGCGAGCAATGTTCACTTTATTACTGTCGAGTTTATTTTTGATGGCGTCTTTTCCAGTGACTTATGGGTGTACCACTCAAAGGTTAACTTTGTTCTCGTGCAATATTCATAGTTATACCATATGTGCTCAATATGCATGGACTACCATGCAAATTGAGCACAGGTTAACTACAGTTTAAAAACGGAACAGTTAAGTAAAAATTGAGCACAGGTTAACTACAGTTTAAAAACGGAACAGTTAAGTAATTACGGCGATCCTTAGCCCGAAGTGCAGGAAAACCTTAATCAATATAATTAACGCTAGGACGACTTTTATCGTTTCTAGCAGAAACCCTTTCGTTAAAAGCTTCCTTGAGTTTGCTGAAAACACTTTGCTGAAAATACTTTGTAGAAATATTTTTTCTTGATTAGTTTCGGAACAGTGATATCCATTGCGAATTCTGTACTTTCACTGCAAATGCATCTAGCGAGTTCAAATCTAAGCGACAGAGTCATACATATCTATTTATTACCTTTAACCCTAAAATCTCTATCAACTTTGGCACAGTGATCTCTTTGCCGTATTTTGTACTTTCACTGCAAGCAAACGTATCTTCACTTACAAGTTTAAAATCTAAGCAACGAAGTTTATTCATCTATTTATTTGACGGAAATACCTTTGACGGTTTTTACCCTGAAATCTCTAATTAATTTTTTTTTAAATAAAGCATTTTATTCTTGAATTTTTTGGGTTGTAAGTCGATCGTTGCACTGTTGCAACACTTCATATAGCAGTGTCGTCGTCGCAAGAAATTGAGTTCAAGAGACATTTGATACAATATGAAGAATAGCAGGCGACAGTGCGACACATAAAAATGTGTCTAGACGCTGCTATCTGTCCTTAACGCAAACATTTGAGATGTTACGTTTGTTTTTAACTGAAACAGTTAAGGTAAAGTGCCACTTGAAACTTGTTAAACTCTTTCTTCTTTCTCTTGTGGAACTTTTTTTTCAATATGCTCATTTAATTTAACAAGTCTCGTATAAGACGAGGAAGATAATAAATTCAATAGTGAACCTGAACCTATTTGATTTTAAATAAGAGAATTGAAGTCACCCCAAATGTATAATTTTTAACTAGTTTTTCTACATATTATTAGTAATAGTAGTAGTATTTAGGATACATAGGACATATCATATGCGAGTTAAATATTAGTATTTAACTCGCATATGATATATCTTATGTATCCTAAATACTCTACTATAATTATCGTCTACTTTATTTTTTCATAAAGTAAGAATCTCCACTAAATTGATCAAAAAATTTTAATGTCAACCAAAAATTTTAATTGAGCAGAACCGATTTCGATCTTTTCATTTGCTTTTGGAATATTTAGTACATGGATTTTTGGTGAAGTTAAAGTGCAAACAATTCAACTTATCTTGTATTATTATATATTTCATAAGTTCACTAGACATTTTTAATAGTGTAGGTTGCGGTTGAGCAGGGAAATAACTTGCAAGAAGTTAAAAAACCTGTTTACAGAAAGTGGGGCATTTACACGTGTCGATTTTCTAGGGCTTTTTATCGACAATTACTTGTAAAATCGAATCACCATCACCTCATTAAATTAGTTTTGCCAATGAAAATGCCCTACGACTTTCAGACTATAAAGGTAAACAGCCATTCGTGCATTTGTTTAACAAAGATCCAGGATACAAATGATTACAGGTAAATACCTAATTATTTGTTGTAGCGTAGGTACGTAGCCAACGATAGCCAACGGTTTTTTTTAAATAAGGACTTTATTTAAAAAAAACCGGTCAAGAGCGAGTCGGACTCGCACACCGAGGGTTCCGTACAATTATAAATATATTTGGATATGTTACTTTAGTACAGTCTTTAAAAAAGTACGATAAACGGCAGACAGGAGGAAGGGCGAACAGGCGGACAGTTAATTTACAAATCTTAACCACAGCTGCTTTTGGTGACTGAAAAACGTTTCAGCCACTCCACATTGCAAACTGTTTATATTACTAAGTAGGAACTTATTCTTCGTTTATTCGTACGGCAAATTGTAGGTAATTATATCAGAACCGGCCACCAATTTATTATTTTAGTATTAGGTAGCGCCATCTCTTGACCGATAGTGGAACTATTTTTTTTTCTTAGGTTAGCATTCTTAGGACAGCGCCATCTGTTGACTGGTAGTGAAACTAAAGAATTTGTGTTTGTTTTTTGAATTTCTAAAAAAGTGTGTTATATTGAGACATCGTTTTATTTTTCCTGTAATCTTTACATAAACTACTATCACATAGAATTATTTCTGATTTTTCTATTTGCAAACTTCGGAGATAAGGGGGGGGGGGGGGGGGGGGGGAACGGTATTTTTTTTACATTTTTCATCATAAGTCGAAAACTATGCGGCCTAAGAAAAAATGAAAAAATGTTTTAAAATGTGCAAACAGCACTCTTTCAAATGATACCCCACATGCCCGACAGACTGAGTCACACCTTAAGGGTTCCTTTTTTACCATTTTGGTACGGAACCCTAAAAAGAGCCCAACCCTTGTAGTATGACCACCGAACACTATTTATATCTCGTGATATAGCGATTATCGACACTCACTCAACTGTCAAAATCTTATTATCTTTGACAGATAAAAGAAATAACTTGCTATCATATCGCATGCTACAGCAGGGTTAAAAGTGTAATGCTTTTCGTTTATTCCATTAACCTTTGGTCTTGGAAAACAGATTTTTGTTCAGTAAAAATTACTATGCATAGAGACAAGCGACAGAATGCTTAAAATAAACGATAACACGAGCCAGACACCCTTACTAAGGTTGTTTACCTTATCGATTCCCACTAATTAGGTTGTCTTTACGCGATTAGCCGGGAACAGTACGTGTCTGTTCGGCATTTAATTAATTTTATTAATCGAGAGTGTCGTGCGGGCGTGAAATTCGAATTAACTGGGGCCGGGGCCTTTATAACCGATGCTAACGCAATGCTTGTTTACATGAAAATGAGGCCCGAAACGAACACCCAAAGAGGGAGTAGTTGGCCTGGCCGCAGATAGGATAAACTGTTCAGTTTATTGCCTATCAAGGATAGAGAGAGAGAAAGACGCTATTAAATTAACCGCATCTGTGGTCTAGTGATTCACCCACCCGTATAAGACGCAGGGGTCCCGAGTTCCATTCCCAGGAGGAGGGTATATTTGTACTCGGTTTGGTTGGTGGTAGGCTTAGATGTGGTAGGGCTTATTTTAAGTCCGTCTGGCTACCACCATCTGTCAACGCTCTGATGCGTCGATGTTGTCGTCAGGCTTTCGATGATTTTATATTGGGAAGTTCAAGGTTTTAGACGAAATGAATATACTTTATTAAACGTTTGCAAAACTGTATATTGCACGAAACAACGTTTTTATAAAATTTTCAATGCACAATACGCAAAAGAGAAATCGTAATGGCGGACGGATGAATGCGAGCGAATATAAGTGACATTTCCGCGAAACACCGAGGGGCGGCGCGGCGATCGCTTCTGCAGTGGTCGATAACACAAGTCGATAATTTGAATAGTGGCGGGAGCGTAGACACCATCTTAACTAAGTCTGACGCCATCACAACAATGTAATATAGTCAATTCCTCAGTGATGAGGATTCCGGGTGTAGTGCGCTTCCATCTTCGGCCTTATCGTCACTTAACATCAGGTGAGGGGAAGGTCAAGCACTATCTCGTTGTGCATAAAAAACGAATCAAGAGCGAGTCGTACTCGCGCACCGAGGGTTTTCGTACCATCATAATAAATACACTACAGAGTAGAATAATAAAATTATTATTACAGTTTTAGGTCAGCGCCATCTCTTGACCGGTAGTGGAACTAATGTATTTTTGTTCATAATTTCCAAAAAAGTGTGCTATATTGAGACATAGTTTTATTTTTCCTGTAATATTTACACTAAACTATAGACTTTTCTTTATGCAAACTTCGGAGATAAGGGGGAACGATATATATATATTTTTAATTTTTCCCCATAAGTCGAAAAATGTGACCTAAAAAAAAAGAAAAAAATGATTGAAAATGTTCTTAGAGGAATAGGCACTACGGTTTTCGTGGATTCGACTGCATTTTATTTTCTTTGTAGATTCTGAATATTTTTAGAGTCTATAGTTTTATCTTTCTCGAATAACCTATCTGTACTTTTAATCTGTGGTAAAATGATACCAGACCTGTGTCAGCATGTGTCGGATATGAGTTTGGACAACATTAAAACTGTACTTAGAATTAAACGACCGTAATACAAACCTTTTAGACACACTTCTATATTTTTATGGCCGGATATTTAACTAACAGTGGGTTGAAATGAGTATTACCGACTTACGAAAGTAGGTACCTATAATAACATGACACCGGTGGTGTGGTCTGTCCATGAACCGGAGATAGGTATTAGCACTAGCACTTCGAGAGTAAAAGAGACAGGGTGAAGAATATAAGGTGACTTAAAATCTTTCCATTTTAACTTCGATCAAAAACATCCTAGATATCCAGTCAGAGTCAGTCAGTCCCAAAAACGGCACCTCGAAATAACGCCCCACTTTCAAACTAGTCGCTTATTTTGTGTAAAGTATTATCTTCTTTGGTTAAATTTGGAAAGAATAGTAATTTTGCGTGCTGTTTGACTTCGTAAAGCGTTATCTAGGATGTTCTTGATAGAAGCATTAATAGTATTTATGCAATTCTGTACTATAATGACAGTTGCTTACAAGATTTTATCTACACCCACGACATGTATCCTCTATAAAGGGCTTGACTTTGACTTCCCTCCTCCTCTTGATTATATGATGCGAACGAGTGTTATAATGTTGTACTTCCTTACTAATATTATAAATGCGAAAGTCCGTTTGTTTGTTTGTTTGTTACGCCTTCACGTCTTAACTACTAAACCGGTCGTCATGAAATTTTGCATACACGTTGTCAGGCGTACAGAGAAGGACATAGACATACCTTTTATCCCGAAAAAAGTATTGTTCCCGAGGGATAGCAAAAAACTTTACCACGCAGACGAAGTCGCGGGCGCAGACGAAGACTCCGTCTTTACTTTTTTATTTGGTCTGAGATTATATGATGCGAACGAGTGTAATAATGTTGTACTTTATTATTTTATAATGTAACTCGTCGCGCGTGGGCGAGGGGAAGAGCGCGACATCCTTTCGCTCGGATATTGTAATGTTGGCAGTAAGCTAACCGTTTCTGAACTCTTTATAGAGGATTTACAGCATTGGTGTATATAAAATAAGTTTTGGACTCTACAATACATTATAGATCTACATATAAATCATCTAATATTCTAATCAAAATTTGAATTTTATTCATGTACTGTCCATTAATTTAAGAAATACCACGCGTCTATCAGTAGCCAACAATAAAGGGTTAATATGATGTAAGCTGAATATAATAAATACTAAATAGGAAGCAAACAAGTTATTTATTGGTTCTGAACTTTTCATTTCATGGGCTAGGTCGTTTGTCAGGTCCATGTTTGTTACAAACAGTTTCTCGTCCAATATTGTTGCCCATCAATCACGCACTTGTTAAATGTTAAATATGTCAGAAATGACTGCAAAGTCCTCAACTAAGGGTTGCCAAAAAACATTATCCATATCAAAATATCGTATCCTTTATTAATTAATGAGAAACAGTTTTTACAGCCTATATTTGATCTACGACACCCTTACGTCAAAGAGTTTTTTATTTTGAGGTTTCCGAACGCGGTAAGCCGAAATGGAATGGAAATTATTGAAATAATAACCAGACCGACAGTGTTACCGCTGTATTTTTGAAATATAGTACTTATAGAATTGCCTGCTATTTCCAACAGTATAGCATGGGCCAAAATATAGTAGGCGGGGGGGGTCACGAATAATAATAATTGCTTTTCTATATATTTTTAGAAGCTTTTTCTATGTGACGGCTACGATTTTGGGGGGGGTCATGTCCCCTGTGTTAAAGTGTTAAAGTGGGATTAGAAATGAACCTCACAAAAACAATGACAATGACAAACAGCTTAAAAAGACCACTGAAAGTAAACGGCACACCCTTGGAATACACAGAAAAATACATATATCTAGGGAAAAGAATCAGTTTTGATAAAAAAAACAACGAACTTGAAGTAGAAAGAAGAATACAGCTAACGTGGAATAAATACTGGGGTCTGAAAGAAATATTTAAAAGCAACATGCCGATAGCAATCAAAACGAATGTCATGAACTCTAGTCTTCTACCGTGCTTGTTATATGGCTGTCAGACGTGGAAATTTACAACAAAAGTAAAAAACAAAATCAATAGTTGCCAACGAGGACTAGAACGTAGTATGCTCAATATAAAAAAACTGGATAAAATACGACACTCAAAAATAAGATCAATAACCAAAGCAACTAATGCTCTGTCACACGCACAAAAACTAAAATGGAAGTGGGCAGGTCATGTCGCAAGGCTCACAGACCAGAGGTGGACTGTCAGAACGACACAGTGGCGTGGACCGCAAGGGAAAAGAAGCAGAGGGAGACCGCTAACACGCTGGGAGGATGACATCCAGAAATCAGCCGGCCCACATTGGAGTCAAATTGCACAGGATAGGGACAAATGGACATCCTTGGAGGAGGCCTTCACCCAATCTGGGGTTCTTGCAGATTAACTGTTTCAAATAAAAATAAAAATAAAACTCACAACTTACATACTAACCAATAATCACTAACATTAATTAATAATAAGTTTAAAAATTTTTTAAGACACTAATATTATTAAGTACATAAATTAGAAATGTAAAACCATACTTGCAAGAAATAAAGGCTTTTTATTTTATTTTATTTATTTTATTTTATTTATCATGTCCCCTGTGACCCCCCCCCCCCCTCGGACCGCGCCTGAGTAGGCCTACATTATATAGTAGTTTTGGCAACCCTACCTCAACTCGGCACAGTCATTATATTATCTGAACAGTTACCTACTTATGTTGAAGTGCTGTATCTTGTCATATTACGAACTACCTACAAATGGTTTAGGGCGTACGACTATACAGTACATTATTTATTTGATAAAGACATAAATAAATTCCTAAATACACAAAATTTGCATTGGGGCAATAGAAATAAAAAAAACCTTAAATAATGATACCCTTTCATTATGTCCTTCTGGGAAATCTATCTAAAGTGTTTCAGCGGTTTGGACGTGAAAGCTTTACAAACAAACAAACGGAATAAATTAGATATTACCATACATTTCGATGGATATTACACGGACAGAATTACTATCTCATTATGGTTTTTGCATGCGGGAGTTTGTCCAACGACCGCCATAGATTAAAAGAGAGTGAGAAATGCAAAGATTTCAAAAGGAGTAATATAATAAGTCTATGGAGAAATGAGACGATGATGATGCTTTTGACCGATTTCGGCCAAGGCGACTGCATCATTCATTGCATAGGGCCAAGGAATTCTTCTTATCGAATGAGGATTAGTGGCCACACACAACACTCTGGTGTTAGAGTTTATCAAGCCGCCTGTAAGGCCTCTAACTTGGCTTAACGACTGTTATCAGATGACAACAGCCGGGACCGGCGGTATGTGCCCTCCGAAGCACGGAAGCGCTCAGTTGTAGTGCCACTTAACGGTCACCCATCCGACACCTGATCGGACCGAGCGTTGCTTAACAAACGTGATCGAGTACGATCAGTCTGTCAAGTACCGCCATGAGCGCTTCCAAGGAATTTATAAGTACTACGTAGTGCTTATAAATTACCGTGCATAGGGCTTCATTGAATTGGCCTATCGTGCGAAACTTAGGACTCCGTTTACAATGTTGTACGGTACGAGATGGCAGTTGGGTGCTAGGTTTCAGTTTGTCCCTCTTGGTATTGAGGTCTGTCCTTTCTTTCCTCTCGTGTTAAGGCGAAAGTGCATCAAAATCGGTCTCGGTTTCAAAGGTTTTTTTTAATTAATGTAAAAAATAAATAAATCAAGAATATCCTAGACTAGCTGCCGCCCGCGACTTCGTCTGCGTGGAGAGTTTTTATGCTATCCCTCGAGAACAATACTTTTTTTCTGGATGAAAGGTATCCTATGTCCTTCTCTATACCCCTGACAACGTGTATGTAAAATTTCATGATGATCGGTTCAGTAGTTAAGACGTGAAGGCGTTACAAACAAACAAACAAATAAACAAACAAACGGACTTTCGCATTTATAATATTAGTAAGGATAACGCTTCACGAACTAAAACAGCACTCAAAAACGGCACTTCGAAATAGCATCCCATTTACAAACTGGGCGTTTATTTTGTACATAATCACATCTTATTTTGTACAAACTCACATTTTATATCACTGATTTTTTCAAAATAAGCTTATTTTGTACAAAATTACATCTTTTATCAGTTAGGTACTTTGAACACAATAAGCGCTCAGTTTGTAAGTGGGACGCTATTTTAAGGTGCCATTTTTGAGACTCTGACCGGACATCTAGGGTATTCTTGTTCGAAAAATCAAACTTTCTTGATATCTTTAGGTATCGCATCGTAACGTTAGTTCGATATGATCTTAACAGCTATCACACACCTTTTGCAGTCCAAATACGCCTACATTTTCGCAAGATATTCGCACTAGCCTCTGAATCATAGTTCTGTCCGTCACTCGGCCGACTGCCTCTCGGTCAGCACTCCATAAATCACCGAAGGGGCCAGTAATTATCGAAAAACCCCCCAAGCATTCGACAGGGAGCAGCATTCGACAGGGAGTGACAAAGCAGATTACTAATTGATGGACCGACCGAGAAGGTACGCGCACAAAGAATTGTGAATTACTGGTCGCATTGTTCTGCTTGACTTATGGATCTAGATGGTTTAGTAATTAATGACTTAACGATTGTTCTATGTGTGTAGTTTCTTAGGTAACTGAGAATAAACTAGGCACGTGCCTTATCTTTTGTATTAATGAAATACTCTTTTTTTATGATGAGATTTTAGCATTCACTATGCTATTTTTAATAACACAAAATAATATACTAGAAAAAATTTTACTCGTCACCAGATCCTTTTCTCAGGCGGGAATCGAACCCCTCGTCTACCGAACCACTCAGTGGCTCAGTCGGAACAGCATTTATCGTTTTGACGAGTCGAATTTTTTCTAGTAGGTATATTGTTTAGAAATAAAACACTTAAATCCGATAAAAGTGCTATATTTGGAGTCTAATAATGTCTATAGCCCAGCGTGGCTCATTAATGCGAGCAGTCGCCCGCGTTGCGAAGGACGCAAGTTGGATTCCGGCATGAACGGTTAAATACAAGCCTTTTTTAAACTAGAAAAAACTTTAAACCCTCAATATTAAGAATATTGGTGGAATGCAAAATAACAAAAATAACCTTTTTCAAAGTTGCAATACTTACAACCGTTTAGGTCAGAAGAGTACCTTTTAATAATAGGTATCTATCCATATTTTTTGTAATGTTGAAGTAATGGCATAATGTGATTTGCGTCGAAATATTGGCTGCTGTTATTTCGACCTGAACCTCCTTTGACCGCGATCATCCCTAGAGGATTCAGACTTTTTCATTGTAAATAGCATTTTTTTTTATATCTGACTACCGCAGCATATATTATCGTTATATGGTGTATCTTCACCGAGTCGCTTTCCTTTTCTCTTTCATCTTCAACTTTTTGCGTCAAAAGCATGCTGTATTGTGATGCCCAAGTGTATTGATTACAAACATAATGACTAAGTTACGCAAGTGTTAAATCAAATAAAGAATATTTTATCTATATATATAAAAGAGAAAATCACTCACTGACTCATCACGAAATCTCAGAAACTACAAGTGCTAGGAGTCTTAAATTTTGCATAGGGGTTCCTTTTAGGATGAAGGTGCTCACTAAGACGGGATTTTGCGAAATTCAACCCCTAAGGGGGTAAAACAGGGTGGCAAAGTTTGTATGGGAGAAAGCGATTCCTTGGCCCGATTGACTTGAAATTTGGCATAGACATTCTTTAACAAAATTAATTGAATATGTGTTTCGTATTTTCTTGAAATGTATCCCCTAACAGGGTTGAAAAGGGGTAGAAAGCTATTTTTAGGGTGGTTGACTTCGATATCGGAATCAAAACTTCTTAGTGCATTTGTACGATTAAGAAAAATAAATGTCAGTTGTCAGGTTGTCACCTCCCCAGAGATTGTAATTATGTCACCGCACGAGCTGACATTTCATGTTGTATAAGATTTTATCCTGAATTTCACTACCTATTTTACGAAATATTAGTCTACTTATAAAACGTGGCAAAATCTATCAGATATCTAACGTGGCAAGGAATGTGGTGTAAAGTGTTAAAATTGAGAGCCGGATAATAATGCACAACATAAGTTGCACCCGACATAATTTGCAATGTCACGTTATTTTAGCCAGGAACCAGGAACAAATAAACATACATAGATTTTTATTTAAAAAGAAGATACCTACCAAACTATTAAGTATGAGTATTAAATGTTACATAATATTATTATACTTATTTTGTTATATTACTGCTAAGAAATTTTATTAAGTACCTACCTACCTAATACCTCAGACCAAATAAAAAAGGGAAGACGTAGTCCTCTGAACAATGCAGTGAAGCCAATAAAACTACGCCTTGGCGTGTACACACACAGTTACACGCACACACATGTAACGAAACTACGCCTTTTCTTAACAGCCAGCGTGCGAAGCGGACGTACCAGGACGTACTAATAAATTATGAATTTCACCAAAGAAAATGCCGAATTGTGTAGTGAAAAGGTGTAAAAACCAATTTTCGACACATAAAAAGCAGGATGGAGTCACATTTCACACGAAAGTAAAATTGGAAACTAATATTTTCACTAATTCTAAATAAACATTAAGGTATTACTTGAAACACAAAACGTCAACACAAGTGTTGCCATGCCAAACGTTCTTTTTTAAACCTGTTATTGGGTAACATGGAAAGTAACGTAACGTTATTTG
Organism: Agriphila geniculea; assembly: GCA_943789525.1. Taxonomy (NCBI): domain Eukaryota; kingdom Metazoa; phylum Arthropoda; class Insecta; order Lepidoptera; family Crambidae; genus Agriphila; species Agriphila geniculea. The sequence continues at coordinate 30,149,443 of OX038872.1, read as the reverse complement.
TTTCTTGTTAAAAATAACGCGTTAATTATTTCTGTTTCTGGACTGTTTTTACCCACGACGGACGGAACGGAATGGAGGTGGTATATGCGTTTGGGGTTAGAATACTGTGATCCATCAGTATTTAATTAGGGGCCTATTTCATAAAATATTAGTAACTTTACTATAACAATTTACCATTGTTGTTATTGGGGTAGAACTGTTTCTTAATAATTATAAAACATAATCTCTACTCCAATAAACTACTACAATGGTAAATTACTGTACTTTTTCATACTTTTATGAAATAGACCTCTGATTAAATACTGATGATCTCAGTATTTACCACGCGTGTAGCCGTCGCCTCAGAGGTTGTTTGTTTGTTTGTCTATGTCTGTTACCATTTTCTTCGGAAACTACCTTCTGGGCCGAATTCAATGCAGTTTTTGTCGTTTTTCAAAAATTACTAAACCGATTTCGCTACGGCTTTCTGTAATGGTTTTTGGCGATGCTTCTTAGATAAGTGTTATAGTATTTAGCCGCTAAGGAGTGCTGCAGTATCATGTTTTCATTTATCTCCATAACGGTTTGACCTATTTAGATGCTGTTTTTACCTGACTGCAAGAGGGTTATGTTTTTCGCGCGTATCTTCTATCTTGTATGTATGTATTATTCTTTATTACCTCATATCTTTTAAACGACTGAACGGATTTCTATGATTAAGATATCGTTAGATTCGTCTTGTCAGCCCAATTGTTCTTAAGAAGATGGCGTTCTAAAAAACTTCTTAAGAAGGTGGCGTTCTAAAAAACCAACATGGTGGCTATACGGTGCTATTATACGTAGTGGAAAAAAATTTTTTTTAGAATACTGCTATATGGGTATCAAATTAAAGGGCTTATTATGAAGATTTCGAAAAGGTATATCATGACCGTAATATATGATAACTAAAAAGATATAAATAAAAAAATAAATTATATAATTAAAAAACCCCTGCCTGCCGCAGAAAAGACAATAAAAAGACAAGTCAACTGGAAAGATGGAAACAAGACTAAATATTAAAGGTAACATAATAACATGCAGTCGGAGGTATATAATTCAAATAATTCATAATGTCACTTTCTTTATGCATGCCTCTGACAGCATGTTATTATGTTGCCTTTAATATTTATCTTGTTTCTATCTTTTCAGTAGACTTGTCTTTTTATGCAGGCGGGTTTTTTTTAAAACTAGATAAATTATGAATTCTTTAAAAAGGTTAAAATGAAAAGCAACATTTAAAACTTTGAAAAAACCTACGTCACTTAAAATAGTTATTTTCAATCCTGCAATCCCTGATGGAAATGGAATATTGTGTCTCATTTTCCGGGCTTAAAGGATTAAGTGAAAAAAATAGGTATTCCTAACAAAGGTTAAATAAGTGGTTTTACGAAAATATCTCCCAATTTAAATTAATTTAGGTAGGGTACTATACATACATATTGAAGGAAGGATGTTATGAGTTTGACTGATTGACTGATGGAAAGAACAAATCACATCATGCAACCATCAGTCACTACATTACACGGTAGGTTAATCATCAGTCACAGCCCGTGACTGTGGTTAAACTGACAGCAAAACCTACCGTGTAATGGATGCCTAACATGTCAGAACAAACATCTTTCCTTAAATACACGAAACTTTAGTATTCGTTAGTTTTATTTTTTACATTTTTCCTATTTCCTTCCTACTTCCGCCACTACTTTTAAAGCGAGCTACTCACAGCCCTGCATGCAGGGCTTTGAGAAGCTCACTTTTTCTATCTATCATTAGGCGACGGCTACACGCGTGGTAAATACTGTGATCCATCAGTATTATTTATCAGGGATCTATTTAATAAAAGAATAAAAAAGTACAGTAATTTACCATAGTAATAGTTTATTGGGATAGAATTATGTTTTATAATTAATAAGAAACATAATTCTACCCCAATAATAACTGTGGTAAATTATTATAGCAAATTCACTAATCTTTTATGAAATAGGCCCCTGATTAAATACTGATGGATCCAGTACCAGGCGTGTAGCCGTCGCCTCACCCGAGTCAGAATAGCTGAATGCCTATCATAGTCGGCGTCTCTTTCATCAGTAATAAATAAAAGAGACGCTTTGATAGCCATTCAGAAAACTGACAAGTTTAAAGAGCTTGTAATACCCCCCTTGGGACCGTATTATGATCTCTTGAATCCAGGCAGTTTTTTGTTTTGATTCTGATATGTGATAAATAACGTTATTATTTCATAACGCGTTATTTTTATAACATTGGGGTAATATGAATTACTATGGCAACACCGGCTCACACACTAATGCATGAAAAAATTGGCTTCAGTCCCTTGCTTGGAAGACTCCGTCTTCCCTTTTTATTTGGTCTGAGCCTAATACAAAATCGTGAACAGTAGGGCGTCGGTTCTGTAACCAAACTCGAACCCCACTTTGAATCTCACTTCACTGCACGGGACGGGAACTTTAAATCATAAATAAGATAATGATAAGATTTTTTTTTTCATCACAAAATATTTTAGATAGCTACCTAAATTTATTGTTATCGGTAAAATTGCTCATTTAGTTAGCTAATTTCTAATAACAATTCACGCGAAGTGAAGTGAGGTTCGAAGTGAGATGCGAGTTTGGTTACAGAATCAACAGATTGCGCAGGTAAAATCGCGGGGTGCAGCTATTACCTACATATCACAAAGTTGTAAAAATGTGAAATTTTTGATGTTTGGATGTTGTTCATTTTGTTACTCAATCACGTCTTACCCGGGTGAACGGATTTTGACGAAATTTGGCACAGGGATGGATTATAGTCTGGAATACTTAACACAGGCTTCTTTTCATGCCGATCATTGGTTTCCAAGGGAAGACTTACAACGATTACCGACTCCCACGCGGGCGGAGCCACGGGCAAAAGCTAAACATAGTATAAAACAAAGTCGCTTCCCGCCGTCTGTACGCTTCTCTTAAACTATACATAAAAATCGCAATAAAATCGATCTTTAAGTTTGGGAGCTAGGTTGCCTCAGAGTCCTCAGACAGACACACACACACTTCAATTATATTTTAACACCCCTTGCGTACGTCGTATATATGTAGATATCCTGTAGTATAATCAAATAACTTCACACTGACACCACATTAGCACAGTTTTACATTAGTAACTACATTGCACTGCACCCGTGCGAAGCCGGGGCGGGCCGCTAGTTCTTTATAATCTTTGAAAGCTCATACTGTCTTTAGTCCTTAAAAATATGTCGGCTTAGCTAAAGCCGGCCATATACGCTAGGTTATGCATGATGGTTATGCCTGTAAGGTCAAAACCGTCATGCATAACCGAGCGTGTGTGGGATAAAACTGCATGCCTGTCATGCATGCCTGTCATGCAAGCCGCTCGGTTATGCCTGTGGTCAAAACCGTCATGCATGCCTGTCATGCAAGCCGCTCGGTTATGCCTGTGGTCAAAACCGTCATGCATAACCTAGCGTTATGCATGACGGTTTTGCATGAAGGTTTTGCATGATGGTTTTAAAGCCTTAAATATTGAAGATGGTTAATTTTACTGAAAGAAGACTTCATTTTGTTTATAAAAATATATGGAACTGCATTCAATGATTTTTAGAAAATCGCCTGCCTTAACCAGGAATCGAACCCACCAAAAACGAAAACATTTTTGTATTTATTTTTACAACACCAATCGAAAGGGTTACTTATAAGGATTACTTTTTAGGGTTCCGTAGCCAAAATGGCAAAAAACGGAACCCTTATAGATTCGTCATGTCTGTCTGTCTGTCTGTCTGTCTGTCTGTCCGTCCGTATGTCACAGCCACTTTATTCCAAAAGTATTAGGACTACATAGTTGAAACTTAGTAGGTAGGTGTATTCTGTAAACCGCTTTACGATTTTTATACAAAAATAAAAAAATAAAAGATTAAGGGGGGCTCCCCATACATGGAACTGAAACTGAAAATATTTTTTTCATCAAACCAATACTTGTGGGGTGTCTATAGATAGGTCTTTAAAAATGACATTGGGGTTTTTTAAGACTATTTTTTTTTAAAGTCAACCGTTTGAAACATATATGCCGCCAAAGTGGTAAAATGTGTGTCCCCCCCCCCCTTTAACTTTTAAAGTAAGAGGGTGAAAAATCTAAAAAAAATATACTATAGATCTTAATAAACACTTTCAACGAAAATTATTTTGAACGAGATACAGTAATTAGTTTTGGAGATATAGTACATTTTCCAAAACCGCAAATATAACTTTGTCATTAATACAAACACTGTGAAAAACAAAGTTAATTTTTCAGACGAAAAATGACAGCGGTATTAAAATATGGTATGGTATAATGTACCTACGGAACCCTACTGCGCGTGGCCCGACACGCACTTGGCCGGTTTTTTCTTAAGTGACACTGCATCTCAAACAAATGGAAAATTTAACATTTAAAATTTAATAATTACGGATTGCATCAATTCGTATCGAATCAGTCAATCAATTAAAAAAAAAACTTTGAATGCAGTTCCATATATTTTTATAAACAAAATGAAGTCTTCTTTCAGTAAAATTTACTACCTTCAATATTTAAGGTACTTTCCCTTCGTGTGGCAAAGTTTTGGGACACCCTGTATATTTAATAATATGCTAATTTCATCTAAATGAATTAATTCTGCTAGAAGTCATTCATCCCAAAAATATAAGTGAAGAAATCTGAGGGACAGGGCAAATACCGGGGGTGGGGCTACAGTTCTTTTTTAATTGCTCCAATGCCAACAACACCACACACGCTAGGTTATGCATGACGGTTTTGACCACAGGCATAACCGAGCGGCGTGCATGAGCGGCTTGCATGAAGGTTTTGCAGCTCGGTTAAAACTGTCATGCGTAACCTTACGTGTGTGCTCTCTATTGAACTCGGTTTTGCATGAAGGTTTTGCAGCTCGGTTAAAACCGTCATGCATAACCTAGCGTATATGGCCTGCTTAAGAGTGCAATTGTGGAAATTGTGATCACATTATATAAAATGCACGCATTAACCGTGTAGTATCAGTAGTTACGCCCCCATGCGTGAGAGTACTTTGTCGTTTTTTCAGAAGATAGAGTATGCGCTATTGCATGCCCCGAAGCATGACTTTGATGAATAGAATAGAACATAAACTATTGGAATAGATTAGAATACACTGGAGGTCTTATACTATTTTAAAGTTCTGCCTATTCGACCTTCACCATAGTCCATAGCATGCAATATCTGTATCAAGATAAGTAATTTAAAATGAAAGGGCAAGCAAAAGGAAAACAACCTGAGTAAAGACAAGAGCCTTGTGATAGTATACTTAAGGCTGTATATCGGCATCGAAATAAGCGTTTTTCCAATGAAGTTATCTAAAGAATGAAAGCATTACTATTGATGTACCCTTTAGTTTTAGGAAGCAAAATTCTTAAATTAGTACCGTATAGAGAGAAAAACATAATAAATTATCAGATTTTTTAAAACGAAGACAATCTGTTCAAGTGGAATTTCAAATTTGCTTGTCAGAGGTATTTTTCACAAACGTTTCAGCTGTAACAAATAAGAATACGACTCATATTTATTTTGCACTTATTGTTTGTATTGTCAAGGAGTTCCCTATAGAGAGAAAATTTTAAAAATGATTTAAATCACAGAGAAATTAATGATTAAACGAACTTACCTGTAAGTGAAGTTCTATCATAATTATACGAAGGATTCTTCCGAAGATATTAGTACTATTAACACATGTAGTATCGCTTGCATGTATCACCACTTAGCACGTTATTTTAGAGTAATAACCTAAAAAACCTAAAAAGAGAAGGTATTTGATTTAGAATTGACAGATATTTTGACATTTCCGGCTCGAACTCTCCCCGCCGCTATTACGCGCCAATCCTTCATTTAGTTTAAAGTCCAAATCGTATGATATTTCCTCATTTTCTTCAGTGGGTGAACACTTATTGTAATTAACAATAAGCAGTAGGGAGGGTGGGACTCTATACTAATATCTTCGGAAGAATCCTTCGTATAATTATGATAGAACTTCACTTACAGGTAAGTTCGTTTAATCATTAATTATACTTCAGGATTCTTCCTTTGATATTAGTACTATTAACACATGTAGATGTTTAAAGCATTATATAAGAAAATGGAAATATCATCTTTGTGTAATTAGTCTTTTAAATTTAAAAGAGAAAATCAGTCACATTTAACATAATTCTTAATGTTTTGGAAGCAAAGATGGTACCTACAGATGGTTGGTACCAAAAAAATAAGCAAGATTAGTTAGGAAAATTCAGTTTAATTATCATTAATCGATGATATCTTGCAAAGATAGTGAAATCATCTACCATTCCGCCGTATTACGTGGAATTTCTGTAATAAAAAATAAATGTTATGGCTATATAGCCATAACATACCTATATAGGTATCGGCGTACGTCGAGTGCTAAAATTAGTTACCATGGACTTGAGTCTACTCCACTATCATTGAATTTTACATTTCATTAATCCATTATCTATTCTACGTATAAGAATTTCATTTTTTTTTTTAAATATGTATTACTATTTTTATTTTATATTTATAAACAAAAAGAAGTGATTATGAAATGTTTATTATAATAATAATATGTAGCATTCTCGAAAAAGGAGGTAATTATAGAATGGTTTGTGTCAAAGTAAGAAGAATTGTTTCATACTTGAACTAAACAAATAATTAATTGATTATATTGTTTTCATTCTATGTGCAATAGGCAATGTAAAACTTTTTTTTTTTTTTTGTTTTTAATTTTATTTTTTAGTTAGAAAAGTTGGAAAAAAAAACTAATTGGAAACCATTTAATAAATAGTAATAAGAAATCTAAGATATCCATTGTATTTGAGCAATAAAAGTCTACGCCAAGGCGTAGTTAAATTTGATACCAAACCTTGAGATTAGCTCATATTGTGCAATCAATAATGAATCCAATATTAAATAATACTAATAATTGTGTTACACACTTCTGTGTTTATTATGTATTGTTATTTGGTGAATAAACGAACCATTTTTATAACCAAGCTCTGTACTTTCTGATAGTATCAGCAGACATACAAGCTTAAATAACATAGTAATATACCTGTAAAATAATATCACCTTGATAATGTTGTACAAACCAGTCTATTTGTGCGATGAATTTCCGTCCCTGGAATTGGAAGTTATAGGATGTTAGTACTTTAATACACACTATATTACATGTAAACAATTGGTATCAAGGCTTAAAATTGTGACGATCATGATGGCAGAATTGTAACACTAAGAAACTGGTACAAAAGAATAAAAATAGTAGCTTGTCCGGTTGATTGTGAAAGAATTGTCTTTGTAAATAAAATAGGCACTAAACAAAAATAGCGTTGTGAATGCTAAAATCTAAAATTAAAAAATAATCGTTTTTGGGATCCAAATGCTAGGAATCAAGAAAAATATTTCTACTATATTTTATTTCTACTACCTAATTCGACTTGCATTCGAATTTACTCAATTTCAATCCGAAAATACCAAAACTGGTAATAATTTTTTGAATAAGTGAATCAAATAATAACGACTAGAATACTTTACACCGAATACAATAATAAAAAAGGCAATGAAAATATAATAAGTTACATTTTCTAGCTAGATAATTTATATGCAATTATTTTTCAATGTTTTGTTTCCTGGTCACAAGTGTCTCCCAGTCTACCCCGTTGTTGAGAGGTACCATAGAAAAATATTCCACAACTATGTCTTCTCTAATTCGGTGTAAGTATCGATGACATTCAACTATGTAAAGTAAAATATAATATTATACCGGTATCTACAGGTTTAATCCATTCATAAAATAGACATAATTTATTTTGCAGTTTTGTGAATGTTTTTCTTGTAAAAGACCGTAATGGAAAGTTGTGAAGGTAGCTGTATAAAAAAATTGTGTTTATATCTCAATTCTTTAAAAAATGTTCTGAGACACATTGTTAGAGTAAATATTATGTCCAATATAACAGGGAGATAATGCTGTCTAAGATGTTGTAGCCAGCGGCAGTAATTTTGTAAAAATATGGGCATTACAATACCCAAAAGTTAAGAATTTAAATTCGTATATTCCTATTACTTTTCCAATATTAAAACCATAAAGTTGATGGGATTTCTAAAATGCAAAGACTTCAATGTTGTATTCTTGTTTTCTTACAAACAATAACCATTTTTTATTTTTAATATAGGTTAACTTTTATACTGTTTATAATAATGCGACTTCTGGGATTTCTAGAATGTGTTTTGTTATAAACAATAAGCATTTTTTGTTGTTATTATTAAATAACATTTTTACTGTTTATAATAATATGACTTCTGTTAGATTTTTACTAAACCTGATATGACAACCTGATAAAACATTTTTTCTCGAACAGAGATGTTGTACCTTCAACTTAATGTGTAGTTGACAAATTATTGTCTGTGACTAAAATACATACGTATGATGTGGCTGTTATATATTTCGCCCGAATTTTAGTCATATTAATGTTAGAATTTAATATATATATATATCTCTGGAGATGGCACAAGTGAGTACGAGTGAGTATAAAAGAAAATAATAATAATCTTGGTGCCCTCCTAGCGCAGTGAAAATAGTATTTTCACACATGTCGAATTTAGACCAAACAACTATGTAGGCGCCTATGTGCCTATAGTTGGCGACCACTGCGTGTATTCGCTGAATACAGATAAATCCTGCACCAGATCCTTACGAGTATCCTTACCCCGCGTACGATGATCGAATGTGAATGTTGACGAATGTATCCTCGGCAACTGTTTCGATGGACCGTAACGGCCGCCTGCGGGTCTGCTGCTATCGACGAAAGAAATCGTTGATGGGGCTTCGTCGCCGCGACTCGATATTCGTTTGCCGTCGGAATTAAGCATATGGTATACCTGGCTGCATGTTTCGTTTGTTGTTTTCAAGTTTAAATTGTTTTAAAACAAAATGTACCAGCAAATAAATATATAAATCAGTTTTAAAATTTATGTTTTATTTAAGTACTGCGCCTGGTTTACTTACAGTTTTTTCGTTGATCAATATCGTTAACCTCAGGCCTGTGGCCAATGCATCATTCATATTCGACTCAACTGTTGGTGGCCTTTTAAGTGGACAGCATCAATTACACTTGAGTTGACCATATACCTTCTGTTTATAATAAAATGTATGTTGTGCACAACAAATGAATGTTGCAATGCCCCATTGTATAATGTATAAAGTGCAAAACACTGTCTTAAATTACTGTCATAAAAAAGGTATTCTATATTGGAAAGCTGCTCCTTAAGCTTCATTATTACTATAATATATCTACTTGGCTAATAATTTCTGCACATCAGAATCATTATCATTAAGATCGATCAAATTATGTTTTACACACACAAATTCAATTTGAAAATTAATAGACAGGTAATTTTTACATTTTACAGGGGCATAGCTTAGAAATAAACATACTAATAAGTTAGTGATTAAACATAAATAATAAGCCTGAAACATAGGATCTCCTAGTTAAGGCAAATGTTTAAAGTTTTTACTTATCAAAACTGGTACACAGTAATAAACACTTACTGCATTTATACATAACAAAATGTATGGATTCTATTATTCAATTTCTTATTGAAATTTCTATCAGCAGGCCCATGTTAGGCGTACCCATATTAATAGAAGCTATTTCATATAAAAATTGTGAAATATCAGGTATCAGCTAGTTGCTGTATAACTTATTATCTGGTTCCATGAAGTTGATAAATTTTAGCGTTTATTTATAGCTCTGCTTATGAACGTTATACTGGCAGTTTTGCGTTACAGTTGTAACAATGTGTATAATAAAATCATACATAATTATATTATATAAATTTTTCAAGCCAGAAATTTATCTCAGTACCGATGGTACTCTATTATTCCGTTGGGATCAACGCAACACCAAGGATATCTATGATATCAAAATTCATACCTGATGAACTAAGCTGTTGTCAGGGCTGCTGTTGCAGCTCCAGCAGCCGCCTGGCTGGAAGGCGGATGGCGGCGAATTCGGCGGACGGCGGAGTCACCCGATTGGTGCTCGGCAACGGTTCTAACATGGTAACCTTTGAGGGCAGCTTGCTTTTTACACTGTCGCGTCATCAGGGGCACTTTGAGTCGCTGCACTTGTTGCAGTTGCGTTGTCTGACCTATCTATGCGGTGAAATAGTCCAGTGTGAATATTTCGAGTGCAATAGATATTTGGTTCATGCCTTATTAGACACATGCCTTATGACAGAAAGTACCCAGTATGGTAAGTTCGTGTCAGACAAAATTAAATAGTTAAATGGTAAAAGCCCAGTGTAGCAGTTACGCATTTTTAAATCTCAGCAAACAATGTTGTCTGGGAGGGAATGCTATTAGCATTAAGTCCGCTCTTTTTGTACTCATGTACATTAAAGTAAAATAAATATATATGGCAAAAGCCCAGTATGGCAGTTACGCATTCATAAATGTAGGCAAACAATTATGCAGTTAAGCTAAGTAAACGGTAAAAGCCCAAGTCTGGCAGTTACGCGTTCAAGCCAAGTAAACGGTAAAAGCCCAAAATGGCAGTTACGCATTTAATAGTGTTTCTCCATCTTGTATTCTTCTTCTTGTCCTCTTCCGTCTTGAAAACTTTTTTCCTTTCTGCACGAAATATTTTAACTAAGTATAATTAAATTTTCACTGTATATAATATAATTTTGAAGAATTCTCACTTTGAGATTGTATGCGTGCGTCCGTGGCGAAGCACGAAAAGCGAATGAAGGATTGGCGCGTAATAGCGGCGGGGAGAGTTCGAGCCGGAAATGTCAAAATATCTGTCAATTCTAAATCAAATACCTTCTCTTTTTAGGTTTTTTAGGTTATTACTCTAAAATAACGTGCTAAGTGGTGATACATGCAAGCGATACTACATGTGTTAATAGTACTAATATCAAAGGAAGAATCCTGAAGTATAATAAAATATTAAAAAATGCTTAAATCGGTACACTTTGACATGTTTTTTTAATGGTATTTACAGAATTTAAAGTATTTTTTTATTTTTATTAGGAATAATGAGGTATTTGTCTAATGTATTGCGTGTTTTTTGTATTATACTTATATCTATTTAATAATTTAATAGGAATTTTCAAAGATCGTCCTCATTACGGCTCGCGCAGAGTTGTTTTGATCATTTGTATTGAAAATTAAAAAATGGAACGTGATGCGCGTCTACAGCCTTAATGTATTTGCACAAAATGTGTTTAAGTCAAATGGAAATATAAAATTAATAATTAACCAGCGAAGTAACATTATCATTTTTTCATTCTTCTAATGGTTAACCCTTTCCTCCCCAACAGTGCCATAAATTAAATTAAATATTTGGTCGGATTAACTGAATTCCGTGGCAGTCACTCATCCGAATGATGCCAGGCAATTTGTCAGGTTCAAATCCAAATAAATCACATTAGCTCCGTTATTTATGGGGATTAGCGTCGGTGAATAATCGCATATTTATGTTGGTGTTCCCCGAATTTAGTATCAACTAATGAGTTAAGGTTTGTACATGAACAAATAAACAAAAAAATAATAATAACAAAGTTTATCTGTTGTTTTGTTATTTCATACAGTTTTGAAGCCTAGAATCAACTCTCTTGCCATAAGTTCAGTAAGCCTCATAAAATATCGCATACAAAAATTGTTTTGTTGTTAGTACCTATTTGGTCATTTCGATGTGTTGTATTGGGTTATGTCTAATAGACCGCAAAATTATATTTCTTTTTATTTTTAATGATGTCGTTTTGCTTTAACTAGAGTGATGATAATAACATCGCCAATTCACTAACGATTATGGTTTTTTTAAATGAAATACCAAACATATCTCACGCTTTTAAGGGGCTATGTAAAAAATAAAGCGTAAAGCGAGATAGCAATAAGAAAATGTCACGCGCCAGAGTGAGACCGATTTGGCAGATTAGGCGAAAAAATCACGAAATCAATTCGTAGTAAACAACGATAGCGATTAAAGAGAAATGCTTCTAAATGATTGTGAACCTTAGATTATTTATATGTCAAGATAGCCAGTCAAAGCTACGACAGCGTCGAAAAAAATATCACCCAACAGTTGGGTGACCAAAACACGCACACATTGTCAGTAGTGTGACCCGGCCATAGTTTTTATTACAATACTCTTTGGACGCGATGATGCTAAAAATGCACACCACCTTAAAAAAGTTGGCCTGTTTTGTTTAATACAAAAAAATGTCAAAAGCCTAAGACTCTATCTAGACATATAAATAATCTAAGTTGTGAACATTGATGATACACATTGTGATGGTCCCCGCGGCTGCGTTTGCTTGTCTGCTGCTAATGACCAATCTGTATGTGATACTTACTGTATCAGCTTTGATCGTCTAGTGGTTTTATTTGATTATTTTATCCCAAAATATAACTCAGTTTAAACAAATGTAACTTTTAACAAACTTGTCTGGAAAGGATGATATTGTATACGTCTTAGATAATGGCTTGAGGTGCGATAATAATTATTCGGTTAATAAATGATAACAATGATTTTGATACGCGTTTAGATTCAATCAGAGCGTCTATTCCAGATGCGATCCTGCCAGCCCTAATTGATTTTTGACAATTCTCGTTAGACGGATGTCAATAATTCGCTGTCCTTATCACCCTTTTTATTATTTGATTGGAGGAGATTAACTGACTCCTCTTCTTTTTTAAAAAACAGGTGGCCACCTTAGGTTTGATGGACTAGCGCGAGCTCTTAAATTCTTCCTATGCTATTTCTACGCTGACCACAATGAAAGTCACCCTCTGTACCATTTGAATCCAAACAGCGTGTTTCTGATTTAGAATAAAACTAAATGAATACTAATTATTACTTTATGAATCACAACCTCTAGCCTAAATTCAATTATAGTGTCAAAGATTTATGACAACTTCATAAATAATTCATGTTGAATGAATTGCATTTCATTTAGATATATAATGTGCTCTAAATGAGAGTCTTATTTAAGCTGCATTTGGTATCAATTAACAGGGCTATCAATTTAAAACCAATAAAATTCTAAGTTCTGTTCGAAAGAACTGTGATAGCTTTTACTCTATCTATAAACATGTACCAAGTATTTTTCAAGTGTCATGACACTGTAAATCAAATTCAAAGTATGGAATCTAATTTTGTCCATTACCCAACAGACAAAATAAGCATCATCATCGAAGATGAAACTAGTATATTAATTTAATGATATCTACAAAAGGTATTAAACTCTATCTCTGGAAAATAGTTATTGCAAGTAATTCTTCAGTGAAAAAGGGGTGCCTATAAATGGGAAAATAAATATGAATACAGAATAATTGTTTAGAGTCATTTATTATTGGCAATGTTTGGTTTTGGTATTTGTTTGATTATTTGTTTTGTTCAAGAAAATTACTTTAATTGGTTTTGATTTAGTGATTTGAATGTTAAGTTATTGTAATTATTTGATAAAAGGGTTTAATTTAGAGGTTTTGATTATTTTTGAAATTATCTGATTATTATGAATCATTAATAGTATATATTATATAAATTAGTCTTTAATTTAAAATTGTTTGATATATTTGCAATTTAAAAATAATGCTTTAATTATTTGAACAACTTATAAAATGACTCTTAAGAAAAACTGTTGGTTAATTTGATCAATTTCTCGCGATAGAAAGAAATTGACCCCTCGCTTTAATTCTAAAGCAATTGAATATGGAAAAATAAAGCGAGATAAAAAAAAACCATATTCGCTATTTAATTCCTTATTCTAAACAACACACATGAAAAACAAAGAGTGAAATATAACATAGCGTATCTATTTTAGACTTTTAGTTATGTGAGATCGATGCACATTAATTAAATAATTTATTTACTTAACACAAGTTATAAATGAGAAGTCTAAAATAGGTATGTGTTTTATACATAATTCTTATTTCTATTTACTTAACTTATTTTTCTGCAGTAAGGAGCTCCTTGTAATTCAACAATGAAACTTTAATTAATTTATTAATATGGATCCAAACTATTTGTAATTTATAATTCGAAGGGACGCTTTATTTCTCACAACAATTTATATAATCGATCCCAAAAAGACGTCTACACTCCACACTCGTCCTTCGCTAATCCCCTACCTTTTCAAAAAACTCTATACAATTGTTAACAACAATAGAATTACAACTACTTTATCCTAATACGCTCTTCCTGTTATGAAGATAGAGTCCAATTTGGTTTATCACAACTCCTGCGCACTTTTCACAAAACCACACCCTTAATGCTATGACGCGCTGTTTGATTGGCTTGTCCTTGATGTCATCTCTTTCTGTTACATGGCATCATCATATTTGTCGAGTTTCCACATTTGACTTGAAATCAAATCATTGTATGCAACAATGATCCGGGTACTATTGAATTGTTTTCAGTCACTGTCTCATGAAACCTGAAAAATAAAAGGTATTTGCGTAGAAACTGCATTTTTAGGTTTCGAAAATAACTAAGGAGATGTGGAATTATCTCCGTAGTCTTTATCCATCAGAACTGAAGGTCCAAGTTTGCTCAGCAAACGAAGTTCAGTTATCACATTGCATTTCCGTGTAAATATTCCTTTTTTTATATTCGTTTGGGTCAGCGATGCGCGTCGTAAGCAAGTGTTGCAAAAACTACTTGCAGAAAAAACCTCATCTTCCATTTCAAAGATGTGGAATATTTTTTTTAACGATTATTTACGAACTAAAATGTCAACCTTGTAGAAAATTTATTGTCCCTTTTCAAGTGTCAATAAAAAAGGAGATTTGAGTTACATTACTTTGGCAACGAATTTCTAAGACGTTTTTAATGGTAGCCACATGTTGAAATGTTTGGCGTTTTCAGTACTATAGATTTTTTTCTTGTCGTGTATGGCCTATGGTCCATTACAACATTATTTAAAGCAATTTCGACTGAATACCTAACGTTGTTTCTAAGTCATTTCAAACTTATGAATTTCTAAGAGGTATTTTAGAAATTAAAAAGTATCGAGCCAAAATCACTGAATCGTGTTTCTGATTTAATACGCATCTGGAGAAACATATAAAAAATATAATTTTCTTAATTTCAGATCTGTAGGATCTTTCAGCTACCTTCAGCATTACATCAAAAAACGAGATATTTTCCAAGATCCCCTTAAGAAGGAAAAAAAAGTAATAGTGAAGGACGCCACAATTATTTCCTTAACACTATACAAAAGGGATCCTCAAAAATGACCACAGCGTAGTGTAACGCCAACCAACAATTGTGAAAATCAAACAGTTTCCAAACTTTTGAATAACGTTCTCGTTAGCTACGTCAAGTGTTCTGGCTTATCGTATTACGACGCGTTGCCCTTTCCCTTCGTTAACTTTTGAGGAGGCTTTTTTTCTTTAATGAGGGATGAGTCCCAAGTGTCAACACTGGAAGGATTAACAGCCTCCCGGCGTGTTATTATCGGAGGGAATTTGTCTTGTGGCATTTGCTTTTTTTCCAGATAATGAATGGCTGTCAATAAAATTGCTCCTAAAAATGTTTGGATAAGAAATGAGTTTTCTTTTTTTAAATATTAGAAATAGCGCTGATGGAACGATTTGGAAAGCAAAAAATTGGATTTTTTTTTTCAGGGCCTCGGCGACTTATCGTACTTCGACAGAATATCTGCGTAATGATGCTATTGTAATCCAAGATTGTAAATTAGTGGTTTTTTTCGGACATTTTCATTTCTTTATCAAAAAAATCTTTTTTAAATATAAAGAAAACAAAGAAAAAGAATTCAAAGATAAAGAAGGTTAAATACCAAACTACTGATTTTATTTGCACAAGTAAAATGCTTGTAAGTGGCAATATACTCTTCAAAATCATAGCTCTATGACAAAAGAAAACAGGTGGGTAACTGAGTTTAAAATGTTAGGTTGGTGGTAGTAGGGCTTATTTCAAGTCCACCTGGCTAACTACCGCCATTTTACCTAAGTCTGATGCAGTTAGAGGTAAGATAGCCAGGGGCCCTATTTTTGAATCGCTCCTTTCGACTGATTTTCGTTCGACTTATGACTCAAAACAATGAGATGTCGAACGAAAATCAGTAGAAACGAGCGCTCGAATGGCTTCGAGCGATTCAAAAATAGGGCCCCAGTTCCTTAGTGATGAGGATTCCGGGTTTAGTCAACGATAATATCATTGGGTTCAGTGCGCTTCCACCTTCGGCCTTATCGTCACTTAACATCAGGTTAGATGATGGCCAAGCACTATCCTGTTGTGCATTAAAAAAAACAGCACGACAAGTTTTTTAGGACCAAATTTTGTAGTCACGAATGTCATCCAAATGTTATAAGTATCCTCTCAAGCACACGACAGTTCAAAAAGGTTTTCTGCAAACCCTTGCTCGGGATATTTGGTCGTCATCTTTTTTCACGCTACATATTTTGTCGCTGAAATCAGGCCGCGATCAGCCGACCGTGTCACTGACCTCTTTCACATGACCGGCCTTAGCACACGTGACTTTAGTATACCTTACAAAAGAGAAAAAGTAATAATATTTTTCTTTCGCATAACGGAAGCATAGCAATAGCGTAGTTATTTAATTTCTTAAGCTCTTGTTGTAGGTTGTATTTCTTAAGCTCTTGTTGTCCAGCCAGGAACCTCTCATCTTTATCGTCTTTTTTACCGACTTCAAAAGGAGGGAGGTACTCAATTCGACCCGTTTTTTTGTTTTTTTTTTTTTTTTTTTGTTTTTTGTATGTACACCGATTACTCGAAGACGGCTGGACCGATTGAAATGATTCAAACATTATTACATTAGGTAAACTCTCAAGTTGGTCCCATTTTTTAAAATTTTGAAATCGGTTCAGTACTTTTCAAGTAATCTTGAAAAAAGCACGAAAATAGTATGATTTTGTGTGAACTACCACGATGATCAGTCGTATAACTTCTTTGTTTATGAACTGAATAAGATAATTATTTTTTTGTTGGAAAAGGGATATCTTATTCTTAAGTGTAGTTCTTTAACCGACTTAAAAAAGGAGGTTCTCAGTTTGACCCGCATGTATGTATGTTTCTCCGCGATTAACTCACGTTTGGCTGAGCCGATTTTAATTTCTACCTAAATAATATACCTACACTAACACTACCTAATACAAAAGGTACCACTAAAAATAAAAAAATAAATTTTTTTTTAAAAAAACAAAAAACCGACTTCAAAAAACCTACCTCTAAAAAGCAAGAAATAATATTCGTAATAATAAAACACGTCTATTGAAGTCGGGTGGGGCTTTTAGAATAAAAAAAGGGATTTGTACTCCAGCCCCACCCGACTTCAATAGACGTGTTTTATTATTACGAATATTATTTCTTGCTTTTTAGAGGTAGGTTTTTTGAAGTCGGTTTTTTATATAATAATAACGGCTCTTGTTTAGTGACGCATTTTTTTTTATTTATTTATTTAGGACAACAACAGCACAATCATAATAAAATTAACTATGAGGTAACTTACAAATTTATAAGGCCAATTATAGTTATCCGTGATATTACATGGTGAAATTTAGTTAAAAGCAGACATTTTCAATTAAGTAAGTTTGAGAAAAAAAAATCACATGACAAAAACAATCAATACTTAACCGACAAAAAGTTATAGTTGGTGAGGTTGATGATATAAGATACTTATAAATATATGCAGGTACTAGAATCAATATATATATTAAATTAAAATAAATAATACATATGAAAAATATAGATAACACATACATACTTACATGGATAAACAAGTCCAGCACTACATCCAGCAGGTAGTGTTTACTAAGTGCAATGCCGAACCCGTTAACCATGCGCAAAAACTATGCAACAAAGGTACACATACTTGGAAGTTATTATGTTATACATTTTGTGTGTAAACTGCGTCACATTACCTACAAAATTAGAGAATTTTTAACAAAAGAAAAAAAGATGTTTATTGTGGCACTCCGTATGAATTTAAGAGAAAGAAAAAAATTATTATTTAGATATCAAGTATAACAGATTAAACATGCTTCTTAAAGGTCTGTTTCGAACCTGTGTAAGGATCAACATCGTTAAATACTTCATTATACGTTCTGACTAAGCGTGTGAGTATTGAATTTTGGCCGTAATTAGTCGAGTGAGAGGGTACATAGAACAGCGGTGTGTGTCGCGTTCGACGTGTTGGAGTGCACAATGATATGCAAGAGAGGAGATCGGGACAATTGAGGCGACCACGTATCACGTCAAACAGCAAACTCGCATCAAGCAACTTCCGCCTTTCTTCTAAAGTAAGAAGACCATACATATGACAATTATCAATATATGATATTGCGCTTTTACGAAATGACATCAGGCAGAGTCCCATAGAAAAAAACCCAAGAATGTATAACGTTTTTTTTCAAAATGTATGCATGGAATTAGTAAGTCATAGAAAATATTCAGATTTTTACGAAGATTTGTGTTTTAAGAGTTATTTACGTTTGAAAGTTTTTTTTTGGTATCCCCGATACTAAATAGCAACACCAGTTTCACGACAACACGTTTCGTTAGCTGCGTTAGTGATCCAGATTAGCACCACAATGTACGAGTTTGAACCAGATCAAACGGAAAATCTGTGCATATGTCGCACGTAACAAAACGCTTTTGACAGTTGAGTTGAAAGACGCTTTTGAAAGATGTCCGTTTCATTGATATGCTTTTGTTTTTTTCAATAATTAATTAAAGCTAAATGAAGGAGTTAAAAAATAATGTTGCTACTGTTTTATAATTCTAGTAACATAAAGTGTTTATAGATAACAGAATTATGTTTATACACTTTTGGGTCTCATGTGCCTGATGTCCTTTGTAATTAAGATGTTTAAAGAATTTTTTTGGATGCGCTCCAAACGATTGATGTGTATTGCATAGTTGGGCGACCAGATAGGGCTCGCATATTCTAAGATACACCTTACATAAGCAAAATAAACAATTTTATAACTAATTAGATTATTAAAGGGTTGGCACGTACGCATAACAAATCCAAGACATCGGTAAGCCTTATCAGCAATGGAATCAATATGAGAAGTCATATTCATTTTTGAGTCAAGCATAACGGTCCCGCACTTCGTTAACTCTTTCTATCACATTACCATTCAAATTGTATGAGAATTACATGTTTACGTGTAAAGCTTATACATTGACACTTGTTAAAACTAATCGAAATTTTATTTTGATTGTAGTAATTGTATAAATTATTCAAATCATGTTGAAGTGCTTTTATACATTTAGCATATTTTTTAAAAATAATTTAATAACAATAATTCATTTATTATCAAAATTTTAAACATTTTTATTGCGCTTTCTCTGATGCATAGTGTAGTCTGTACTCTGTACAGTTTTACGTTGTGTATTATAAACAAAGTACATGAGGATTTTCGGGATTTTCGTTTCTTACTATTACAATGTTTATTACTGTGTAAAAATTAAACGTGATTCTACTTTACGTATTTCCTGCAGTTACTAAATTATATTTTTTTAATTCTGCACTATTCCCTAATTCATTCATTGAGAAACTGTCGAAAACTATTTCTAAACAAGTTAACCTTACAGTGCGCAGTCATTGGACGGTCGTTAGTGGCGCTTCCTAGTGGCGCATAACATTAAGTGCATGCTCGTTACACGGCTAATGATTTTAGTGCATGAGTGCAGTTTAGCAAACTAATAAACTTGTCGTTACTAATGACTTTGTGTTGACAGCTGAATATGAATTTAATTAAATAAGAAAAAAATCTAACCTCTAGCTAGCTAACTACGAGTGATAAGTATAACTGTGAAAATATAAAAGGTTATTTTTAGTAATATACGAAACCTGAAAACTGTTTTTTTCAATACATTTGCTCGAAAATGTGAGCTTACGATGACCGGCCAGCGTGCGGTAAGTTGATTTTACCGCACGCCGTGCGTTTTTGTTTACGGTTTAGTACAGCGTGCGGTAAGTTGATTTTACCGCACGCCCGCGACGTGCGTTTTTGTTTACGTACGTATTTTTTAATTTCTACTAGCTTTCACCCGCGACTTCGTCTGCGTGGACAGTAGAAAAATATAAGAACCAGTTTAAAATGACCTTTTTAGTGTATGAAAGCTAGTATTACGGAGAGTTCAAGCTGTTTCCCTGGTACCACCCACCTGAATTTAATGAAACAAAGCTTAGATTTTAAGTTGGACCTTAATTTACTAAACTGTGAAAAGCCCATCAAAATTCTTTTAGCGGTTTTTGCGTAATAGGCGCACAAATATTAAGAATTTACATTTTTTTATTATATGTATAGATTACAATTTTAGTAGTACCTACCTATAATATTTTCTCGCAAATATATTGAAAAACGTAGTATGGCACACGGTTGTTAAGGTTTTTTAAAACTCGTGACGATTATAAACCCTCGCCTGCGGCTCGGGCTTATAAAACGTCAACTCGTTTTAAAAACCTCCTTACCAACCTTGTATCATAAACTACTATTTCAGAATCAGTAATAGAATCGAATGTAATATTTTTCATATTTGACTAAATAATATTTACAAAACCATAATTAACACACATCCGGGACGCATATAAGCAAAGTCTAACTCTCGAGTTTTGATGGTGATCTCTGATTGGTTAAGAAACTCAGTAGTTAGATTTTGCGCGCAAACTCTAACTCCCCAGTTTCGCGCTAGTTTCGATAGTGATCTCTGATTGGTCAAAAAACTCAGTAGTTAGTTTTTGCGCGCAAAATCTAACTACTGAGTGCGCATCCACCAATGAGCGCACTTCAAAATTCAGTTGTCAATTGTCTTCGAACACGACTGTGATAGCGTATTTTATTTTTGAAAAATGATTTTTAATCTTCCAAGTTTTTGCGAATATAATCCAGTAAACCCAGATCTGAATGCAAAAGTTTAATTTCCGCTAAACTAAATATTCCTTACCTATGAAATTAACGTTTTGTATGGAGGTTTTTAAGAAAAATCCATTCTAACATTTTTCACAATTTTTTTCAACAACCATGAACGCTATTGTAACAGAACTTTTCTATAAGTACAAATGTCTAAACATTAAACTAAACTAGGCAACATAACATAAGCGAAAAAAATAAGTTTAGGCTACTAAGTAAAAATTGTGATTTTTGCCAACAAAAAAGGAATCACTTTCAATATATTTTTAGATGACTTTAATTATTCATCAGAACGATCAAATTATGATCATAGCCGTCAACTTGATAGTTATATAGCCGTAATATCCAGCAACTGATAAATAATTTAAATCACTGAAGTTATGTGGTTCTCTGTGTGTGAGAAAAAACACCAATTTCATAGGTAAAGACCTAATATTATAGTTTGGAGAACTGTGGCATATGGATACAAGAATTTTGAATAACGTTGACCAAATTGATTGTCCGGAAAACCAAACCTGCGTAGCAACGAATCATATTTGCTAGTTAGTATCTACTTAAAGTGCATTTATTCTTACTTGTCCTATTTGATTGCGCTACTTTTGCGTTCAGATCTGGGTTTACTGGATTACATTCGCAAAAACTTGGAATATTAGAAGTCATTTTTTTAAATGAAATACGCTACCACAGTCGTGTTTGAATTTTGAAGCGGGCTCATTGGAAGCGCACTCAGTAGTTAGATTTTGCGCGCAAAACCCAACTACTGAGTTTTTTGACCAATCAAAGATCACTATCGAAACTAGCGCGAAACTGGGGAGTTAGAGTTTGCGCGCAAAATCTAACTACTGAGTTTCTTGACCAATCACAGATCACCATCAAAACTCGGGAGTTAGATTTTGCATAAATGCATCCGGGACAGCACAGAATGATTGTAACGTCGTGAGTTTTTAAGGTATCATTATCATATTTTATACTGATACAGAAAATGAAAACATGTGACCCGTGTTTCGGCTTTCGTATATACAAAAATAATGTTATAAATTAAGAAACTTTACTTTCTCCGTTTGAGGGAAATAAGAATTTCTATAAACTGTATAAGCACCCAATATTGCTCTTTATATTTGAACTGTATTTGATATTTAAACTTTCAAGAATTCGAAAGTCTCATAATATAATAGCACACATTTTTTTTACTTGTTTAATTTCCTTCCTCTCAAGGAATAGCTTTCATTATGTAAAATAAAGAATTCTCTTCTTATATTTCATGAACTTATAAAGTTCTTTGAAGAAATTAATGAAAATAGATAAAGCTTTCTAAACTTAATCACGATCTAAACGCTTCAGAAATCTTTTTATACAATGATTGATTGATATTATCTGAAGTGACTTCATAAAAGATTCATTATCAACTAATTACTTCTCGCTCATTGATAATTTATAAACTTTTTAATCTATCATGGACTCTTTCATCATTTAGATTTTGCAAATAAATTAGTTTTTGATTAGTTAGAAGTCCACCCGGGCGGGATAACCGACTGATTAAATTAGCGTTTTATTACATTTTTCTTTATTGAAAACTAGCGGCCGCCCGCGGTTTCACCCGCGTGGTTCCCGTTCCCGTGGGAATATCGGGATTAAAAGTATTCTATGTTTTGATCTAGGCTATCTACTATCTGTGTGCCAAATTTCAACCAATTCCGTTTAGTAGTTTTTGCGTGATTGAGGAACAAACATCCAAACCCACAAACTTTCACATTTATAATATTAGTAGGATTAATTTTGAAATTAATTAAAAAAAGCTACTTGCGTAACTGGATGTTTTTAGATATTTTATCTACACCCATGCTTTAAATTATCTGTAAGAGGTTCTGAAACAGTTAGCTTACTGCCATCATTACAATATCCGAGCGAGAGCTGGGGCCCTATTTTTGAATCGCTCGGCAGGCGTCGAGCGCTCTTTTCGACTGATTTTCGTTCGACATATGACTCAAAACAATGGGATGTCGAACGAAAATCAGTAGAAACGAGCGCTCGACTGGAGACGAGCGATTCAAAAATCGGGCCCCTGGTCCTGCAGCGCCGCGCGCCCACGCGCGACCAACGCATTATGAAATTCAGTACAACATTATAACACTCTTGCGGAAGACATAATGACGAGGAGGGAGAGGAAAGTCAAAGTCAAAGTCAAAACCTTTATAGAGGTTACATATCATGGGTGTATTTAATCCATATGTATTAAAATATTGTTTGTTTCCCTAATAAAAATAATAAAAAAATAAAAAATGTACATAATTAGGTATTAAAACACTCATGTGATTCGTGTTTTAATACCCCTTGTTATAGTACAGTTGCATAAATAACTATTAATGAAATGTACAATTAAAATACACAGTTCGAAAGGTGGAACAAAAACATGATCTAGTTTTTTGTTACTTAAATCATCATAATGCATTGAGTATTTTGTAAAATATTCGAAAATTATTCACGACGAGACATAAAAATTCTCGGCCTTATTAATAAACGCTGAATAATTATATTTTAGCTATTGCACCGTTAAAATATGTTTTATCTTTAACATTGTCAAAAGAGTAAAAGAAACAAAACACTTAGAAGCCTCCTGTAACTTTCCTTTCTTTATGAATAAGACGGTCAGTCTGTAACCTCAACATTTCAATTCATTAATTCTACACGTATCAGAGAATACCTCGAGCTTCTTCTCATATCACTGCTTGCTTTCTATGACCGACCTAAATTTTCTGTATCAGTGTTATTATAAGTAGGTCTTGTAACACGTCTGCCCAAAAAAGAAGAGTGCATTATGTTCAGGGTTCATGTATGTGTGTACGTATGTATGTGAGTTTCTTTCAATAACCAATTTTACTGATAGGCGGCCCCTACGCGACACAATAATATTGCGCAATATTTAACCCTTTAGTCGTGTGATATTTTTTTTAACTCACTCTGAGGTTAGGAACGACTAAGAAATTTAAAGTTCATGGTAGCTTCTCAAAAAACAGTTTTTATTTGATTTAGATTATAGGAAAGCTTAAATTATTCGTAATCCAAATGGAAAACGAAGAGTTTGTACTATTAATGACATTTAAAGTTCTTGGGTTAAAAAAATATCACACGAGTCTACAAAGGGTTAAATATTGCGCAATATTATTGTGTCGTCTAGGGCCCGCCTTAGGCTAAGGCCGTTTCAGTCTATGTGACGCATATCGCTTTGTATTGTTCAGCTTTCGATCATGCAATAAAACACCAAGGTTCGCATCTCTCTCACCATTGCCCGCTAGGTCACCCAAGGGCCTAGTTATCCAAAGTAACAATATTGTAATATCTTCGTTTTCGCAGCTTTTGAAGGATGTAAGTATGAGATTGCCATAAGTTTTAGTAAACAATCGATTTTTAAAACGTCAAATCCAAACATGTTTTTTTTTATTTTAATCAAAAAAATCAGATTTAAAAAAAAAACGTTTTTTTAAATCTGATTTTTTTGATTTTTATTAGGTTTTGCGATCAGTTAGTTAGATAATAATAATAATAATAATATATTTATTCACACCGTAACCCATTAATAATTACGTCACATCACATTAACAAGAACCTAGGTACAGTATGCTTAAATATAAGAACTAAAAATAGGTAGACAAGGCATACAATATAGCGAAGAGGGTTATGGCGGGCTAACACCTGAAGTAGGAAAATCCTGTGTCTCAGGTTGCCAGCCCTCCACCCTTATTTAGTTTCACAGAACATAAAAGCAAGTAAGCTTAAGCGTTACAGTAATATAACAGTTGATACTTACAAACATGTAAATGGAGCCATGGAAATGCTAAATTTCAAGCAATCACTACTATACATTTTTAAATTTGAATTAAATTAAAAATTAAAATTTAAAAAGCCAAACCATTGAAGAAGAGAAAGGCAAAATAATATAGATAAATATAATAAACTAAGAATAGATATTTAAAATAAACCAGATTGATTTATAATTTCACATGGTAAGCAAGTGTAATTGTGAAGGGACAGTATATTACTCTATCCTGCGCAACAAGTCTTCTGTATCGAGGTAACTCAAAGAACCAAGTTTATCTTTTAAAATCTTTTTTAGCTCTGATCTGTTCATTTTATATATTTTATAAAGATCATTAAACTGTCTGTATAAGATCCCTAGTTTTTTTTTGTGGGCAACATTTTTATTTCTGAAAACATAACTGTGATTATTATATTCATTAATTACTTGCATTGCATGTAATGAATGAAAATAATCAATTCAATGTTATATTTACTGACACAAAAAAATATCTAAATTTGATTGTTAATTTTTTTTTGATAAATAATTTACCTTGCACCTATCATACTTTGTTTTAAAATTGTTTTCGAACATAATAGTTGATGAATATGCACTCCCAGCGTTTAATTAATTCCTTTTTTTGATTTTATTTAAATCAGTGATTTTTATTATAAAAATCATGCAATAAAAATCGTGATTAAAATCATGATTTAAATCATGCAACTCTGCTTTCATACAAACCACTTGATGTGAGAGACAAATTAGTTGCGGAGACAAATATAATAGTTCTTGAACTTGTACCTACTTCTTCTAAATAAGTCTGAAGAAAATTGCCTGAAACGCCAGTTTACCGGATTAGTAGGACGTACGATCCGGATAATTTGTGTTTAATTCCGGTTAAAGTACATTTGTAATCGACTTGGAAACGTCCGTCAGACCGAATTGTAGGCCGGTTAGTTGTCTAACGTTAATTACGGCGGCCAGCGGTGGGTGCTACAAGTTGGGAAATGAGGCGATTTTAAAAAGTATGCTTAAAAGTTAAGAACAAATATTTTTTTGTCTGCGTGGCATCCGGCACTTGGGTGTCGTTTAACCTCCTCCTTTTTTGAATTCATTCTGTATCATACTGACGTTAAAGTGAATGGAACTCAGACTGACCTCGCCCGCCTCTTAGTCCAATCAATAAAGGAGTTGTAGAATGCATGAGAGGGGACCTAAGCGATTTCTCCTGAAACTTGTTCAGGGTACTTAGGAAGTAAACATACTAAAAGTCCTGACGTTTTGGAGGTGAGCCGGAGGGTGGAGGCGGGGGAGAAGGTACCACTTTTAGGTTTCTCACCAATATCTCAAAAATGGTGCGTTGTGGCGAAAAATATTCAATGATGGATGAAAGCTTATAAATTCTCAGGAAATGTGAAAATTTGGATAATGGCTAGATGACCAAGGGAGTTGTTCTATACCTCTCTACCAACTCTACCAACAAATAATATATCATTAGAAAGGCCTTTTTTAGACCAATATTAACTGTAAACAAACTTTAAATCAATTGTTAGTATTTTTGGAGTTAACGGTCAATTAGCTTTCGCACGCGTCTTCGTCCACGTGGACCCTAGGGAACCTTCGATCAGAATAAAAAGTACCCTATGCTTTAATTCAGATTATAAACTATATGTATGCTAAATTTAATCTAAATCCGTTCAGCCGTTCTTGAGTTATAAGTTGTGTAAATAACTTGACTTTGTTTCAAAAGGTTTTAATTTGTCTAAAAAAAGAGTTGTAGAATTCCTTTTTCCGGAGTGTCTAGCTCGAAAATTATAACTCATACAACTTATAACTCAAGAACGGCTGAACGGATTTAGATTAAATTTAGCATACATGTAGTTTATAATCTGAATTCAAACATAGGGTACTTTTTATTTTGATCAAAGGTTTCCTAGGGTCCACGTGGACGAAGACGCGTGCGGAAGCTAATTGACCTTTAACTCCAAAAATACCAACAATTGATTTATAATTTGTTTGCAGTTAACATTGGTCTAAAAAAGGCCTTTCTAATGATATATCATTTGTTGGTATAGAGTGTATAGAACAACTCCCTTGGTCATCTTGCCCATCATCCAAATTTTCACATTTACTGAGCGAGTAGTCCAAGAACGGTTAGAAATTCGAACAAAGTGTACAGAACTAAAGTTATAGAAAATTTTATAAGCTTTCATTCCATCATTGAACATTTTTCGCCACAACGCACCATTTTTTAAGATATTGGCGAAAAACCTAAAAGTAGTACCTTCTCCCCCCCCCCCCCCTCCACCCTCCGGCTCACCTCCGAAACGTCAGGACTTTTAGTATGTTTACTTCCTAAGTACCCTGAACAAGTTTCAGGAGAAATCGCTTAGGTCCCCTCTCATGTAATCTACACCCCCTTTTGGGTCATTTATTGACTGAACTACTCTGTAAACTGTAGCTTAATTCAAGCCCGAGATTTAATTTTTTCCGTTTCTTGAATAGCGAGCTCAAAAAAGTTATCGAGACCTCCTTGCATTTATATTCATGCTGATCTGATACTTTTCAATAGACTGATTGCCCTGTTAGACCTGGTCTCCAGCAGTTAGGACTCCTGCGTTGAAAAAATGTGGGGAAAATGCTGACTGGATCTGATGAACAGGTACTTTGATTAGATCCTTTACATTCATGCTAGCCTGGTACTTTTTGTTTTAATTATATTTAAAGGTTCGCTGTTATCAATGCCGCATAGGCTCCATACAATATGGATCCAGGTTGGACATTGCTAACCACTGTCCAATCTTTAAACTCTGTATTGTTTCCAAAGTGTTAGAAAAAATCGTGATCAACTGTACGCGTCGTTGCAGCATTCTTTTAGCGATTCCCAACACTGATTCTTAAGGGGCCATTCAGTGGTGTCTAATCTGGTTTTATTAAATGAAACTCTTACCTTTGCAACGGATAGTGGTCAGCAGGTGGATGAAGTTTACACCGACTACAGCAAAGCATTCGACCGGATACGGTCAGACCTCCTTTATTCAAACTAGCGAATATTGGCGTTAGTGAGATTTGTAACGTTGGTAAGCATCATATATAAATAATCGTAGCCAAGCAGTAGTGATCAAAAACTATATTTCGGGTTTGCTTACGATCCCTAGTGGAGTTCCACAGGAGTCGCTTCTAGGACCGCTTCTCTTCAATGGGAGATGCTATCTCACTTCAGGATGACTTAATAAGGCTCGACAACTACTGTACTGAGAATTGTTTAGATCTCAACCCAGCCAAGTGTAACGTCGTCACTTATAGTCTAAAAATTAACTAAGTGCACTTTGGTTACACATTAAAAGAAGATTAAAAGGTATGACACTAGCTCGGAAAACCATTGTTCGAGACTTGGGTGTGTTTCATGACAGTAAGCTTCTGTTTGACACTCACATTAACAACATAGTGTCTAAAGCTTCTAGGGCTCTTGGATTTCTGAAACCTATTTTCTCGGACTCTACTCAAGTTAAGACCCTAAAAATACTGTATTGTTCGTTAGTCCGTAGCCATCTGGAGTTTGCGTCGCAGATCTGGAACCCCAGATATAATATAGACATCTCTCGTATTGAAAACATCCAGAAGAGATTCCTTAAATATCTATGTTTTCGCATTAAAGATCTATATGATTCGAGCCGCTATCTAGATCTCTGCAAGAAGTATCACTTTCTTCCGTTAGAAAAACGTCGCGAGATTGCGGACCTAGTTTTTCTTTCTAAAATTGCGTCAGGTGCTATAAACTGTCCGGAACTTCTTTCCAAATTGTCACTGAGAGCACTCAATAAGCCTCTCAGATTTAACCAGCTGCTACGCATCCCCCCTGCATCCACAAATTACCAATTATTAATTAATTAATTGTCAAATTTTGGAAAATCTCTCAAAGTTACCGACCGATTTTAGGAATTCAACATTTTAACATTATGATTCATCCACGTACCTCTCATATCTGCGAAACTACAGGCAAATGTCACAATTTCATAAATCGGGGCACTATACTCGATCACGAAAACATAAACCTTTTCAAGGTTAAAATAAAGGTAGTTTTCAGGTAATCGTTTGCGTGCTCGCAGACTACAGACTTTCTATCGGCTGACAGTTTAGTCGGGCTTTCAATCATTTAGTCAGGCTCTCAATCAGTATGAAGGTGTATGCAAGTGCGCACACTAGATCGATTCGATATCGGCCGATTCTTCATACAAAATCAACTACGGCCAACTATCCGCCGACAGTTTGGTCTGTAGTCTGCCGGCACGCTTAAGCGTGTAACTTATACCACCCGCGGCCGCGCGTCGATATTTGCCCAGAGCAGACCCAAATCAATTAGTATGGCGGCGCTTGGTTTTCCTATCGACACCTTAGCTGACAAGTTTGCTGACGTCACAGTACCCCGACTTTATTTCAAACTAGCTGGTGGATAGTACTTATATAGGTACTATATTAATTATGTAGAAGGGACGTTCAGTTTCCGCGTAAGTTTCTTGCGTCCGTTCTTCTTGTCAGCTAAGTGATGTCCATATTGTTTATGTGCTTATGGGCTAGCTATCTATCCAATTTCATTGTTAACCTTTTTGAAATAAAAGGTTTTAAAATAAAAAAATATTTTCATTACATGGTAGAAACATAAACATAGTCGTATATGTTTTTTGGCAACACAAACATATTACAGTTTACTCGTATTAGTATTTTATAAATGACATTTAAAAGCTTATCACTAAACATAAAACAACAAACGTCTAAGATCCTTCGCACCCAGCACCAGATCTTGGCTCTCCTTAATTCCAGCGATTCCGGTTATAAATCGGCCTGTATTCGCGACCGTTTAATCCGGCCCTGACTGATGTCCCGGTCGGAAGGCATTTAAATCGATGGGAGGGAGACTTATGTCGAAGCAGTCCTGTTTTGGAAAAAAAACTGTGATCTAAAAAAAGAAACGCAGAAAAGGAACGTAATACAAAAATTGATCAAAAATATCGGAACAACCGTGGTCTAATTTTAGAAACCTAGATTATTTGTTTGAATACCTTAATTTTCCTGATATTTTAAGACTCAATATTTATTGTTTATCTCTAAAAAATACATTTACGATACTACACATTCTTATAAACGTCCTCCCTCCTAATTTTTTTGGGCACCGACCTTCTCAAAACACCATTATGAAAACAGGAAACAAATACACCACATCGTGTACAAAGTGTCAGTATAAAATTGAAGTTTAAAAAAGCGTGAGTAATGTAAGTCGTTTTATTCTCACAAACAGAATTATATTGGCAGTAGGGCAGCTAAGCTTGCAGCGTTCCATCTCCAATAAGTAAACGATATTGCGAAGTATGTCGGGTTCTTAGTTCTATATGTATTACATTGATATTGTTTGATCGTTTAAGATTGAATTCTATCGCCTGTTCTAAGGCGTAGAATAAAAGGGTATTAATTTGATTTAAACTTTTGCGTCTTTATATTTAGGTCATTTACCAATTTTGGGTGCATATTATGTCGATGGTATTAATAGGTAAAGTCGAGTTGGTTTTGTAATCGCTACCATGAAAACCTGTATTCGGATTTGCCCGTCTTGATAAATCCGAATCTGTCTTATTATGATTTTGATTGCCATGAAATGATATTCCTAATTCTTTCATTAGGAACTGTGCCTGGAACCTGCACATAAGTTCCTGGCACAGTTCTTATTCCAGGCATAGTATGTTACATAGAAGTAAAAAAGTCAAATTTGCAAGTCAAAAAGGTCAAAGATTTTGCTTGTAGCTGTGAGAATTCAAAGAGTAAAAAAAGATTGAAATATGAAAATACATGCAATGGGTACATACATACCTGTTTGACTTATTATTACGAAAAAAAGAAAAAAAGTGCATCATTCGACAACGTGGCGCGAACCATAAAGAAGACTTTAGAAGTAATAAACAAGAGTTAACTTAGCGTTCGTCTGCGAAGGAACTGCGACAAAAAAATGCACAAACAATGGAGCACAAAGCGGTGAAATGAAACTGTTGGAAATTAATATCAGGTCTCTGCCAACCGCCCAGGCGAGACCTCGCCTCTCATGGTTGCCACTGAATCATGAAAAATATTGAAAAAAAAAAATTAATAAAAATCTACAGATCTCACACTACGCGCAAATGTAATTTAGGAAAACTGACCTCGCGCGTAAGGCACCCACTACAGTCTTACAGTTTTTATCCGCCCGCCTCCTAAGATGGCTCAAACTGTAGCTTAATTCCAGCCCGAGATTAGATTTTATCCCATTTCTTGAATAGCGAGCTCAAAAAAAGTTAAGTTGGGAAGTTCTCGATCCATGTCGACGATAAAATTTTGAAATATTGATAAATTTTAGAAAATCTCATAAAGTTACCAACCAATATTGGGAATTCGAATTGCACTTTAAAGCCTTCTGGCAGACGTACATTTTGACATATAGCCCATCCACTTACCTCTCATATCTGCCAAACTACAGGCAAATGTCACAATTTCATAAATCAGGGCACTATACTCTATCACGAAAACAGAAACATTTTCAATGTTAAAAGCAAAGTAATTATTATTATCAAACAAATATTAATTACACTCACCGTCAGTAGTATTGCTGAATGGTCTGTAGTAACATTAGACCACGTCTGTAAACGAGGTAAGCACACTGGTCCCCTAAGAAAGAAAGCTAAGTAACTTTTCGATTGTTCAAATAGAAATGAAGTGACATTGTGTATAAAAAAATAAAAATTCTTACGTCAATCACAATTATGAATTTCTATTACCACTTGTGGTGCTCGGCCTACGAGCTCAAAATCAATGGAAAACCGCAAAACGATGGACAGCATAGCTGTTTGGTACACTTTCTCCATACAAAAAAAAAGATGACACCATAACAGTAAGTCCTCTTCTGAGAAGGGAAGAATTTTTAAGAACTGCGGGTCCAAAATATTGTTTTGATGTCAAGTATACGTGTACCAAACGGCTTTGCTGTACTTACATCAATTTTCGTTTTTTTTTTGCTTAGTACTATTGGCTATGGGGCCGGTGCCCATCTCATGATCTACTACGAAAAACGCAAAGAATCGTTCAGATGAATTACTATGAAATAATCAGTCAAGAAACAAGCTCTTGTTTACCAATTACAAAAAGGGGCGCTGTGATGTTTACGTAAAATTGATTTTCTTATAATTATATTTTTTCTTATCTTCTGGGCCATCCTTGATGTCCACCAGTTTTTATATAAGGTCGTAGTGAAGACGAGGAGCAAGTAGTTTTGTTATTCGCGCTACGATGCACTTTTAGTCAAAGAAACAGAAATCAGGCGATAATTGATTCCACTCTTATTGTAGGTATGTCATTTCCGTTTTTGCTGGTCAGTAGATTTTCCTTTTTTTTTATGCACAACGGGATACAGCCGAAGGTGGAAATGCATTACACCCGGAATCCTCATCACTGAAAAACTGGCTATCTTACCTGAAACTGCCGGAGCACAACAATTTTTAAATTGTTGTTATGGCGTCAAACTTAGGTAAGATGGCGGTAGCTAGCCAGGAGGACTTGAAATAAGCCCTACCACCAAAAAAACCGAGTATGAGTATGTAATACTGGGAATCGAACCCGGGACCCCTGCATTTTACACGGGTGGCCGAACCTCTAGACTACAGAGGCAGTTAAAACTCACTCAAGATACTTCTCCATCTATCACTTTTTAAACTCCGTAATATCACTGCAAATTCAGGTTTTCCATTATTAATATCCTTTGATGACATTCGTCGTCAAGTGGCTCATACTCTGATTTTCAAGGTGTCGCTATATTTGAGGTCCCAGGTTCGGTGCCCGGCGGGGTCGATCAAGAAAAAAAACTTTTCCATGTTGATTCAAGTCTAGGTTTTTGTCATATCACCGTTGTCTCTGATATCCAGAACACAAGTGCTTTAGCTTCTTTACTTTGGAATCGGAGTAATGTAAGTATGTAATGTTGT
Source organism: Agriphila geniculea (assembly GCA_943789525.1). NCBI lineage: Eukaryota > Metazoa > Arthropoda > Insecta > Lepidoptera > Crambidae > Agriphila > Agriphila geniculea. Next base: position 30,116,661 of record OX038872.1, on the reverse strand, counting down.
CAGTATTTATAAATACAAGATTCTTGACAGAGCGCGCTAAAAGGAGTATCTTTTAATATTCCCTCTAGCGCGCTATCTAGAATCTTATGTAATATTTTATTCAACTTTGTGACTAGGTTCTTAATAAAACTGGACGTCAAAAAACTTTAAATGTATAATTAAAAATAGGGGTTTTGGTTGATGATAGTAAGTAAATAATAAGCTAATATTTTAAAAAATTCAGGAATTCACTAACAACTGATTTTAAGAAGTTTTTTAAACGATCGATAAATTAATTAGGAAGTACTTTTAAATTAATAATCAATCAATAGCTATGGAACACTATCTCAAAAACCTTGAAGTTATTGAAAACACAAACAATTCATAAAAATATACGCAACACTTCTAAGACGCAAAATAACTTAATTAAGATAGGTAGTTACAGGGGGTCTATTACTGTGATACACGCACTGCGTCCGTGCTTCGTTTTGATTGTCTATCAGCCATTTTTGAAGTCCCCACTGCTGGGGCACAGGCCTTCCTTATGGGAAGATAAGGAGGACGGGCCATAAACCCACCACGCGGGCCCAATGCGGATTGGTGGGTATTAACGCCTGCAAATGCAGCCGGGACCAACGGCTTAACCTGCCTTCCGAAGCACGGAGGAGTTCGCGATAGTAATTTTTTGGTCACCCATCCCATGACCGACCCTTGCGAACGTTGCTTAACTTACGCAATCGCTGGGCCAGGCGCTAAACCACTGCGCCACCGAGCTCCTCCGTTTTGATTGTTTCCTATTAATTACAAAGCCCTTACGTATGCGATATCGCGAAGTAATTGAGTAAGTTTGGCAGTTTCTCTCTAGAGTATTCGACATAATTCGTTCAATAGTCTATGTCAAAGTCAAAGTCAAATAAGCTTTATTCAAATAAACTTAATTATTAAGTACTTTTGAATCGTCTATATTTTCCTACCACCCGTTCCAGACTTTTTTAGCTGACAAGAAGAACGGGCGCAAGAAACTTATCAGCTGTAACAGCCATAAGTAACGATATTTACAAACTTTAATATATCGTTACCAAATAATTACAACAGGGTGACAGGATTATTGGCAACAACATAGACTTATTGTTATATTACTTCAACAAAGTACTCATAGTAGCAAGTTATGTGTTACATCATTTCCACGCATTTTGATCTTTAAGATAATCGTCTACTTTATAATAACCTTTACCCATGAGCGTTTTTTTAACATGGTTTTTAAATTCATGCAAAGGAAGATCAATCACTTGTTGTGGAACTTTATTAATAAAGGCTATGCCTTTCCCCATAAATGAACCTCTAGTTTTTGCAAGCCTAAATCTTGGAACGGCAAGTTTATCTTTATTTCTTGTATTAAACTGGTGAATATTGCTGTTCTTAGCAAATGAATCATAGTGTTTCCTTACATAAACTAAATTTTCATAAATGTATTGGCCTGCCAAAGTTAAAATATTTATTTCTTTGAACAATTCTCTCAAGGTATCTCTTCGCCGTAGATTGTATATGGCGCGAACAGCTCTTTTTTGGAGTACAAAAATATTTTCAATACTGGCAGCTGAGCCCCACAATAGCAGTCCATATGACATTGCACTATGAAAATAACTAAAGTATACTAACCTTGCCGTTTCAATATCAGTTAAAAGCCTTATTTTCTTAACAGCGAAAGCCGCTGAACTAAGTCTACTTGACAAGGCCTCAATATGTGGATCCCATTGCAGTCGAGAATCTAGTGTGATACCTAGAAATTTTGTACTCTCAATAAACTCGACTTCATCGTCATTCAAATTAATATTTAATTTTGTCTGCTCAACATTAGGTAATGAGAATTTAACACATTTAGTTTTTTTGGGGTTAAGTGCTAAATTATTACTATTAAACCAGTATGAAACTTTAGAGAGGGCACTATTTACTTCGTCCGAACAGTTATTACCTCTGTTTACTTTAAAAACTAAAGAAGTATCATCCGCAAATAGTACTGTCTCACATAAATCATTCGCGTAGTTGGGAAGGTCATTTATATAAATTAGAAACAACAATGGGCCCAATATTGATCCCTGTGGCACACCCATATTGATGGGGGCTCCGGTAGATTCAGTTCTATTAATCACTACTTTCTGAGTTCTATTGTACAAATACGATTTCATAAGACTAACTGATTTATCAGAGACACCATAATGTTCTAGCTTCTTTAATAGTGTTTGATGATCAACACAATCGAATGCCTTAGAAAGGTCACAGAAAATGCCAATTACATCTTGCTTTTCTTCCCAAGCGTCAAGAATATGTTTGAGAAGTGCAATTCCAGCATCAGTAGTACTTTTACCCTTGGAAAATCCAAACTGATTTTTATGAAGTATATTATTGTATGTGAAGTAATCTAATAATTGGGAATATATAATTTTTTCAAATATTTTACTAAGTGCTGGTAGTATAGATATTGGCCTAAAGTTAGCTGGGTCACTTTTATCCCCAGATTTAAAAAGAGGAATCAATTTACTATTTTTCATTAGATCAGGAAAGACCCCTTCGTCAATACATTTGTTAAAAATAAAAGCCAAGTAAGGGGCTAGTATATCAATTATTGATTTAATAATGCTTGTTGACATGCCCCAAAGATCTTCTGTTTTTTTAACATTAATTGTTTTAAAAGCTTTAATGATATCTGCACTATTTATATATTTAAAGGAAAAACTTTCATTGCACTTATCAACACTAGACTCCAGAAGGGAGACAGCGATGTTGGGACAAGCACTAAGAGTACTGGTAGTTTCTGCAGGTATTCTAGCAAAGAAATCTTCAAAAACTTTAGCGACCTCATTATCAGATTCAAAAGTTTGATCACCAGTTTTTAAACAGAAGGAATTTATATTGGATTTTGATTTGCCCGTTTCTTTATTAATAATATTCCAAGTAGCCTTAATTTTATTGTCAGCTAATTTAATTTTATTTGAAAAGTACTTGGACTTTGCTAAGATACAAACTTCTCTGAATGTTTGTGAATACTTCTTGACAAATTCAATGAAGTTAGGATCACAAGAAGTAGCTTTCTCTGCATAAAGTTCGTATAATTTCCTTCTGCTCTTATATATACCGGGTGTGGCCCAGTCACTAAATTTCGTACTATCATTACATTTGATCACTTTTTGTTTAAAAGTTTCACTAAATTCAGTTTGAACTATGCTAAATAAATGATTATATAGGTTATTGGCTTCAAAATTTGGTTCTGGTAATGTTTCAATTTTACTTGTGACATTGATTCTGAATTTTTCAATACAGTGTTTTTTTATTGGCCTACACATTATTTCCCGTTTAGGTGGAACATGATGGTGCTCAATGGAGGCTAATTGTCCACTATGGTCGGATTTAATACAATTTAAAATTGATTTTTCAATGACATTACAGTTACAGAAAATATTATCTAAGCAGGTTGCCGATGTGGGTGTGATACGCGTTGGTTCATTAAAAATATGTAGCAAATTAAATGATTTAAATAAGTTTATGAACCTACTCGACAGTTTGGCTAATTTAGGGTCTAAGATGTCGACATTAAAATCTCCGCAAATCGCGACTTTTTTATTCTTCCTACAGGTCATTTTTAAGACTTCCTCCATAGTGGACTCAAACTCAGAGTAATTTGCGGTGGGGGGTCTGTATACGCATACTATAATTATTTGATCAAGTTCCACACAAGACAGCTCAATGGTTCGTTCAATTGAGAGGGATACTACATCTTTGCGTTCTTTATATTGTAAACTATCATGTAGAATAATAAGTGACCCCCCTCTTATAGCAGATTTCCTATTAAACGAGCTAGCAACTTTGTAATTATCCAAACTTAAAACTAATTCGTGCTTTTTCAACCAATGCTCAGCAACACATAACACATCAATATCTTCAGAATTTAAGAATAAGCTTATTTCTAAATCTTTGCCAGAAAAGCCTTGCATATTCTGGTGTACAATTCTTAAACAGATAGGCTTTTCTATTGTTAAGTCAGGGCTAGAGGACGCCTCTATTGTCTTAAACGGTAATTTAAATGTAAACAATTATTATTACTTGAATCAAGTAAAATGTTATTTTTATTTGGAACAGATTCCAAAGTTGAATGACAAATGTCAAAAGTTGACTGCTCAATAAAAGCAGTTGTTTTACTAGCCAGATTATTGGCTAAATGTTTAAAGTAAAAAGATAGCGATAATGCTATTTGTCTCTTAAAAGAACTAGGCAGATAGAATTTATCTTTTGTCAAGTAAAAACTATTGAATAATTTATTGATGTCAATTATGTGCAGCTGTTCACTATTATGAAATGCCACTGTATTCAATGTTAAGTTCAACTGATACCTAAAATTATTTTCTATTTGTGGCATACTTTTGCTATATGGGAATGTGAACAAAATCACTTTTCTCACTTTTAGAGAGCATAAGGAATTACAATAATCTAATAATTGGTTTTTGTTCACATTACCCCTATTTCCTATTAAAATTATCAAATTAGTGTTTTCACTAAATGATTTTTTAACAATAATTTTCATCATGTCATCCATAGTTGACCCAGGCATACAATAATTAATTATATTTTCCTTGGAGTGTTTCTGAATTAATTGGCCTAGATCCTTACCCATCTCATCGCAAAACATAATTGTTTCGCAACAGTTATTTTCAGAACAAGGCAAGCGATATGAGCAACGATAGCCAAATTCAAAATCTACAACCGTCGAACTGCGCACGATTATCGTGGCCAAGTGACTGCGTTACGCAATTGTAATAGGCCCCATGATATCCATATATCGTCTACACCCATAAAAGTCGTAAACAATCCAAGATGAATCCATCGAGTTAATCAATCTTGAGCAATAATGTTATTGGCGAGTCCTATTTATCCTGTCCCATCAGAATTCAAGGCCCGTCTAAGCCATAATACACGCGATTTATTTCATACAAATCCATTGATTCTCAGTATCTCCATTGGCCATATCTCATTAGATATGGCCAATGGAGATACTGCGTCTTGTATCTCCAATTAGTCATTTCACCAAAGTAAGAGACAGCTACTAACCCATCATTTAGACCTAAAGGCATCAGATGTGGGAGCTTTCCAAAGTATTTTGGCGGATCCCGAATCGGATGCAGCCAGGCTTAGGACCTGTCCATATGACCACGTCACGACGTGTCGTCAACGTACCACGGTGCGGTGTCTCGACATGACGCGCAAATTTACGTTGTCGTGCCTTGTAAAATTGCGATACATTCTTCACTCACGTACTAGAGAAATAGCAGTCTCTTTCTAAATATGGATAGTCTTGTTTTTTACGTTCGATTCGATTTATTTGCGGTTTCCCATTTATTTTGAGCTTCCGACGCGTTGTTCTTCGGTGACGTTGCCGTACCGTGCGTTAGCACGACGCGACAACACACCGCGTCGCGACAACACACCGTTCCACGTTAACGACGTCGTGACGTGGTCATGTGGACAGATCCTTATCTGTGACATGGTGCAATCACCTTCTTAATTTGTTGTAGAGAACTTAGGGTATAATAGGACTAATGTACTCAGTGTAAAAGACCCTAAATTAAAAAAATGTTTAAAAAAATGTAATTTCAGTATCAGATTGTTATACAGAATTACGTATGTAAGTAAGTATAGCAATTATAATAATAATAATAATAATAATAATCTTTATTGCAGACAAACGTCCATATCACAAGAAAAACATACATACAGTCAAATACAAAAATAACAGAAAAAGACAAAGACAAAGAAGACTTAACTAAATACATTTCACATTGTACCCTTTAGGTAGCTATTTTAAGCCATTGAGCGTATGTCGACGTCTGCATAAGTCTATCTGACAGGCTTTTAACAATAGTATTTTTAGACGAGCCAACTCTGGACATAAAAGACGCGACACGCTTCCTCTGGATGGCATTAAACGTGTTGACTCGGGCCTCCATGAACATTTCAGAGGCGCTGCACCACCGCTTTAGCCCCATTAGATAGCGAAAGACGTTATTATACGCTACTCTAATGCCGTTATGTGCTTTCTTCGTGTAATTCGTCCAAAGTTGGCACGTGTAAAACACCTGACAGAACGTCTGAATAAGGTAACCCTCACGTCAAACGAAGCCTTGCAAAATTTGCGCGCAAGCATATTCCCCACCACATACAGAGCTCTTCGTTGCCTTTCGATATCGGCATCATCTTTTAACTCCGATGTGACGATGTGTCCAAGGTATTTGAACGAGCTAACCGTTTTCACCGCTAACCCGTTAAGCTCAAGACTGGGAACATTATCTGGACCCCTACCCGACCTAAAAATAACCATTTCTGTTTTTTTAACATTGTACGTTAGGTTATGTTTAGCAGCATAAACTTCGCAGATGTTAATAAGTTTTCTTAGACCTTTGATCGAGGGGCTGAGCAGCACCATGTCGTCTGCATAACTCAGGTTGTTGACATATCTACCGTCCAACTTCAGGCCGACAGCTGTACGACTCAGCTCCACGATCAAGTCATTTACGTAGAGGTTAAATAGGTCAGGGGAGGTTAGTCCACCCTGTCTCACACCACACGGAAGGCTATAATCGCTGGACAACGATTTACCCCACCTGACGTTGTTGCTTTGATTGCGATACCAAAACGCAAGCAAGTCAACAACCTCAGGAGCAGTACTAGTGTTGCGCATTTTTTCCCACAGCATATTATGGTCTAGGGTGTCAAATGCCTTACTTAAATCTAAAAAACACGCGTACACAGTGGTACTGCGATCTTTATAATACGCAACAACTTGTTTCAGCGAAAACACAGCCATGTCGGTCGACAGCTCGGGTCTGAATCCAAATTGACCATCGTCAATGTTAAGTGTCATGTTGGAGTGAATTACCCGTCCAAGCACCTTGGCCACGGTAGTCGCTAGTGAAATTGGGCGGTAGTTAGCCATACTCGATATATTACCGGTACTATTCTTAGCAATTGGTACAACAAGTGTTTTTATAAGTGGACTTGGTAAGTAACAGTGTCGCAAACATAGTGTAAAAAACTGTGACAGTATATCACAAATATAATTGCCTGAATATAGAATGTGTTCTATGCTAATGCCATCGTGACCCGGAGACTTACCTCTTTTCATATTTCTCAGTATATGACTTACTTGCAGAGCAGTAACGGAGAAAGTCCCCGGCCCACGACGGCACTGGACACCACAAAATGGCTCGTTTTGGTTGGATTGATCCGTCGCCAAACCTACATTAAAATGGTCCTTAAACAAGTTACATATTGCCTGTTGATCATTTTCACCTTCTATGTTAACAGGCAGACTATTTTTATAATTTGACTTTTTAATCTCCTTCCAAAATTTACCAAAATTCTTGGAATGGTGATGAGTTGCGGCGATATCCAACTTTATTTTCTCCTGATTATTTTGCACAAATTTAACGGCAGCTTTGAATTTCTTACGCGCAGTACGCATTTCGTCAAAATAATACCCCGAGCATGCCCTGCCAAATAACGCCCACTGTGCAAAAGCCTGCCGAGATAATAAGTGTAGCTGTTTGACGTGATAGTTCCATCCTATTAATCTTTTCTTAAAGTTACGTGTAAAAAATGTTTTCTCTGCTGAGGATTGTAAAACATTAATAATTTCATCATAAATAATATCGATTTGTCTAAAAATATTTTGTTCTGTACATAAATTAAAATTAAAATCATTAAATTTTGTAAAAATAATATTAAATTCTTCATTACATAAATTCGTATATAATTCTGTTTGTTCTCTAGTCCTAGTACCCCATATATGCTTAAAAGTACAATCTAAGTTATCTTTGGTATACAATTTAGCTTCAATCATGTCAATATCACAGTTAATAATCAGAGGGAAATGATCCGACCAGTATGAGTCATATTGTACACAGAGTCCCGTTACCATTTCGCTCGCAGCGGCAGTCGCCACGCAGTGGTCTAGCCAGCGACACGTACCGTGCGCGGCACTCACAAATGTGTATGTTTCGGGATCGAGACGATCTAAGTCTAAGCACTGTAAAGATTGCTCACCACAATAGTCGACCAACTCGTTACCGAAAAGTGTGCTAGGATGCGCGTTGAAGTCACCGAGAATAAACACACACTCAGTCTCGCAACACTCAACAACCGCACTTATTTGGGCCAAACACTGCGTGAATTCCGGCAAGTTATCAGCACAGTCTGTAGGCATGTATACGGATACAACTAGCATACTGCGATCTTCGCGCCAGAGACGCACCGCCACAATTCGATCACTGACACACTCAATAATATCAAACTTAGTGAAGCCACTGGTACGCCACATAACAGCCGTGCCTCCGTACGGTCGGCCTCTAATTACACCAATATTTGTATCTACAGATGATTTAGCACTACAACTAAACTCCTTATCGATTTCATTCATAAAACCCAGATCGTGCGGCATCAGCCAAGTTTCTTGAAGGGCGATAACGTCCAGCTTTTGGCACATTTTTCTTATGTCCTCTTTGGATCTTTTAACTGATTGACAATTAAAAGAGGCTAAAGAAATATTATGAGAATTTACTTTTATATTCATGGTTTGGGTTTAAAGTTCTCGGTAAATCCCACTTTGGGATTATTCGGACGAAAACGTCGGAAAACAAGGCCTTCAGGCCAAAAATCTTTTTGTAGAAACGTATTCAGTTTATGTAATGAAATCGTTATTTTAAATGAATTGAAGTTAGTATCTCGGACTTGTGTTAGTGCTTCTACTTTTAAACAGTTTTCGTTCATTTGTTTTATGTAGTCTTTAATGTCTTGCTCTGTAATATTCTTTTGCGTTCTCGATAAGTAGATATAGGCCAATGATTCAGCAGCCTGTAAATTGCATTTACTTTGACATGTGCCTCGAATATTCCTATACTTATATAAATGTTTCTTCCTAGTCACAACGGTAAAATCGTCATTGCCGTCTTTATTACGCGGGATCTCAGATCGGGATGTCTGTGCAATATCTCTATAGCTAGGCGTATAGGGCTTATCAGTTAGTTCGGTCAGCTGTTGTGTTATTCGCAATATCGATAGGTTTGATTCGTCGCGCGCTGGCTGAGTCACATTCACAGGTAACGTCGAGAGCGCAGCTCCTCTCTCGCCGCGCGTCTCCTTCCCACCCGCACCGTTTTGCTTGGGTTTGACGGACAAAAGCGTCGTCTCGCCGTCAGCTGGGCTAAAGTCGAGCTCCGTTATACCCACATTGTACTCGGTTTGATTCTGCAATACCCTATCTCTGGTGTTCTTATCATTATGACAAGATATAAGAGACGGGCAGCTACGTTCATTAAAACGTGTTGTTGTTGTTTGCAGTTCTGAAATCATGAGTTTCATGTCATTTAGTTCATTTTTTAGGAATTCTATATCTAAAGCCGTTGTTTCAACTTTGTTCCCCGAATTGTCACTAGCCTTTATCTTAGCTACGTCATTTTTAAGTAGACTCATCTCCTTTAGAAATGTGGTCACGTCTATATGGTCGAAAGACACAGGCGGTAATTTATTTAAATCCTTCGCAACAAAAATAGGCAGGCTGTTAGGTTCATATTCTTTAATAATCTTTATTATTTCTTGAATAGTTTTTTGCTCAGATCCTTCCTTTCTTCGTGTAAGCTTTTTATTTGGGTACATAAGAGTGTATGCAGTTAATTTTGCAGTTTCAATATCCTCGGTTGTGTACGCACTTAAGCATACCTGAATAATTCCTGTCTCAGGAAGCGTGTCCACTTTGTTGCTCACAAACGCGAGTAACTCGTTAATAACGATCTTGCATTTATTGCACTGGATTTCACTATTATTCGACTCGCGATTATCAGTACGCGAATGCGTGCCGGAAGTTGGGGAATGAAACATGACGCGTGCGACTCGCACGACGTGCGCGCGGCCTATCGCGCCTATTTATTATATATATAGGCGCGGCCTATTTTAATTATGTAAAAAAACACTGCTTAGTTTGTATAAGCTACATATTGCTAACAGTGACCCTAACTTTATATATTGGGCAATTTTTCAATTTGACGACTCTTAAGGGACTTTTTAGGGCTTGCGAAGAGATAGCGTAGGTAGTTTCTTCTCTCTAGGTAGTTTCTTTCTCTAATATCAATTTATAATGCTTTTAGCAACCTATACTAGAATATACATATTATTTTGTAGTTGTAAAAAATACGAGTATAACGTATCCTAGTTTGATTGAAAGTTATGTTTGAAATAAAAACAGTAATATTATTTGTGCTATGTAGTTTAGGGCGTGGTTTTTAGGCGAGTATGCCACTATTATTTATTCTGTGGTATGGCTGCTAAGAACTGATGGCCGTTGGGGCGGAAAGGTTCTGGAATGGCGACCGCGCACCGGACGACGCTCCGTGGGTAGGCCCCCGACAAGGTGGACCGACGTGAGGGTAAAGGTCGCGGGAAGCCACTGGATGCGGGCAGCGCAGGACCGATCGTCGTGGAGATCCTTAGGGGAGGCCTATACCCAACAGTGGGTGTCGTGCGGCTGATATGATGATGATGATGATGATGGCTGCTAAGTGACGTACCCAGTCTAAAAAAAATAAACCTAAGTTCGTAATTAACATGAACATTAACACACATGCACCGATTGGAGTAAATGTAGGTAATGTTTTTATATTCAAAGTTCATAACAAAACGAAAGTGTACTAAGTTGCAAAACGAATTGACAATACATTAACCGTGGTAAGATATTGTAGAGTCGACAGCACTTCTGTTAGATTTTTATACTGGTACTTATCACGATCAATTTTGTCAATGTTTATATAGCCTCTGTAATGAAACTTTATATTGTTCTACTGAATGGTAGACGGCCATAAACGATTTACTACAAAACAAAGCAGATATTGATACAAATAAAGTCTTTAATGAGATTCGGTTTGTTTCGCTCTCGCCAAATTAAATTTGTTAAATCCTGTTAAATCTGTTAATACAGATTCAATGAAAACGCTCTACGACCTACGTATTCAAGTAGTGAAATTACGTTACATTATATTACGTTTGTGAATTAACTTGTGGGAGACAGATAGACAATACAATTTCGTTAAAAAAGCCTAGGACAGGTTTAATAACTCGATAGAAAGTAAAGAGAAAGTAATTAATATTAATTATTGTTTGTAAAAGATGTGAAATATTGTGGCAGAATTAAGATTATTTTTATTTTATTTATGAAGAAATCGTTAGCCAGGATAGAAAAAGAAAAACTAGGCACCTAAGTCTAACTTCTATAACTACGTAGTCTATTTGAAATTTTGAATAAATATTTTCCTTTTTACTGTATATTTTGTATTCTGCTATTAGTCTTCTATCCCAGCAACTAACCGGTTGAGTAATTAAATATCAGATGCAGCTACCACATTCATTAATTTTTAATGCAATGTGATTTTACGGTTTTCTTTTAAAAAGTGTTTACCGAGACTTTAAAGCAATTTCTGTTGTAAAAATTGCTTTTTCTTAATTCCATTATACTATAAAATAGGTTAGGTTTAAAGAACTTTTTTCTCATAAAGACATAAGTCACTTACATGAGAACATAATAAATATAAAGACTAAAACAGTTCGTGGTCGCAAAAGCAAAACAGATTAAGTAGGTACTTACTAACAAAGCTGGGTAAAAGCTGGATACAGCACAATTTCACAATTCAATGCACAGTCCCGCTTAACGCACTATTTTCATAATTATTGAGTACCTACTGATAACATACTGAGCAAGTTTCTTCTTAAATACGTTAAACGAGTCTTCACTTTTTATAGGTGTGGGTATTTTATTATAAAGTTGTATTTTTTATTCTTTTTTAACAAAGAAAAGCTTATAGTTTGGAAAGGATACAAATTGAATTTGCCTCAATGAAACACAAATAATGACAGCAAAGAAATAGTAAAAATTTTAATAAAAAAAAAATGATTATATCACAAACATTACTCTGATTCCAAAGTAAGTAGCTATAGCTCCTGTGTTATGGAAGTTAGAGACAACGGTGGAACTATAAACGCCCAGACCTGAGTCAATAATGAAAGTTCATTTTCTAAATTGACCCGTGCAGCCGGAAATCGAACACGGTGAAGTCCCGTGAGATGGTGACACCTTGAAAATTGCTGTAAAAATCGGAGGTCGTCAATTAAGAGATTGGTAAATATTTCTTGTATTGAAACCTTCTGACGATGCCCAAGAGTTGGTAATAATAACACCTTTTCTAACCTATTTCCCTTTGCATCTCTTTAACAGACTAAGCTGTCCCCGGAAATAGGTATGCAATTTCGACGGACGACGAAATCCCTCTAGTTAGTGTGCCATATTATCATTATTAATAGATCTGGGAACCTGGCAGCTTTTCAGTGGTGAGGGTGGGAGTGGTTGCAACAAAGGGGCTGAAAAACCTTGATTGAAAGTACAATTTACAAAAGACCTCTGGATTTGGTGAGGTATTATAGCCAATTATGTATCTATAACCAGCACAACGAATAACCAAAATAGATCGATGTTGTTTCACGTGACTTTTTAAAATCCTCAATGCTTTCAGGAATGACGCGAAGGTTTTCCAAAGACGCTTTATAGCGACGACGACGGCGAAGGACGTCAAGTGTGACGCCGATAAGAACCGGGGAACTCTCTGACGCTAATTACTAAGACGGAATAAAACGTCAGTTTTATGTAAAACACTCTTTGTGTACCGGGAGTCTTGAAACAATTGACTACATTTCAAAATGTTGTCCTGTGTTTTCGATGGTTGTAATCACAATTGGCTACAAAAGGGAGTACCTTAGCTACTTGATTTTGTTTAAATATAATCAAATATTTTATTTCAAATAAATAAATAGGGAGTTTTGCTCATATTATGAGTTAGAAATTGGTCTACTTCTAATGTTATAATTCTTATAAATAAAGTACCTAATAAAAAACATATTTTTATTAAGACAAGGTAGTAGAATTAAACCAAATCTATTGGATTTTATCTAATATTTACATATTATTCAAATGTGATTATTATTTCTTCTTGGTAGATATCTTTTTAAAGAAATGTTTCTTCAAGCAAACAGTTTAAAGATGCTTTAGTTAGTAAAAGTAAACAATTGATCGATGGAACAAAAAGCAATAAAGTAAGAAAAAAAACCCAGCCAAGTGCTAGTCGGACTTGCGCAAGAAGGGTTCCGTACCAAAACATGGCAAAAATACGTTTTTTGTATGGGAACCCCCTTTAACTATTTATTTTATTTTGTTTTTAGTATTTGTTGTGATAACGGCAACAAAAATACACAACACAATACATACATACAAAATTTCAACTGTCTACCTATTGTCGTTATTATTATCAAGCAAAAAAGGGCACAAAAAATTCACGTTTATTGTATGGAAGCCCCCCTTAAATATTTATTTTATTTTGTTATTAGTATTTGTTGTTATAGCGGCAACAGAATTACATCATCTATGAAAAATTTCAACTGTCTAGCTATCACGATTCATGAGATACAGCCTGGCGACAGACAGACAGACAGACGGACAGCGGAGTCCTTAGTAATAGGGTCCCGTTTTTACCCTTTGGATACGGAACCCTAAAAAACAAAATCATCGTAGTAAAGCAATATCTTTGTTTAAGATGAACCAAAAATAAACTGAGATGCTCAACAATTCTGCCCTATAAATATTCCCTGAAAATTCCCGAAAAAGCAGGGATACTTACGGAGAAATTCGTGACATTCTAAATTTAAAATCTCGAAGATTCTCTCGGCAGATGAAAAAAATATTCTTATATTTAAGACCTACGATGAACGAACGCTCCCTCAGGGAAAATCTGTTACCTTTGAGGTGATCTCGAACCCATCTACTTAAAAGTTCTGTATAAATGCATAATGTTAGGCTCAAAGACCGTAATCGGTCTATGAGTGAAAAAAAAACCGCTCACAACGCGTTCTTACCACAACGCGTTCAGGGCATTTTTATAAGAGCCATAACACGAATTTCGCGTTGTGGCATTTTGGAAGTGACCAGCCTCCAAAATGCCACAACGCCAAATTCGTGTTATGGCTCTTATAAAAACGCCATGACATGACGCATAGGTTGACATGACACCCTTGGCGGTTTTCTATTTAGCACCCCCAAATAAAACAAACTCGTTGTGGTAATCATAGAAATACCACAAAGCGAAATTCGCGTCGTGGTCAACATACCAAACGACCACAACGCGTTGTGGAATTTTTTTTTGTTGTCGTTGTGAGCTTTTTTTAAATATACTTCATTTACTTATGTTGCGAGGACTCCGTAATATCTGACTCCAAATATTGCAGGGGTGACGTAATAACAAATAGCTCAGGTTTTAGGTGTTATATTAGGTAATTTACATAAATAGAAAATTGTATGGAAAATGATGTTGCTGGCGCTGTGTCGCTGAGCCAAGTGGTCTCTCAGCCGCGCGGTTGTCCCCTCCGCCTCAGGCCCCGCTCTCGTCCAAGGTAGGGTTGCGAACATCCTCCCCCCCCTTGAAACAAACGGGTTCAAGAGGCTCATGGGAATCTGGTTCAAGAGCACAGACTTTAGTAAGTGCTCGTCTGATGATGCCCTTTGTGGTGGTAATATCGGCGACTCTGGACACGCCGTCTTGTCCGGGATATAATTTATGAATGCGACCCATCAGCCACTTCAAAGGCGGTAAGCTTTCATCCTTGATGATGACGAGATCTCCTGGTTTCACCTTCACCCCTTGAGTTCGCCATTTGACTCGTTGTTGCAGGTCTGACAAAAACTCCTTTGTCCACCGATGCCAGAAGTGGTGACGTAGACGCTCAATCAATTGGTAACGATTGACGTGGATCTTCTCGGTGGCCGGTGAAGGTAGTGCCGTCAACGGACGACCGATTAAAAAGTGCCCGGGAGTTAATGGTCTGAGATCTGATGGATCAGCAGACAATGCTGTCAATGGCCGAGAATTTAAGATTGCCTCAATTTGTGCAAACAGAGTGGAGAGTTCTTCGAATGTTAAGCTACTATTGCCGGCGACGCGTTTTAAGTGAAATTTTGCGGCCTTAACACCCGCTTCCCAAATTCCACCAAAGTTCGGTGAGTAGGCCGGTGAAAATTTAAAAACTATTCCTTCACTGCTCGCAAAATCATCTACTGAGGCTTTACATGATTTTAGTAATCTAGCAATTTCGTTATTTGCCCCTACAAAGTTTCTACCATTGTCGCAGTAAATGGTACGCGGCTTACCACGACGCGCGATAAATCGACGCAAACATAAAAGAAATGCATTCGTGCTCAGTTCGCTTACGACTTCTAGGTGTACAGCCTTTGTACACAAGCAAACAAAAATACACAGATAACACTTTGTAGTTCTTGCTCCGCGATCCTTGCGATTTGAAATTAAAAATGCTCCTGCAAAATCTGTACCGCAATTTTCAAAGGGAGGTGCTGGAGTAACTCGTGGACGAGGTAAGTTTCCCATAATTTGCTGTAGCGTTTGACCCTTGAATCGTCTACATTTTACACATTTGTTTACTGTTCTAGCGCTGAGACTTCGCCCACCAACTGCCCAAAAGCGATCTCTAATAGAACTTAACAATTGTTGAGGACCACAATGTAGCAAACGAAGATGCTCAGTTTCAAATAATAATTTTGTGAACACGTGTTTTGAGTCAAGCAAAATTGGATGAATTTTATCATATGGACAGTGGGAAGCATTTTGAATTCGTCCACCTACTCGCAGAACGTTATTATCATCAAGAAAAGGACTTAACGGTAGGATATTTGATTTTGGATGTAAACATTTTAATGTTGTTAGGGCGTGAATATCTTTATCAAACGACTCTTTTTGTGATTGTTTAGCTAGAAATATTAACGAGCTTTTTAATTCATTAGCTGTAAGCTGACCATTAAACTTGGAATTATCTTTTTTACAATTGTTGACAAATCTAAGTACATAAGCAAAAACTCTTTGTAGTTTAGTAAATTTTGAGTATTTCTCAAATGGAACAATATTATCTTTAACTACACATTGCAAACTAATACACCCTTTTGTTTCAGGTAGTTCGTGACAACGGAGATGGGAAGCAGGCCACTCACTTTTAGGTAGGAGCAGAAAAGAAGGACCATGCCACCACAACGAATTGCCGATCAAGTGCTGAGGAGGGACGCCTCTTGACGCCAAGTCTGCAGGATTACAATGGCTAGATACATGACGCCAAGCTGATTCATCTGTTAAGGTGCGTATTTCCTCAATTCTATTACATACATAGGTTTTAAGAGTTTTAGGTTCGGTTCTTAGCCAACCTAGCACAATGGTGGAATCACACCAATAAATAATTTTTGAAATATGAATTTGGAGTGAATTTTTGACCTTATTACATAAGCGAGCACCAAGCAGTGCACCCATTAATTCAAGCCTCGGAATTGTTAATTCTGGCTTAATGGGTGCCACTCTTGCTTTCGCAGCCAATAAATTAATTTGGACAGTATTAGTCGAACTGTCTATTGACCTTAAATAAATACAAGCTCCGTACGCTGTTTCAGAAGCGTCTGTAAAACAATGTATTTCAATTTCGACTGAATTATGAGATAAAACATATCGAGGAATTTGAAAATAGACGAGACACGAAATGTTGTTAGCATAAAGTTCCCATTTGTATTTGATGTCGCTAGGCACCGGATCATCCCAATGACCTTTTAAGCGCCACAAATTTTGCAATAATATTTTGGGGATGATCGTGCATGCTGACAAGAGACCCCAAGGGTCGAAAACCTTACAAGACGTAGAAAGAAGGCTACGTTTTGTAACTTCAGAATCTAGTTCCAATGTAGTAGAAAACTGAAGTGTATCGGAAGTAGGAGACCACTTTAAACCAAGTACATTAGAGTATTTATAAAACTCTTGAGATTTTGAAATTAGTTTAGTTTTACTGACAAAATGAGTTTCACTATTCTCCTCTTCCTTTGTTGAGGTTTTGTGAATAGTAGTAGGAAGACTAGGAAGCTCCTCAATTTCCCGAAACCTTGGTAAAGCTTCACATATTTCTTGGGAGAAATTGCAATTAATTTTAGATACTGAGGATGGGAGCATGCTTATCGGACCAGTTACAAGCCAACCAAATTTAGATTCCTGTAAAATTGGTTTATTGGGTTCTAACTTGATTTGGTGGGAAGCTACGATTTCCCAAAATACATCAGCCCCTAACAAAACATCTATTTCTGAAGGAGAAGAGAATGTAGTATCTGCTAATGGTAGGTTGGAAGGTAAATCCAGCTTGGTAATATCTATCGGTGCACTTGGAAGACGTCCAGTAATTTTAGGAATTACATGAAATGACACATCAATATTAAAATTATTTAATCGAGATTTAACCTTTAGATTGCAACTCTTAACTACATTAGATACGACAGTGTCGTTAACACCACATATCGAAACAGGTTTATTTTTTACACATGAAATATTCATTACTTGTTTTATTTTTTCAGACACGAACGACGATTGACTGCCACTGTCAAGAAGCGCCTTAGCTGGGTAAGATTTATTGGAAACGACATCAAAAAGATCAACTTCTGCGGTACACAACAACACTTGCACAGGAACTACAGCCGACAACGAAACACTAGGAACTACCAATGATGACTCATCTGAGTGTATATTAGCAACATCGGAGCTCGCCGGACTTGGAGAACTGTGAGTATTAACATTTGATTGATTATTATGCATTTGTTTATGTAATAATGAATTGTGTCGTTTTTTGCAGATTCTGCAAGGACCCAACCGACAACGCGAAACAGGATGACTAGAACGAAGACAGTTTTGGCAAAGATTATTCTTCTTCACTACATCCCATCTGTTCGACAGTGTTAATTCTTTAAATTTATCACAAGTGTAAATAAAATGATTTTGCTGACAGTACACACACACACACAACTTTCAAGTGACGTAGGAGTATTTGATGAAATAAATGATTTAGTAAACCTCTGATCTTTGTTTATATTCTTATCTGATGTTATTGGGTCAACTTTGCCATACTGGATAGTTTCTAAAACATCAGTTTTCGTAGAAACTCAAAAAAATCAGCAAGCGTGGGAGATAATTGCAATGTGTTCCTATGTTCCTCCCAATTACGACTAGTAAAACTATCCAATTTGGCGGTCATGACATAAATTATTAAAGTGTCCCAAAACTGAACAGGCTCATTTAATTCTTCCAAAGATCGCAAATTTTTTGAATAATAATCGACCATATACCTTATCGATTTGTAAGATTCTTTGGATATAGCTTCAAAATTAAATAAAGATTTGATGTGATTGTTTACCAAAATTCGTTTATTATTAAATCGCTCACATAGCAAATTCCACGCCATTTCATAATTTGAAGCAGTAAAATTAATCGACTTAATTACTACAGACGCACTTCCTTCCAAAGAATTGCGTAAATAATGGAATTTGCTTATTTGGGGAATACTATTATTATTATGAATTAAGGACTCGAAGGTATCCCGAAATTCTAACCATTTTAAATGGTTGCCATCAAAATTCGGTAATCGAATGGTGGGTAGTTTAACATTAACGTTACGTCCATCACAAGAACGGGAACAAGAACCACAACTGTCACTGTGATGAGAACTATTTGCACTTTGAGGATGTTTACCGTCATTACGCCTTGCACTAAAAGACTCGAGCAAATTCTGAGCCATCGAAATAAAACGACAAAATGAACTTTCAATGGTGTCGCGTTCAATTATTTGTAAATCAATGCTATCGGTACTGAGTTTCTCAATCTTACTTTGCACCTCATCAAATAACGGTAACATTTCCTGAAGTCGAGTTAATTTAAATTGCAACTCACCTACCTGGACAGCATCGATTTGACCAGGGTCAATTTGCTTAACAATATCAAGGTATTTCGAAAAAACTGTTAACCTCGCCTTGATTGTACCCCGTTGATGGTTTAAATCTTTTAATTCCTCTGCCATGGTTTAAACTTGTAAGGGCACGTAACGCACAAAAAATAAAAAATACAATTTACGATAAAAAAGATAAAATTCCAAACCTCCAAGACCGCTTACACAATTATGCAAAACGGTTAAGTAGATGCGCACGAGCAGTGAAGAATTAATCACGTAGTAAGTAATAGAAACCGTCTCACAGCTGTTAGCAAACCGGTTTTCTCACACTGCATGCACCGAACGCCAGTGAATTGGGCTTGCGCTGTGATAACGCGGCGAACCTGGAATTGTTTACGATCTATTTTTAGAAACAACGCAAGGATTGTTGCGAAATAATGTTATAATGAAACGTATAGTCTACAAATTAACGATTAAATAGCTTAACAACGTTTGATAATTTGTATTTAAAAACTGATATTAGGTACGTATTTTATTGAAATAAATGTATTTAAGTTTTTACGAATAAGAAATACGTAACTAATAGGTATGTGAAAATAATTAAAATCTTTGCTTTAAACAAAAAAATATTTATGTAAGTATTACGAACGAATTTATGAGCAATTAATGAAATGGTAATATACTTAATTACGTTTTTCTCTAAAAACTGATAGCAACGGAAAAATATTTTGAAACTGAATGAAAATTATAAGGCTAACGGCAAAATGAAGGTAGGTATTTGGGCTACTGGCTGTTTTCACACACTAAAATATAGGTAACCTAGGAAATACGGTGACCATTAGCACTTATGTATATGCAAAATTATGAGATGACTCGGAAAGTAGGCGATTCAGCGTTTTTTATGCAAAAAACTCACCTGATTATTTTTTTGTTAGAAGAAGTGGGTATGCGTCGGCGTCGGCGAACAGGGCGAAAAGAAAGCACCTTTTCAACAATTTGAGGCAATCTTAAAAAACACTGGCACTAAGAATTTATACTCAAACCGGGCTTACTTCCCTTTCGGATCCGTCTTCAGCTCCGCCAACACTTACACCTTGACTTCTTCTCTATCACGTCGGGGTCACCATATGTTGCGAGGACTCCGTAATATCTGACTCCAAATATTGCAGGGGTGACGTAATAACAAATAGCTCAGGTTTTAGGTGTTATATTAGGTAATTTACATAAATAGAAAATTGTATGGAAAATGATGTTGCTGGCGCTGTGTCGCTGAGCCAAGTGGTCTCTCAGCCGCGCGGTTGTCCCCTCCGCCTCAGGCCCCGCTCTCGTCCAAGGTAGGGTTGCGAACAACTTATATCTTAGTTTATTAATTGCTGAATGAATTCGATACATTGTCAATAGAATACTATGACAAATATTTCACGTAAGTATATTCATTTATAGATATTTTCTGGATTTACTTGGTGAGAAAACTTATTTTAATTCAGATGGAAATGGCTTTTCTCTGTATCGTTTGTGTCTTGTGATGATCGAGTCGATTTTAATTTTTAATGAATTTTTCTGACATTCCAATATATTATTACATTTAAAAAATACATTAGCTATCAAAAACGTATGTAGAATTATTCTATTCTATTCAAATGTGACTTTGTCTATAGGGGCAGTGCAGCTAGTGTTATAAGCTAATAAAAATCCTTTGGAAAAATCTGCGAGGTTTTCTCCACAAAGAAATCGACCTCCTCTGTAGAAGTAAATTAATGAACCGCTTTGTGCATGGTTTAATTTCCGGGTCTTTGCGTACTGAAATGCATTATTATGTACAGGAATGCTGTTAAGACGAGCTTCATTATAAAACACGTATTGACTGACTTTGAGGCTAACTCTGCTATTTTTAATTTTCCGTTTTAAATAAGAACGGTAGAATTTCAAAACCTTAGTCACCGTCACAAAGTTGCTTGTTTATCGGTTTTTTATAGAATACACTTTGGAGAGTGTGCGAAGGAATTGTACGACCTTGTTCCTCCAGCCCCTTTCCACCATCGGGGTACCAGACGCAGGTTAGCATATCTCTCTTACATAGTAGATACTCCAAGGGTCCGTACCAAGCGCTTTGCCAATACATTTGTATGTGAATAGGCATTTCCTGGGCGAGTGTGCTACATCTTAGACCACATCCTGTTTACCAAACAAGATGGTGGTCAAATGCCTGCCTAGTTTAGTAACCTATAAAAACAACATAGTCTGGGAACTAAGTATGGAAAATTCTGATCTAGGTTTACTAATAAGACCGTGTGAATAATACTTTAATGTTGCCACAGATAATATAATACTATACATGTTGCTTATGGTTAAGTACACATACAAAAAAACAAATTTTTTAGGACCAAATTATCACTGTATTAAAACTTATGACACCCCTCTTTTTGCGTCAGGGGTGATAAATAGAGACATTGAGAAATTCAAATTTAATTACGTAGGTTGGTAGTTTATTTTAAGAAGTGATTAGCGTAACACGGTGGTCCGTATTTGGAAATTTCAGTCAAGTTTGGATCAAAGCAAAACTTTGCCGCCTACACACCTCCCACGATGAACTTGAAACTTTAACCGAAACATAAATTTTGATGGTAATATTTACATCGAGCATTACAAATAAGTAAGAGGATCGTTCTATATCCAAAACATTACTACCAACATTCAAGAGGTTCTCTTACAGGTAACTTTAATCTTGAAATCTGTCATTTCATTCCACAAATTGCAATAGGCATGATGACTATTCTTTCATTTTATGTTACATAAATTACCTACCTCTCAAAAAAAAGAAACATTGGCTAAATAATTATTTCGCTAGCATAAAAACTGCCCGAGACCGAGATATCACAGTTTGAAATGCACACAAATGGACTCACCCAAAAACGCTCCATACTAATGGCTACTTAGTTATGACGTCACGCTTAAGTAGTTTGTATGCAACACGTAGGAAATTTGTTGGGCAGCTATATTAAATATTGTGTCTATCAAAATGGTTTCTTAGACAAATTTGCTATAAATTTTAGGGAGACTAATTATCTATTTTAATAAATTTTTAAAACTTTTTAAATGGACTTGTCCACCCAACCTTTGAGGGTCATAAAACAAATAATACGCAATATATAAAACAAAGAGGTATACAAGCTACTCTAAAAGTATGTTTACAATTTTTATTAGTATTTCGTTATTTTATTCATTAGTCATCATCCCTATTGCCTTTGATTGATTGATTGATTTATACTTTATTGTACACACAAAAGAACAAAAAGAAAATCACAAATACAAATACAAAAAGAAAATCACCTTTGTCGATTTAGTCAAGATTTAGTTGGAGAAGTTTAGTGGATTAATAAATTTAACAGCTCAATTTTTACACTTTTTTTAAGAAAAGCAGAACAATATTCTTGTTTGAGACCAAAACCTCCGCAATCATAAAATATTAATAATTAATTATACTTAATTTTATCGATATCGGCGTCCGGCCTAGTTTCATTATATTTTTTAATTTAACCTTCATACATTACATACAAATAAACTTTTGGTGCATTTTCCCGAAAGCAACACAGTTAATCTCACAACGGTTTTATCTTTAACTAAGTAAATGACATTTTTTAGTAACAGAATAACTGAATCACCGCAAAAAACCTCTTTAATTCACTCCTTACAGTGTTTTTAAAAACAAACCCAAAAGGAAAGCTTGCTTTTTCTGCACGCACACTCACATGCCTATTAATTAAATAGAGCAGTCATCCGCAGGTGCAAATGCACAGAATTATTTATTACTCTAACATTATATAACTCCATGTACAGCGTGCTGTACAGTTGTCAACAAGCTAAAAGGATTATTTCGATTCTGCGCTATTAAATTTGGTGTAGAAAGTTCTGGAAAATATATTTGTGTCATTGTGTCTCAAAATGATGTTTATGTTACTAAATTACCATCCAAATAGGTAGGGGAGAGTAGGGTATTACCGAGCCCCTAAGGAAATTAAAATATAACTAACCCCAGATTGGGTTAAAATAAAAACTAAATATGAATATAGGTGGGGAATTTATCTAGCTACATTAACAAATCCTCAAAATCATCAAAATAAAACACACAACAAAAATATGAGCAAATAAACGAAAAATGGGAAAAAGCGATATTATCAAACTGGTCTGATAATATCGTGCCCCTAGGTGGGTACTTCATATATTCGTACTGAGTCTGATAAAATCGCACCTCTAATTAAAATTGACAATAAACAATGAAATTATAGATATTTATTTCTTTTTATATTCATTAATTAACACAGTCTCAAAATTGTAAACTTATTAGATTTCATATTAAACGATTTAGAAAGACATCTTTTGTTTGTTATACAAAAGATGTCTTTCTACTTCGAAAACGAATTAATCTTAAAATAATTGTCCATTTTCGGAATGCTTTTACTTTAGTAATACCTATGCAATTACTTCGTAGGAGGATCAGCCTACTTCCTTCGTTTTCGTCGACTTCTGTAAAGAAAAATATTTGCCATAGATATTTGAATACTGTATAATTTCGCGCCCTGCGCGCGAAATTATCAAACAAGGTAATTTTAATTTGTAACCTCACAAACAAAAACAAACATAAAGAATATATTAATTTAAAATAATTCTGCACACAAATTCTACGGAAATTGACGGTGTGTGGGCGATGTCAGTGGTGCTTAGAGCTAAGATTTGACTATTATTGCAGGTGCATAGAGTTGATAGTTTTCGAGAAACCAAGGGGCGCGAAATTGTCAACCTCGCGGTAATACCTACTCTCCCCTACTTATTATAATTATTTATTTTATTTTTCATGGAAGATTTACAGACAAATAACATCTTTGAATAGAACTTAAAAGTAAATACTATGCCATTAACAAATCTTCACAATTTAGGCGTGTGGTGTTATTTAGATTTTAGATAATAATTATAACTGAAAATTGCTAAGTTTATTACATTTATCTAATATGTTGAAGTTTTAAAAAGTAAAGAAAGAAAGTAGACAAGAAGCATGCATGTGAAACTTAATAACCATAACTTATTATTCTACTTATTTACCTAATTAATTAGGATCATTAAAAAAAATTCGGGTTGCACTCCGGGAGTGCCGGTAGAAGTGAAAACTTGAATATTAACATTGTGCATTTTGATATTTTGGAATGGTTAGGGAATAATTTTGCACGAATTGCCGTCTTGCGGATTTGCTTTGCATTTGAATTTACGAATACAGAACAGTATTGTACGAAGGTCTTATCCATAGCTTGACAGAAAATCTAGAATTTTGACATTGAATTAAAAAATTAGCGCGTTGCTATGATGACACAAGTGTTTACGTCTTGAAATGACGCGCCGCCATTTTCGCCCCGCCTTGTAGAAACACGTGACCCTGACTGACGCGAGTTTAACATTTTTTCCCAATTACAAAAAAGTGTACAACGCCGCTAAAGAAGTTTTCACTTCAAAAATTAGTGCATACAAGATTAGTGCATACATTAACAGACGAAGTGCTGGGCTGGAGCAAAACAAGTTTACAAGCCCGTGTCACAAATGTATTTGATCTATACTTGGTATTTGCTGGAGGGATACTTAAAAGTGATCTTTGTCGTAGTCGGAGTGTGTTAGTTCTTAGGTGGATTTGGGACAACAACTCAGGACAATCTACCTTCTCATTAGCGATATTCATGAGGTAACAGACGTCGTTAATGATTCTTCTTGTTTCTAGAGGTAAAAAATGATATTTTTTACACCTATGATTTTAGTCAATGTTGTATTGGCGAAACTTAAAATCTAAGTATTTTATTTAAAAATTTCCATTGAACACTCTCAATCCGTCTTATGTATATCATACTGAGGATTCCATATTTGGGATGCGTACTCCAGGTGGCTACGAACAAAGGCACAGTAGAGAACCTTCAGTGTCTACTTAGTAATAAACATAAAAAATGTGGTTTTTTAACCGACTTAAAAAAAAGGAGGTTCTCAGTTTGACCTGTATGTATGTATGTATGTATGTATGTATGTTAGCGATTATCACGCGTTTGGCTGAACCGATTTGAATGCGGTTTTCAGAAAAGTATTTGTTACACTTAGGAGAAGGTTTTAGTATCTTAACCGACTTCGAAAAAAAAGAAGGTTCTGAGTTTGACTCGTATTATGTAGGTACGTTTGTCCGCGATTATTTCGCGTTTGGCTGAACCGATTTTGATACAGTTTTCAGAAAAGTATTTGTTATACTTAGGAGAAGATTTCAGTGTTTTAACCGACTTCAAAAAAGAAGGTTCTGAGTTTGTCTCGTATGTATGTATGTTTGTCCGCGATTATCTCGCGTTTAGCTGAACCGATTTTGATGCGGTTTTCAGAAAAGCATTTGATACACTTAGGAGAAGGTATTAGTATTTTAACCGACTTCGAAAAAAGAAGGTTCTGATCTGAGTTTGACTCGTATTATGTAGGTATGTTTGTCTGCGATTATCTCGCGTTTGGCTGAACTGATTTTGATACAGTTTTCAGAAAAGTATTTGTTATACTTAGGAGAAGATTTAAGTGTTTTAACCGACTTCAAAAATGAAGGTTCTGAGTTTGACTCCTATGTATGTATGTTTGTCCACGATTATCTCGTGTTCAGCTGAACCAATTTTGATGCGGTTTTCAGAAAAGTATTTGTTACACTTAGGACAAGGTTTTGTTTTTTAAAACAATTTTTTTATTTTTTTTACTACCCGCAAACTATCTAAGCTTGTTATACATGTGCTAATCAGTACATTGTTATACCATGTATCTATAAGTAAATATTAATTCTGTTATCCAAAATGTGATTTAAAAATAAACAAATAATTATTTTATGACGTCAAGTGTTTGATTTTTCTGCAGTCCATACGAAATTATCAGTGATGAGTTTACAATAGATAAAAATAATTAAAAGCAAAATTATTTTTAAAATGCTACCCGTGACGAGTTTATACATATTTTTTTATCGATTTTCTGATGACGCATTAACTTCAGTGACGAAATAACCCGGTGTTTGGGTTGAAGGCTCACAAGCATTCATAATATTATAATTAAATAAAAAAATTATAGCAGTTAAAGTAGTTTTAATGGCACATTAATGAATTAATTGGCACTTTCGCTATACTTACTTCATTGTAATTGAACGAGTCAAATTTTATTATTAACTAGCGGCCGCCCGCGACTTCGTCTGCGTGGAAAGTTTTTTGCTATCCCTCGGGAACAATACTTTTTTTCGGGATGAAAGGTACCCTATGTCCTTCTCTATACTCCTGACAACGTGTATGCAAAATTCACGATGATCGGTTCAGTAGTTAGGACGTAAAGGCGTAACAAACAAACAAACAAACAAACGGACTTTCGCATTTATAATATTAGTAAGGATAAATGGAATTGAAATAAGTAAAATAAATAACGTAAAAAAAAAACACGACAGCCCTGCTAAAACATACAAAAAAGTTAAATAATATGTACACAATATGTTTTTAGCAGGGCAGGCGTGTTTTTTTTTAATGAATTTTTTTTAGTTCGTTTTTGGCAGGGCAGTCGTGTTTTTAATATTTTTTTAATTTATTTATTTTTATTTCACACATTTTAGTGACATATCATATAGTTTTGAAATGTGCTCATCAAGGCCTTTCATTTGATGCCCATATTGTAATAATAGAATAAAAAAATATTTTTTTTCACATTTTCTAATGGCGTCGTACAGTCACCATATTGATTTTTTCTAAAAAAGAAAATAGCCAGTGTCACTCGGGATGCTGTAAGGATTCTAACGATACCCCATTTATCCAAATCAGTTCAGGCATTTAGAAGTTATGGTGGAATAAAGAAACTCACATACCCACAAACATACATGAACCCTGAACACATATACACTCTTTTTGCTTTGGGCAGTCGTGTAAAAAATGGTCTCCATCATGCCTCGTGTTGAATAGCTTGGGTCACACAAAGCTCTGATCTCTCCGTCTCTGATCAGTCTCCATGTAAAAAAAGAAAAGAAGATAGAATTAAATAGAATATGAACTTATATGGATCATTAATCCTTTAAATACAAGATTGCATGATTCACCACGAAGCAAAGAAACAAAAAATCACGGTATAGTATCTCAAATAGACTTTACACAGTAAAAACGAGCCGTGTCTGCAAAAATAAAGCCCCATTAAAAACAGCTCAAATTGCACCATAAAAGCTTGCACTTAAAAGTCCACGTTTGAATCGCAAATGTATTCATTTATGTGCCGTTAACAGTACCGACGAAATCTACAATAGTTTAGCCGCGCTCTTAAGAATTCATTTCGCGGAGTTCTTAGTGTAAAATTATTCAATGTTTCCGTGCAAAATGCCTGCGCCCGTTTTGCGGGCAAATGTATGCAACCACGGAACTAAGGTTCCCTGGATCAATTGGGAGATCGATCGCTGATAGCCGGATATGGGGGGTGTTTTTTATAACTACCTAGCTTCCGTTCCTTCCACGACATCGTCCGTGTGGAATCCCACTTCACTGTGAATTTTCATTAATGTTTCTCAACACAATTGTTCCTCATCTAATTTATGAAGCGAGTCCAAACAGGCGTATTCTGAATTAGACTTGAGATAATTAATATCATCATTATCATAAAATCTACTTATGCCTCCCCTGTAGGGGAATGTTTTTTGTTATGCACAACGGGTAGTGGTTGACCTTCACTTTACCTGATGTCAAGTGACGATAAGGCCGAAGGTGGAAGCGCACTACACCCGGAATCCTCATCACTGAGTAACTGGCTATCTTACATCTAACTGCCGGAATACAAAAATTTTTAAATTTGTTGTTATGGCGTCAGACTAAGATAAGATGCCAAAGAGTAGTAGGCTGCTGTGTTAGACCATTTCTATCAAATAAGAATATCAGATAGATGGCTGCTGTTAATTTTCTGGTCCTCCAATAGTGCTATTCTTGTCTGCCAATAATTAAAATATATCATCATCATTACATAAGCCAAATAACGCCCACTTAAACCCAAGGATCTCCACAACAACGATCGTTTTAACGCTGCCATACCTGCATTTGCCCACCAATGAGACTTCATATGAGACCCCATAGTTAGCGACCACGTTTCAATGCCGTAAGTCATCACTGCCAATACACACTGGTCAAAGGCTTCCGTCCTAAGTTGAGAGACTAAAGCAAATGTGCACATACGGTCAATTGCGATTGACCGGTCGATCTTGAGAGGTTAAGGTCAATCGTCAAGGATAACAGATTTGATGCTTTGCACCCAATGTAGTCTTACTTAAGTTTTTTTTTTCTAGATATTATATTTGGTGGGTTAAACCATGGGTCTCCAAACTTTTTAGCATAAGGGCCAGACTAATTCCTCCATGAAGTCCCAAGGACCAGGATCTAGCTAGCTCCGTACCAACATACTGTAAATTACAGTATTGTTGGTAAGATCCGGCCTGCTTTCGCGGGCCGGATTGTTGGTGCTCGCGGGCCGGAGTTGGCCCGCGGGCCGTAGTTTGGAGGCCCCTGGGTTAAACGATCAAAATGTCGATCTCTTACTCTACGGCCAGCGTGCCGAGCGTCTCAGCGTTCATATAAAACAAATGCGTTTGGTTAACATGGACGCTGCCTGCTCCGCTCCGCCCGACGCTCGTCACTCTATCCGTACACTTAGTCATAATTTTTTGGTAGGTCGCTCTCCTCAAATAAAAGTATGGGCACCCTTGGACTAAAGTAGGTAACATTTTTAAATTACAATACAGGGTAATTTTTGGATCCCTTTTCAAATTTTGTCAAGTCATTACAATCAAATTATGATTATTTTTTTACATTTTTGTCACAAACTTTTCCTTAGGTACACAATATGTCACGTGGTTCTCACTGTTTTTAAGAGTGAGATTGCGTGTCTGGATTTTAGGAATATAAAAAGTGCAAACTGTGAATTAAAAAATAATACTTTAATAATTTTCTAACCGATATTTTTATTACACCCTTTACCTCATATTTAATTTTGAAAAAGGGTCGTAAGATTATCCTGTATAAGTAGAAGTATACTATGTCCCATGTCCCATCTAGCACCCCGCTTCTTAATCACAGAACAGGTCGTCACTCCCCGGCTGAGCAGCCTGCCTCCAGAATTATTCTGCAAACATAAAGCTCTATGCAGCGAGTTCATACGACGCGACTAGCGTGTTCTGAACCTGCGTTTTTTAAATTCACTGAATTTCTATGTTTGATTTGTATGTGATTTTCTGGCTTCAATGTATTCCTTACTGGTTTTGCTATGCCATCAATACAATTACAATTTTAGCCTTTGAGTGAGTAACAAAATCTGGTAACGAGTTTTAGGGTTCCATACTTCAAAGCAAAAAACGGAACCCTTAAGCCCACCGGTAACGATCAATTGCGATTGTCAATTTTTCCGCAATTGACGCCCATTGACGGAAAAATTGATCGTTTACGCGTGCAATTGAAGCGATTGTCAATTGCTTCAACAATGGCATTGACGGAAAAATTGACAATCGCAATTGATCGTTACCGGCGGGCTTTATTGATTCGTCATGTATGTCTGTCTCTCTGTCCGTCCGTATGTCACAGCTACTTTATTCCGAAATTATTAGGACTACACAGTTGAAAATTGGTAGGTAGATGTATTCTGTAAACCTCTTTACGATTTTTATACAAAAATAAAAGATTAAGGGGGCTCCACATACATGGAACTGAAACTGAAAAAAAATTTTTCATCAAACCAATACGTGCGGGGTATCTATAGATAGGTCTTTAAAAATGACATCGAGGTTTTTAAGACTATTTTTTTTTTCAAAGTCAACCGTTTGACAGATTTACACTGCCAAAGTGGTAAAATGTGTGTCCCCCCCCTCTAACTTTTAAAATAAGAGAGTCAAAAATTAAAAAAAAAAATATGCTATAGATATTAATGCACTTTAAAAAAAAATGGTTTAAACGAGATATAGTAATCAGTTTTTGAGATATAGAACGTTTTCCAAAACCGCAAATATAACTTTGTCATTCATACAAACACTGTAAAAAACAAAGTTATTTTTGCAGACAAAAAATGATAATGGTATTAAATATGGAATAGTATAAGGTAACTACGGAACCCTACTGCGCGTGGCCCGACACGCACTTGGCCAGTTTTTTTTACCGACTTCAAAAGGAGGGAGGTACTCAATTCGACCAGTTTTTTTTTTGTTTTTTGTATGTACACCGATTACTCGAAGACGGCTGAACCGATTGAAATGATTCAAACGTTATTACTTTAGGTAGACTTCCAAGTTGGTCCCATTATTTAAAATTTTGAAATCGGATCAGTACTTTTCAAGTAATCTTGAAAAAAGCACGAAAATAGTATGATTTTGTGTGAACTACCTCGATGATCAGTCGTATAACTTCTTTGTTTATGAACTGAATAAGATAATTGTTTTTTTGTTGGAAAAAGGATGTCTTAAGTGTAGTTCTTTAACCGACTTAAAAAAGAAGGTTCTCAGTTTGACCCGCATGTATGTATGTTTCTCCGCGATTAACTCACGTTTGGCTGAGCCGATTTTTCTACCTAAATAATATACCTACCCTACCTATACAAAAGGTACCTACACTAAAAATTAAAAAATTAAAAAATTGTTTAAACAAACAAAAACCGACTTCAAAAACCTACCCCTAAAAAGCAAGAAATAATATTCGTAATAATAAAAACACGTCTATTGAAGTCGGGTGGGGCTTTTAGAATAAAAAAAAAGGAATTTGTACTCCAGCCCCACCGGACTTCCATAGACGTGTTTTTATTATTACGAATATTATTTCTTGCTTTTTATGGGTAGGTTTTTTGAAGTCGGTTTTTGTTTGTTTAAACAATTTTTTCTATTACCTACATACTGGTTGTTTGGGAATAGCCTTAAAAACCCGAATATGGTGGATAGGCTACAATATATACAACCCCGGAAAATTATTAAAAACCCTGAAATCGCCACATGCCTGAGAAATTTTGTTTTTTATTCATGTGTATGGAAAAATTCAAAATAAACTTTTGTATTCGATAATTAATTGATCAAATACAATATTGGGTTGCCACTATGCAGTTTATCATCAGAGTTTTTTTTATGCTTAACGAGATAGTGCTTGGCCTTCACCTCGCCTCATGTCAAGTGACGATGAGGCCGAAAGTTAGAAGCGCACTAAACCCGGAATCCTCATCACTGAGGAACTGGCTATCTTACCTATAATTTCCAGAACACAAAAAAATGTAGTTATAGCCTCAGACTTAAATACCCCAGATTGCCGTGAAATAGCCCTATACCACCAACCAAACCCTGGAAATCAAACCCGGGACCCTGCGTTCTAGACCACTGAGGCGGTTAAATATTTTCGAAAATGTTTGCGGGGCTGTATGCATGGTACCCTTTCTTTTCTACCATATTAGGATTTATAAGGCTATTAACAAACACAATATGTATACGTTGTTATCATTCTAAATGCAACATAGAAGCTTTTTTACAAATCTTTGTTGAGTCTCATCCATTTGTTCGTCTTTCCTAATTAATTAGAACCAGTTATTCTAATAAATAAGAATGCAGAGGAAAAACTGGCAACACAAAGGAATGTGCTCATTACACCAACCTAAAAGGCAAAGAAACTCCATAAAATATCGCAAATTATTCACTCGGCATGGCTGCAGAGACTTAATTTTAGAAACTAGCACTCATTATGGCGTCGGATACTTAATCCTACAGGAGCAGGTACGGAGGTTCAGGGATGCCGCAAAAGTAATTAAAGCCCTGGTTTTTGAGGCCACCTTTGTCGAGGTCGAATTAGAGATGGGATTTGCAAGTGTAATCGTGCGAGAACGTGGTTCTTTGGCTTAAGCTTGTAAGTGACCGTGGGTTCTAGCTTATTTTGATGTCGCGAAAAGTCTGCCTGATGCTACTTTTCTGATTACTCTTTCTACTTTTCGGTTTTTTTGTTCTTAGCTGGCTGTTTTTTCTCATTCTTATAGATAAAAATAATGTTTATATTAATGTTTTTGTTAGACGCCAAAGCCCTCAAAATGGCACAATTTACAGAATCGAGGAGTTGGGTTAAATCCTATATAGGATCTTATGAAATCATGTTCTGGCTATGTAAGATTGGACAGTGATAGTGCTAGAAATTTGAATTATGATTTGTTATACAAGTTGAAGTTCTATCTGATGCTGTCTGTTTGTTGCTTATTCTTCATAGTTTCATTAGCATTAGATATTATCTTTGAACAACTGATAAAAAAATCGGGTTGTACTCCGGGAGTGCCGGCAGAAGTGAAAACTTGAATATTAACGTTGTGCATTTTTGTTTTTTTGGAATGGTTAGGGAATAATTTTGCAAGAATTGCTATATTTATCAGTATAAAGGTACTATTATTTATGAGGTAGAATATAATATTTATTATTTGCGCACACGTTCACAAACATGAAAATTTATATTACATTAAAAAGTTTATCTCTCAGAAAAATCAACCCGCCGAACGTCAAAACGACGCGCCACCGTTTTCGCCGCGCCCCGTAGAAAGAGAGGGGGATACTTCCGCCGCCGGCTGTCTACGCTACATCCGTCTTATGAATTTTCGATCAGGGTCACGTGATCCTGACTGACGCGATTTTAACATTTTTTACCCATAACAAAAAAAGTGTACAACGCCGCTAAAGAAGTTTTGCACTTCAATAAATGCTACAGTTCTTTATAATGTCATTCTTTACCAGGGAACAGCGCCAATGCGAATTAAAACGCTGTGACCCTCGTACGTCCTGGCTTAAAATGTTATAATGATAGCCCGTACATCTCACTGTCAACATTACTCTGCTGACTGTCTGAGACTGGGTTATTTGACTTTGTGCCCAAACTCGTCGGTTCGTGCTTGGCTGATATTCATATTGGTGAATTCAATCTTTCAATGTAACGTTTCACCACTTTAGGAGTGCATTGAGGACAATGTGAATTTAGGATAGATTAACCAAAGTTATGTACTTATTGAATCAATGTTTGAGCTTACACGTAAATAATTAGGAATTGAGAATTAGTGTGACTAATATTTTTACTACGACGTCTAAATTAGATAATATCACAAACATGAAGAAAACATTTTTCAGTACAGCTTGTTTGTGTAATATGCTGCGGAAAACATGGAAAATAAAGCTTGAAATTCGAAATGAACACTAGTATGAAGCTTAGTCACTACCGTCTAAGTATGCTATAATATTGTATGCCTCGCACCGAGGTTCCGTTTACTGCCTGGTCGAGGCGTCTCCGGCATTTCACGTGGAGTTTATGCCTCAACTAGAACGTTACACGGTTGGATGGCTCGCTCCTGGCCCGACTGACATGGCAACCACCGAACTAAGGTGGCCAAGTTAGGTATGTAAGTTATGAGGGTTTGATTCAAGTTGACCTAATTTGTATTTTATTTAACGACTTTGTGTTCTTTCAGTTCCCTAATTCGCGAGAATTTATTATGTTGGAGTAGAAATGTTGGGAAAATAATAATTGTAATAAAACATAAATTTAATTCTATAGTTATTATGTAAAGGCATCATATTCATTACTAGCGGCCGCCCGCGGTTTCACCCGCGTGGTTCTAGTCTCGAGTTTCCCGTGGGAATATCGAGATAAAAAGTATTTTATGTTTTAATCTAGGCTATCTACTATCTGTGTGCCAAATTTCAACCAAATCCGTTCAGTAGTTTTTGCGTGATTGAGGAACAAACATCCAAACCCACAAACTTTCACATTTATAATATTAGTAGGATGACATAATCATATGAAAAAACCGACTTCAAAAAACCTATCTCTAAAAAGCAAGAAATAATATTCGTAATAATAAAACACGTCTATTGAAGTCGGGTGGGGCTGGAGTACAAATTCCTTTTTTTTTATTCTAAAAGCCCCACCCGACTTCAATAGACGTGTTTTATTATTACGAATATTATTTCTTGCTTTTTAGAGATAGGTTTTTTGAAGTCGGTTTTTTGTTTTTTTAAACAATTTTTAATTTTTTAATTTTTAGTGTAAGTACCTTTTCTATTAGGTAGTGTAGGTATATTATTTAGGTAGAAAAATCGGCTCAGCCAAACGTGAGTTAATCGCGGGGAAACATACATACATGCGGGTCAAACTACGAACCTCCTTTTTTAAGTCGGTTAAAGAACTACACTTAAGATATCCCTTTTCAAACAAAAAAATAATTATCTTATTCAGTTCATAAACAAAGAAGTTATACGACTGATCATCGAGGTAGTTCACACAGAAATCATTCCATTTTCGTGCTTTTTTCAAGATTACTTGAAAAGTACTGAACCGATTTCAAAATTTTAAAAAATGGGACCAACTTGAAAGTTTACCTAATCTAATAACGTTTGAATCATTTCAATCGGTTCAGCCGTCTTCGAGTAATCGGTGTACATACAAAAAACAAAAAAAAAAAAAAAAAAAACGGGTCGAATTGAGTACCTCCGTCCTTTTGAAGTCGGTAAAAAAGCATGATACGGAATACATTTTGTAACACGGTGTGCAAATTTATTGAAATTTTACTGTTTTGAAATTGTAGAAAATATTGGCTTTTGCCACAGACATAATATATCGAGATAGACGGTAAAAGTGTACCTACCTTGCGTGTAAAAAGTTTGATCCACGGTCAAACTTTTGTTCTGCCTAAGTCAGTCCGCTTGAGACCATTGCCATGAAAACACGCGTCACTCAGAAACGAAAATGATTGATTGTGCAGTAGTTTCTTGCAAGAGTTCGTCAAAAACAGTTAGCTGAGAAAATGGTGATATTTCCTTCATGGATATGTACTTTTCAACATAAATAACCCCTGATTTAATTTTTAAACGAATTAATTTAGATTCAGTATCACTTTTAACATGATAATTATCCGATCAAACGAGCCCGCCGAAGGCGGGCGAAGTTCGATCGCAATTATACGAAGCGTCTCGTTCGAAGATGATGGATAACTTGTAGTACTGTTAAGTATGTATCAACTCCACAACTTTAAGAGATTTAAATTTGAAAAAAAATCCCGCGCGCGCCCCGTTGCTGGCAGTCCTGCACCTCACGCGCGCCTCTAGCGGCTGTCATATATTTCAGAGTAATTTATTATAAACAAAGCGATATCATCGTTTTACGTAAGATGATTACAGGGATGGGAATTCACTTGTTACGATATTCCTTCGATATAATAACTTCCTTACGGGTGGGAAGTGATCATCTTCGAACGAGACGCTTCGTATAATTGCGATCGAACTTCGCCCGCCTTCGGCGGGCTCGTTTGATCGGATAATTATACTACGCGTCTCGTTCTCGATGATGGATAACCTGTAGAATTTCAGAGCCTGTGATAGAGCTTTGTTTTTAAATTGTATTAATTTTTAACCTTTAAATAATACAATTATTATTTTTTATTCATTTTTATTTAGTAACTTTGACTTTAAAAACAATATTTAATGATTATACATAATCATAACAATCAAATGCCAAAACAATCATAAAGATGTGTCTATAATTAAATAACACTTAATTATCTTTAGACAAAATACTAATAGCGTATCTATCATTTGGTTCTGTAAGAGGTCTGTTATAAAAACGAGCGAATGACTTTGACCCCTCTGTCCAGCCTGCTGTTCTCCTAATTGTATCAATATCTATCCCTTTCCTATAGGCAGTGGACACAGAGGCGTGTTTTGTGCTATATGCACTAAACTTATTGGTATCAATACCTGCTTTGCTAAGTAAAGTCTTGATCCAATGGCCAATTGTCTGAGGACTAACTGGCTTGTGAGGTTTTATTGAGGATAGGAATAGTTTCTTATTTTCTGCTCTAAATGATTCTGTTATTTTTAAATAGTGAAGAATTATGGATGCTACACAAACTTTTGGTCGTTCTTTGAAGAAAGGAATTATAAGTAAGGGTTGATTTTTCCCAAGTTTTGATGTTTTTATCCTGTCAGAAATTTTAATTTGGAGGCCTGATGAACTCATAGCTATGTCATCTATATTGATTAAGGCTATTGTTTGCAACCTATGGGCTGTAACCAGAACTAATAGTGTTGTAGCAATCTCTGATATAATTTTTAAGTTTTGATTTTCTAAGTTATCTTGATTTTCAATATATTCTAAAACCTGCTCTATATTCCAGGTCTCAGAGTATTTTGGTGCAGAAGGACGTCTCCTGAAAATGCCTTTAAAAAATCTGGATATGATAACATCTTTAGATATATTGCTTTTTGTTATGAGAGAAATTGCTGATCTTGAAGAGTTTAAAGTACCATAACTTGCATTCTCATTGAACCTCATTGTTAAAAACTCTATTACATTAGCGCTGGTGGGATCAAATATGTCATATTTATTTCTTGTGGCAAAAAGTACCCATTTTTTGAGGCATCCCTCATATTCCTTAAGGGTGGATTGTGATATAGAATCAATAATAAAATCAATAGACATCTCTGGAACTCCTTTTTTCAAGTATGCCTCCCTGATAATTTCCCTACCACTAGAGAAAGTTTGTGGGACAGAGGGTGTATTCTGTTCCTGCAAGGAGAAAGTAGTAGGTTATCTGAAGGCCTTAATATTAAGGGGGCTTCACATAAAAGTGATGTAAACATCGGGTACCATGCTTGCGTGGGCCAATTTGGTACAACCACTATCCCAGTTGCTTTATCATTAACTATTTTTCTAAGTACTGGTAATATTATTGCAAAAGGTGGGAACGCATAGAAATGCTCTTTTTCCCATGAAATAGTAAAAGCATCTATTACTGATGCTTCTGGATCCGGGTAGCGTGAGCAAAAAATTTTGCACTTGGTGTTAGTTCTAGATGCGAACAAATCAATATTACAGAAACCAAATGTATTCACAATTTTATTAAAATATTTGTCCGCTAGCTCCCACTCAGTGTCTAAGTTGGTATCACGAGAAGCAGTATCAGCGTCAATATTTTCTTTAGAGGCAATGTATGAAGCTACTATCCATATCTTTTTGCTCTCACACCACTGCCATATTTCACGGGCCAGTTCACTTAAGTGGGGAAATTTGATACCTCCGGCCTTATTAATGTAAGCAATAGCTGTAGTATTGTCTATACGCATTAGAATTTCGCAGTTGGAAAGATCGGACGCAAAGCATTTTAATCCGAAAAAAGCAGCTAAGAGCTCAAGATAATTGATGTGAAATTTTTTGTCACTTTGATTCCAGAATCCACGGGTGGTTATTGAATTACATTCTGCACCCCAGCCCGATCCAGATGCATCTGTAGATATGATTATTTTGTATTTTTTATTCCGTATGGGGTTAGAACCAGTCAATACATTAATGTTCCACCAAGCAAAATCTTCTAACACATAGTCAGAAATCTTCATGTAACCTTCAAAGTCCTCATTATTTACAGTTAACGCTAGCCACTTAGCTCTCTCTAATCTTTTACAATATGTTTTGCTATATGCGACTGCATGTGATGCTGCAACTAAAACGCCTAGTAATTGCGCGAAAAGGCGGATTTTGTACTTTTTACCTATCTCAAAATGTTTTATTAAATTTTTAATTTGGATTTTCTTATTATCTGGTAGATCTACTGAATATTTTTCTGAGTCCAAAAAGAAACCAAGGTATTTGCATCTTTTACTTGGATTTGTTTGACTTTTCTTATAATTTATAATAAATCCTAGCTTTTCTAATAATAAAATAATATTTTGTACATTATTCTTACAGGATTCCACAGATAACCTCCAATAGATACCGCATTAAGAGAATCGACGTGCTCCTAGACATCTATGATTTTGCACTGATGTAAAGTCGCACATATACGCGCAACGTCAGTGCCGACCAAAAATCAGACCTGTGCACAAGTATTTTCGGAGTCACTTTTATTTTTATTTTAATAGTTCTTTATGCATAAATAAACGTAAAAATGTCCTCTTGTTGCGTAAAATGGTGTGGAAAGAATTCCAGGACATCAAACTTTAAGAAAGATGGCATAACTTTTTATCGGTAAGTAATATTAAATACTAATTTATTCGCAACGGAGCTCAAGTTACGGAGGACATTAAAATGGTAGACATCAACGCGTGCTGATTTTTTTTAAAGGAGTAAAAAAAAAATCTGCACGCGTTGATGTCTTTTGTCACTGTCCCTTTCTCTCATTACCCATTTTAATATATTTATCCTGTTCTGGCATAGACATGTGTAACAATAGTGTTGCACCTGTGTATACGTAATGTGTCGAATGTCGATATTGCAAAACGTAAAAAAAATGTTATTGTTTGAATTTAATTTGCTTTAGATTTCCAGTGTCCTGAAAGAAAATCAAAATGGGTCAATGCTACACACAGACTTTAATAACATAGACAAGCTGGTCAAAATAAAAAATTGTCTCACAACGCGGACGTACGTCGGCTGAGGTATTGGGGGGCGGGAGAGGGGAAATGTGTAAAGAATAGTTCAGTGTTGACGCAGATGCGAAACTAAAATATACTTTGCCTTTTTCTTTGACGGTGTCTTTGAAGAAATGAAAGGTCTTAGTGAGATCTTCATTTTAAGTGACAAACTTAAATTTGACAGCTGTCACTTAAAATGAAGATCTCACCAAGACCTTTCAATTCTTCTAAGACACTACCAGTCTAGGATGAGTACTTTTTGAAATATTGCTGTTTAAAGTTTGACAGCTGTCAAACTTAAAACGGCGAAAAGCAGATCTGCCGTATCACACATATCTCACTTATCTTGAGATAGGTGAGTTACGCGTAACAAAGCTAAATTGAATTATTAGGGCATCGTTTAAATGGTACACAACCATTTTTATTTTTTTTAATACTTTTTCATAATAATATTGGATATGGCATGGCATATAAACTTAACTCCTATTTTTGAGTGTTTTGTAACGGTGGCTTGCTTTATCTTTAGATAAAATACTTTGGCATTACAAGCAGCTTACCAGCAATAACTTGCTGCAAACGTACATTTCTCGCAACTTTAATTACGTGAGATTTACGTACGTGCATTATACGTTTTCTACTAAATGACAGTTTTTTTGTTGATTTTACGCTAATTTTATTTTATACTGGAAATGATATTGATCGATGACATTTTTTGCTGATCGTTAGCCCTTGTTCCTCAGAGATAACCACAGCCAGATAACTAGTTATCTCTGAAGAATGTATTCTTCGGAGATAACCAGTTACCTCTTAGGAATAGATTTTCCTTATCAGATAACTAATTATTTTACAGTTATCTGCGAAGAAAATGTATTCTTCGGAGATAACCAGTTATCTCTTAGGAATAACAATTCCTCAGAGATAACTCATTGTTTTAACAGTTATATGCGAGGAAAATATATTCCTAAGAGATAACCGGTTATATGGGAAGAAAAAAATTCTTCAGAGATAACAAGTTATCTGGCCGTGGTTATCTCCGAGGAACAGGGGATCGTTAGTACTTTTGAATGTTGATTTTTAATTTTTACTGGAAACGAAGACTTGAAATTATTTTTAATTTTAATTTTGACATTGTCTACTAATCGTTAGTTCTTATTTATATTGATTTTTATTCTATACAAAGTGTGTAAATGTGATCCATGATTATGTTTTCGAAAATTACTATGCTACGTGCATGTTTTTTTTGTAGGTCGTAGTAACTGTATTAAGTTCTGACTTAGCAATGTTTCTAAATCCTTATCAAAAACTTTAGTAACAGTATCTTTTATGATTAAAAGTTAATTGTTTTCTTATAACTAGTGTTTTATTTCTATTTTTAAATTAGTAGTACCTACATTTAGTACTTTGATAATCACCTACCTAGGTATCTAAAGATAAATAAAAACTACTATATTTTTTAAAACAATATAGCAATTCTCTAGTCTATTTAGTAAAGTAAATTTCCCGTATTTAAAGATACAAGAGATGACCGTTAAAATAAATGATTTTCCTTCTATGAAGCTAGTAACGGGCAGGCTCTCTTATGTCAAGATACGCGCAATGCGTTACAGGATTTGTATGGGATCCTGAGCCGCATGAAAACAAAAACAAGTTATAAATAGGATAAAATTAATGTTACATTCACAAAAAAAAAAATGGTAGACATTAATATCAACAACGACTATATAAAAAATAAATACAAAATTCAGTTAATTTCATCCAATATGAAAGAAACTAGGAAAAATACTTCTAAATGATTTTCCCAAAATAGTATTTTTTGAGATAGGTGAGATCGGTGTGATACGGCAGAGATCGGTTACACCTAGTTACCCTTTATTTGGCAAAAGTATAAAAGTTAACGAAAATGTTTAAATTTTTTATATGATCTATTATGATGTAATAGATCATGTAAAAAATAATAGAAAAAATCTAGACATAATATATATGTTACCGGCAATGTATGAAATGCAGGCATTGTATACAATGCCTGGCCCTTTTAGGCAATGTATGAAATATAATGAATATTGATATCTATTTCACACATTACCTAGGCAGTGTATACAATGACTAGGCATTGTATAGAATGCCTGCTGGTCCACCGGCAATGTGTATAATAAAAAGATTTTCGAGAATAGATTCGAGGGGGGATCGAGGGGGGCTTGGGGAAAGCTCGAGGGGGGGGGGGGGCTTGAGGAAAGCCCGAGGGGGGGGCTCGGGGAAAGCTCGAGGAGGGTTCGATGGGGGGCTTGAGGGGGGCTCGAGGGGGGCTAGAGGGGGGCTAGAGGGGGGCTCGAGGGGGGCTCGAGGCGGCTCGAGGGGGCTCGAGGGGGGCTCGAGGGGGGCCGAGGGGGGCTCGAGAAGGGCTCTTTGGAATCGAACTTGTTTTACTCCTGTAGGTCCCGCGTATAGGTTAGAAATTTAAGGCGAGCGCGGAGTGCAGCGGAGCGTGAGCCTTAAATTTCGAGGTTATTTTTTTATAACAGACAACAGAAATTTGAGTTTGGAATCGAACCTGCTTCACTCCTGTAGGTCCCGCGTATAGGTTAGAAATTTAAGGCGAGCGCGAAGCGCAGCGGAGCGTGAGCCTTAAATTTCGAGGTTATTTTTTTATAACAGACAACAGAAATATACTTATTTTACACATTGCCGGTGGACCAGCAGGCATTGTATACAATGCCTAGGCAAAGTATAAAATGAATTATATTTCATACATTGCCTGATCGTTTTAGGCATTGTATACAATGCCTAGGCATTGTATACAATGCCGGATTATACACATTGCCGGTAACATATACATAAATATATAGTGTAAAGTATGCTTAACAAAATTCGACGTATAAGTTACAACTTCGTAATTTTGTGTCAAAAATACTTAACAAAGTCAAAAAAATATACCACCTGATTGATTATAAATGATGTAGATATAGAAAGTATATTCGAAATTGGGGAAAAATCTGGCAGTGATTGAGTCCGAGAGCTATTATTTTCATTAGTATGCAGAATTGAAATGGAATCATCACTAGAATCTATGGAAGTAGTGTAACTGGAAAAAGACTCATAGGGAGGCTGGGGGAAGTCATTTTCATCTTGACTCGGGCCACTAACGTCTGTGGTGGATTGTCCTTTGAAACCAAAGCCAGTATCTCTTATTAGATCATGTGTTCTAAAAACCGAAACAATAATATGCAAGTGCAACCCAACACCAACCAAAACACATTCAAAATCAGTTATTATGTTATAAAAAACGCTGAACAAATAAATGCTTTTGTTAGGATAGTTACAATATTAAATTAGACCCCGGAAGTACGAAACCATAAAATACAATAAATAAACTCGTTATTTAATACCATAAGTTAAAATCACATCATACAAAATTGTTAAGTATACATAACCTACCCATATGACTTTGTCAAGAATACTTAACACAACTTTTACCGAAGAATTATTTCGATAATTACTTAGTATAATGATATAAAATTACATACATTCAATTACTAGAACAATCAAAAATAAATACCATTCAACAGATTTTATTTTAGAGCATTTAAAACTAATAAAATATATTTTTAATAATTATCCAAGCGTAGGAGCGAACGTTGTCGCGACTACATCTTGTTATCAAAACTGTCAAAGTCAGTGTCGCTGGTCGTGTAAAACATTTTTGGTAAAAAAAAAACAATTATGTAAGCTGATTTTATGAAAATATCCGATGATATTAATTTTATTATAGTGATATGATTTTTTTATTTGGAGTGCTGGGGATACTTGACTGTGCCAAAAAAACAACGGCTATTGGCTACACCAAGTTTTAGCCGGCTAAAACTAGGTTAAGCCGCACGTACGGGTATCAGCGGTAACATATATACTAATATTGCTTCTAATTTGAATTCAGTGATAAAATTATATTAAATTCTAATTATCCGTAACATAATTATTAGTTTATCGATAAAACTATCGACATGGCACAATACAATTGTACATCACTAGATGAATGAGTGACCTTGTAATAGCCAATAGCGTCGCTGCAGTAACGTCCCCCGCAACCCGTTCTTACCTCCTAAAATTGTGACTTTAAACTAGAACAAAATGGCCAAGATGCGGTATCTATTGGAGGTTATCTGTGCAGGATTCATATGTATTACTAATACACAGTAAATCATCTAAGTAAATCAAGGATAACATGCCATTTAAGCGTATATGATTCATGACAGGTTTCATGATTTTGGTAAAAATGTAAGGACTGGTTGATAACCCAAATGGAAGACATGTGAATTGATATAAAATACCATTAAATCTAAATCTTAAATATTTCCTACTATTCTTACTCATTGGAACTAAAAAATAGGCATCTTTTAAGTCTAATGTTGCCATATATGAATTAAGAGAAATTAAGTTTCTAGCTGCTCTAAGGTCCTCCATTTTAAAATGAGGTGGTTGTAAGAACTCATTTAACTTTTGTAAATTAATAATAAACCTGTAAGTCATATCTGGTTTTGCAACCAGGAAGTAGGATGACACAAACTGTCCCTCGCATTCTGTACATCTTTCAATGGCTCCCTTGGATAGAAGTGTAGAAATTTCCAGTTCAATTTTCTTAAATTCATCCGGAGGCCAGTTCGGGGGACCTGGTTCTCGAATTTGAAATGGTTTGTTTTTGAAAATGATATCATACCCTTTTATGCAATTTATAATGAAGTCATCGGTTGTTATATTTTTCCACATTTCAACAAAATGTTGTAATCTACCTGCAATGTAATTTACCTTGTTTATTTCTTTGGTGGAGGACGGTATGATTTTTGAGTCATCGGTCGTCCTGGATTCTGTGAATATCTCGTCTGGAATGGCTTCGGTTTGAACTTCACATTGGTGAATTGTCTCCGAGGATAATAGCCCACCTGTCTGGTTTTCGCAGGCGGGCCTCTCCAGTTTACCTGGTTGAAGGTTTTTTTGGCTGGTGGCTTTTCTGATGATTTTAGTGAAGCAGAAGCCTTCTTAATATTCTTGGCATCCTTTACTTGGTCATTGAGCTTCGCACCATAAAGCCATTCATCGGAGTCTGTCGCTTCAAGGGTAGATTTAATGTCTTTGTCAAGATTTGGAGTGATAAAAGACTTTCTTGCGACCGAGTGTTGATGAAATATGTCTGTTAACATTTTTCCAGAATCCCATAGATATTTCATAAGCTGCATGTGGTCTACTCCATCTTCAGGATTTTCAATCAACAATGAGATTGCTGCCCCGAGTGATATCAGACTTGTACCCACACAGTTCTGGGTATCGGTGAAATGTTGATCTCTCTTTTTGGCTATTTCTGTCAAATGACTCACTATTTCCAAGTTGACCTTGGGTGCCGCAGTGCGAAAAGTTCCTTCTCTAGAATATTTTTTGAGTAAATCCTTTCGAGTCTCTTCTGTCAAGCCTTTTGTCATCCACTGAGACCATTGTTTTTGGATTGTTTCATCAATGTTTGTTACAGAAGATGTAGAAGGTAATTCTTCTCCCATCATTTCAAGGAATTCCTGATTCCAGTCCTGTTGAGTCTGAATTGGCTCTTGATCATTTTCATCGGGGATGTCCA
Source organism: Agriphila geniculea (assembly GCA_943789525.1). Classification (NCBI taxonomy): domain Eukaryota; kingdom Metazoa; phylum Arthropoda; class Insecta; order Lepidoptera; family Crambidae; genus Agriphila; species Agriphila geniculea. Next base: position 30,072,739 of record OX038872.1, on the reverse strand, counting down.
TATCAATTATTTGAGAATTACAATTAATTGGAGATTTGTCAGAGTCTTTATTAGATATCTCTGGTGTATTTTCTTTATTATTCTCCGTATCATCTGTAAGTAATGAGTGAGAAAAGTGTAAGTAATGTATGATGCATAATTTGCAACAAGTAATGCAATTTGTCATTAAGTAGGTACTCTTTGTACATATAAGAGCTTGTTCTTGTTGAAACTTCGCTCAAATGTGGCAGTGTCTGCCGTTAAAAGAAACTAGGTACTCTTGTACAAAACAAGGAATGTTCGTATAGAAATGAGCGCGCTCGTGTGGAGCGGCCCAACGTAATATGATGTTCGTATAGAACGTTCATATTGGTAATTTTTCCAAAAGAAAAACACACATCACACATTATTTCGTTTACCTGTAATAAGCTTTTCCTTTTGGCTTTGAATAAAGTCTGTCATGCATTTTGTTAGGTTATCAATTTGTTCTTGCATTGACTTCAGTTTTTTACTGGTTTTTCGATCGTCCCGATCTCTTTCTCTGGATCGTGAACGTGACCTCTTTTTTGGCATGGTTGAAAACACAATACAACACGATTGTAACAATTATCACAATATTATTTTGTTTAGTAAAATCTCTAACGTCGAAAGTTGATTGCACAACAAAACAATATGACAGCCGCTAGAGGCGCGCGTGAGGTGCAGGACTGCCAGCAACGGGGCGCGCGCGGGATTTTTTTTCAAATTTAAATCTCTTAAAGTTGTGGAGTTGATACATACTTAACAGTACTACAGGTTATCCATCATCGAGAACGAGACGCGTAGTATAATTACATAGTGAATGTATAGCTACGCGTAAGTTTTCATTGCGGGTTTTGAATGACATGATTTTTATGGTATGCCTTGTAAACACGCAATGAAAATCGCAGCTGTCTATACTATTGTGTCCACTGAACGTCAAGGTTAAGAGCATTTCCTCATTCCTCTGTCCGATTGAGAGAATAGTGTTGTACGTTTCGATTTTTTGACTCGATTCTAACAAAAAATGAATCGTTTTTCGAAAAAGGAATGAAGTTGATTATGATCAATAAAGAAAGTTTTTCCTTGAATCTAAAGTTAAATAGGTGAAAAATTGTATTATCCTTAAATATATTAATTTTTAATTTGTTAGGTATCAGTAGAATCTTATTTAATAGATGAATAACGAGCAAGTGATGGATTCTAACGATTGAATCACGACAGCAGGGAATGATTCAAGTGTCGAGTGATTCCTGAATTTCGATAATAAGCGATTTTCTGACAGCTGATAATTTTAGTATAATTTTATGTCGATATATGGCGCTACTTCTACTAGGTAGATTTTTAAAAAAATATTTCTACTAAACTGTGCTAAGAGTCAGAGAAAAGTTCTTCGGAACACACCAACGGACAACCAAAGCACAACGCAACAAACCACATACTCAACAAACGTATGACAAAAAAAGTAATTACGTTTCATCCTTTGTCTTTTTCTTAAAAACCCACCAACTTAATTAGTTGAACAACGACATCTAGTTCTTTTTGTGAACTAAATTTTTTCTTAAACTGCTTTTTGAAAACCGCTCATTATAAATCCGTTTTATTCAAGAGTTGCATGCTATACTTTATACCATGAATACCTGCGAGAAAAATAAATATTTAAACAAATTATTATTTGTATAAGAAGTTTGTATGTCGAGTATTCTTTGCACTTTATTATTATATATAATAAATTACTTTATTATATATATATAATATATAAAATAATATATAATATTTAATATAATAATATATAATATAATTATATAGTCTATGCTTTGCACAAGGCGTCTGATTGAATAGAATATTTTTTGCGCAAGGAGGTTGAAAGTGAGATGGAGGTCGAATTGTGTTATAAATTCAAACACCAAAATAGTTTTTAAAAGTGCTTTTTATTCACTGTTTTCCGCCTGCCTCGACGCCAGGACGGGGCGCGGAGGCAGTGCACACGGTTTATTAATATGTGACGGCAATGCAGTCAATAATATTATCTGACCCTTCTGAGCAAATAGCTAGGATTTATAATTATTATATGAATATTGACCTTTATGTTCTTTGACTTATTTTTGATTGCCTTGGAAGCGATGTTGTAGGTCGGGATCTGATAGCTGCGTGTAAAGGTGCGTTCCCATGGCCAGAGTTTCCACAGGCCAGATCGCTCTTCGGAAATCGGTAAATTCAAATGCGCGGCGCGGCGCGACGGCGCCTGTTGGAGCCTGCCACTTGCCCGGGCGCATGTCATAGTGGAGTGGACGAATCAATTAACATTCGATTTTTAAACTAGTACTAAAATGAACCAAAGCTTTGGAATAGTTTTTGGAATACATTCCATGTTGGAATGGCTACTGGGCCGTGGGAACACTCCGCACAGGCCGCGCCAGGCAGAGACGTGCCGGCGCGTCTTGGCGCGCGCCGCCTGTCTCCAGACGGGCCGTGGGACCCCACTTTATTTTCCCACATAAGTATTCTAAAAATTTAAAGTCGATTCTTATTCCTCCGTCGAGTTTGACAAAGGAATAACTATCGATTCAGTTCTTAAGATCGGTTTTGCACCTTTGAATCGGTTCTGCGCGGTTTTGATTTCCCATCACTAAATCTCGCTCGTGACGTCATCGTAGGTACAAAAAATTCGACACCCTAGTTTCTTATACATTTTGAAAGCGCTCTTTTCTTCTATCTCGATATATTTCTGTGGCTTTTGCATTACTTAATATTTATTTTTATTTAAAACTCATCATTATAGACTCAAATCGAAATGAGCTTTTTATTCCTGAAAGAAACAATCTTAAGCCTCTAGAGCGTAGGAATCCCACACCGCGTCTCCTGAAACCTGTATTTTTAATTATCATATTCCGTTCGAGCAAAAATCTCATCGCGCCACTGAATAATATCGAGGATTCGAGATTAAAGGAGAATCTTTATGTTTCGCGTCCGAGATTCGATTCGCAGAGTTTTTGTATAGTATATTTTTGTTCGAAACCAATCGCATTATTCAGGCTACAAAGGAATCTGGAAAGACGATACCTTCTTGGATGTCCTTTCATTACTAAAATTGCATAGACCTTTTGTAGCGAGATTTTATTGAAGTTGAAAGTAATATGGAAATTTGCTTTTACAATGTTTTGTTTGGCGAAAGGAAAATATGTTTGCATTTTAGGTAGGGAATGTTAACGTTATTTTTGAATAAAACGTTATTTCTCAGTTTTTTACTAAATTTACCGATAAAATGTTTTAACGGTATTTTTAATGTTATTTTTTTATAACGTTATTTTTTTAACGGTATTTCAATCCCTGATTTTAGGGTTTCTTTGGGTTCGGTTGCGTTCTTTTGTTAGAGCCGTGACGATCTGTGGAATTGAGATCGTACCGGTCGGTCGATCGATCGGATCGGATCGGTCTGTAACTTTGTACACTGTTTGCTTTTATAGAATTTGCCCTCTAGAGGTTTTTGGATTTTATGGTATCAAATCTAATAATCTATTAAATAACTCCTATTTAACAAAAAAGTCTCTCCGTTTATTGGGCAAAGAGTAATATGGAAAATGTAAGTACAAATTAATCATTTGGAAATAAAAAAGTAAGTGGTTTGAAAATGTGTGTTGTATTCTGAAATTAACTATTTCTGGTAAATGTGATGTAATTCTTATTTGCAATTGGTTTCCCCGTAACCTTTTAGCCACTGTTCAGCTTCCTCTATGTACTCATAAAATATCGTTAGTTACGTAGTGAAAATGCAAAGTGAATTAAATCACATCCATGAGTATTGTTTAGTTAGATTCACTCGATTTGCCCAATACTTGCTAACAGAGAAAGGGCGGGCGGCAAGAAATCAACTTAGAGCTCAGTGACTTACAGTGCGCCAAATTAACCAGTAGAAACGAGTAAAAGTTATTTTGAATTCGAATTTAATGTTAAGCTAAAAACAAGTATCTCCTAGAACAAGATTTCTTCTCAATAATAATTGATATATCATTCGTCGCTTCAATTTCAAATGGTCCACTTATCATTTATTTCGTAGTACCTAAATGTAATTTTTTAGAGAATCGGACCATTCGAGGAATACTTAATTTATTTGTTTCGAACGAGGTAAGTTTTGCTCTGTCATAAAACTAAACGAGGGAACTTTCAAAGTTGCAAGTCGGTCTTTTCTCCTTCAAAATTTGCTTTTGTTTCTTATTGACCTTTGATTTCACTTTCCAAATAGTTATTTTAGCCATACATGTGCCGTTTAGTCACACAGCTAACAAAATTGCAACCAACAGATAGTTTGACCGCTTTACCAGCGATGTCCCGGCGTTACATGTGGCCGGACAACTTTTAAGTGTAGTTTTTAAACTCGTTACCCGAGCTGCCTAAATTAGGCTTCAGCTATAAAGTTTTCACAAAATGTTGTAAAATTTTCTGTATTTTGAATACGGTGCAAAAAGTATATGGTTTATAAGTAAGTAAGCTACCTATATTATCTTCATTTTAAGAAATTAAGCGTAGTTTATTACGTAACTAATTATTGAGAACAAGCGGCCGCCCGCGACTTTGTCTGCGTGGAAAGTTTGTTTTGCTGTCTCTCGGGAACAATACCTTTTTCGGGATAAAAGTTACCCTATGTTCTTTCATCCCGAAATTTCATGATGATCGGTTCAGTAGTTAAGACGTGAAGGCGTAACAAACAAATAAACAAACAAACGGACTTTCGCATTTATAATATTAGTCAGGATGAACATGACATCAGCAGCCCTTTTTTTCAGATTATTGCAAATATTTTACCTATGTATTTATTGGCTTATAAAAGTAAAAACAACGAATTACATTACGCCTCAAAGTTCTGCCCGAACTCACAGACTTAATTTAACGGAAGATATTCTCTCCATTTAACTAAATCGTAATAAATTAAAAAAAAGAATTACGATCAACTTTTTTACGGCGAGATCTTGTTAATTGATGTTAAATTTCATGTTGTTGATGAGTCACTGGAGACTCTCCCCGCCACTGGGAGCTGTGATTCGTAAAACAATGTTACTGGAGAATTTTAATTATTTTCCCTTTTCGAAATTAGCGCTTTGGTGTAAGGAATTCTTTCTTTGAATTAGAATTTTGTTTTCTGATATTACTTAAATATCATTAGAGTTTCTTTTTTCTCTTATGTTCAGTCTTTTCAATAAAGACTTTCTTTCATTAGGTACAAATTTTTCTGTGGCTGTTACTGCAAGAAAAGTGCACGTTTAGTGTCAGTCTTACCAAAATTCGTAGTAGGTATTTCTTTTCAGAGGTCTCATTCATTCATCATACTTAATGGTTCATTCATTTATTTAAGTTTACTTATCTAAATAAAAAAAACATACTTCAACGACACTCGAACTACGGCATTATAATTAGCTCATTTCCTTAACAATAAAACGACTGCCACCGCTAGATGGCGTTGTAAACAATAAAATGTACTTAAATGGTCCATTCGCCACTGGTTCATTCTCCGGCTATATATTTCGATGGGTCCATAATGGTGCCAATAAATAAAACATGCCGGCCGGCACCCCATCGACAATGACAGATGGCTCATATAACCTCTACAGCGAATATCGGAGAAACAAAAGAGTCATTCGCTTGATAGATGACTTAGTTTTTGGAGAAACACCCTTTATTGGAAACGTCGTTGGCGTCGCGATCGCGATGGATTTCTTTCACTTTCTTTAGTTATGGATCGGGAATATTACAATCTTTTTTTTTTTTAAATGAGGTAGCAGCATCGATTGATGATGTTACTCATAATGTTCCACCTCGAATATCCTGATTTTAGCCTTCCAAAATCAAGCAGTATTGATAAGACAGTAATGACAGAAGCTAAATAATTGACCAGAGGAAAAAATAACAGAAAACTAACACCCGATTGCACTATACTTAAGGATCGCCTAAGTCTGTTCCTAACTACAACACGACCAAATTAAAACGGTGTCAAACTTAGCGGTCATGTAGCTGTCATTCGCCTACTTAACTTGGTCGAGTTGTAGTTAAGAAAAGACTTACGCGATTCTTAAGTTTAGTGCAATTGGGTGTAAGCATCCCTCCGAGGTATGATACTAACAATAACTTACGTGATTCAAAAGAATGAAGCAAAAATTTAACCTAATAAGGTCTACTGAACAGGATTCAAGAGACTTATGCTATTTTTTCTGGTTTGCATCGCCCTAGTGACAATAAAGCAGGCCATACACGCTAGGGTATGCATGATGGTTATGCTTGTAAAGTCAAAACCGTCATTCATAATCTAGCGTGTATGGGATAATACTGCATGCCTGTTCATGGAAGCCGCTCATGCAAGCCGTTCAGTAATGCCTGTGGTCAAAACCGTCATGCATAGTCTAGCGTGTATGCGACAAATCTGTGCAGTTATCCATGCCTGTTTATGCAACCTTGCCGCTCGGTTATGCCTGTGGTCAAAACCGTATTGCATAACCTAGCGTGCGTGTCCTCTATTGAACTCGGTTTTGCGTGAAGGTTTTGCAGCTCGGTTAAGACCGTCATGCAAACCTGGCGTGTATGGCCTGCTTTATGCTCGCAGGAGCCATTTCAAACACCATCCGAAAATCTATACTTAAAACGTTCTTTCGTTTTCAGTGTCAAAGAATCGGCATTTTATTTAATTAGCCCGCGACCTTCACACGTATCCGATGGATTGATCGGCCCGCACATAATGATTGATTCCCTCATAATGCGACACGGCTCCCGATGAAAGCCCTCTGACGAACCGTAAAATGTCAGCCATTCCCGTTTTTTGTCGGCCGAATGGTGCTAGCTGATTTGCAGTGAAAGGTCTGTAATGTTCTGATAGTCAGTGTAGCATCTGAATTCTTCTATTTACAGGGAAAGTAACGTAGTGTAATAATAATATATTTCCTTTGTCTCGGTGATGATTACAGACAAAATATGACGACTAGTACTTACACCGCACTTTTAGTTCTCTCTAGATCGGGTCCGGAACGAGGTGATCCGATAGAGAACTAAAGGTGATCGACATAACCCACCGGATTAGCAAGCTGAAGTGGCAGTGGGCCGGCCATATTAGTCGTAGAACCGATGGCCGCTGGGGCAGAAGAGTTCTGGAGTGGAGACCGCGTATTGGCAAACGTAGTGTGGGACGCCGTCAGACAAGGTGGAGCGCAACGATCTTCGCAAGGTGACTGGCAAAAGCTGGATGATAGTAACCGCGGATCGTGCTCGGTGGCGTGCACTTGGAGAGGCTTATGTCCAGCAGTGGACGATGATAGGCTGATAATTACTTTTAGTAGTGAAAAGTTGGGTACGGCTCACCTTCGCAGGCCTCGCGGTAGTAGTGGGTGGACGCCCCCTGCCCCGCACTCCACCTCATCGTTGCCCTGCCCTGTTACTCCACTATAATAATCATTAAGCAGGGTACTCACTTAAAGGTGTAGCACGTAATGTAACTGAAACTGTATCAAGCCAGTACGGTCGCAGCAGGCTCGAGCCTACGTACGTACACACTCGATACATGCTTGATACAGAATAAGTAGTTATATCTTTGCTGTGATTACGTTCTACCTGCCTTACGCTATGCATGCGAGCTTAAATTTACTTTTCATTCTATTTCCAAAGTACGAAGTAACTTAATATTCAAGCAAGAAACTTGTTATTCAGTAAAATTATAAGAACAATAAAATAATCGTCAGGAATGTCGTCATGACATTTTGTGGAATGTGGTAGGAAATGCGAGGTATGTAATATTTCTCGTGTTACTCTCGATATTAAAAGGAAAACGTTTTGATGCGTTCCCCTTTAAATGTTTTATATTGAACTGGGGAAAGCAAAGGAACGAGTAATTTGGTAAAATTACTTTGCATGAATATTATTTCTTACCAAAAAAGCTTGTATTTTACTGAAAGAAATGTATTTTGTGAACAATTAGATTGTATGTTTTTAAGATGTAAAGGCTTTGCAAACCGAAGCATGCATGTGCCTTTTTTTAGTTGTTATTTATTTATTGAGCAGTCGACAAAAACTTATAAGTAAGTTAATTCTAACCTTAGATATACGATCCAGTACAGGACTGATCGTTGTGGAGATCCTTGGGTTGGGTCTTATCTAATAAGATGCCCAACAAGTGTTCAGAACAAATTCGTCTACATACAAAATGCATGTTTTTTTGCATTGTTTTTTTTTGGATATATGCTAAACATCCGAAACATGTCTAATTATCTGTTTTAGTTGTTTGTTTCCCTTATTGGAGACCAAAAATTGCAAAATCCTTCTTATTATAACATTAGACAGATTTACCACAATACGTTTGTATTCAAACTTTATCAGCAAACCCATTGGGGCTCTTAACGATCGCGATCTCATTATGCAATAAATTCGCAACTAATTAGTCATGACGATGATTAATGTGACGGCTGCCGACGACGCTGCGTGTCGCTAGAATCGTGCGCAAATGCGAAATGTGACTTTGGACACAATGGAGCTCACAATGACATAATACGAACGGCTAAAAATTACTGACTATTTTTTTGATTGTTAAAAATAGGCGTTTCTGAGAAGTTTTTTTTACAAAACTGGTTTACATGAAGTTTGCAAATACCTATGGGGTGAAGTTTCAGTAAGGTGAAGTTAGTTGGACATAAAATTAAATTTATTTGCAGTATTATATATCTCACAATCCTATATGTATCAAATGTATCTACGTGCATGTTTTCTAACAATAAATGAAGCAAAGGCTTAATTCGTGTGTGTCGTGGGAAAAAAATACCGTATGACGAAATTCGAAAGTAAGTTGATTGAAAAACCGGCCAAGTGCGAGTCGGACTCGCGCACGAAGGGTTCCGTACAAAAATAGCAAAAAAAAATCATATTTGTTGTATGGGAGCCCCCCTTAAATATTTATTTTATACTCTTTTTAGTATTTGTTGTTATAGCAGCAACAGAAATACATCATCTGTGAAAATTTCAACTGTCTATCTGTTGTCGTTATTAATATCGAGCAAAAAACGGCAAAAAATTCACGTTTGTTGTATAGGAGCCCCCCTTAAATATTGATTTTATTCTGTTTTTAATATTTGTTGTTATAGCGGCAATAGAAATACATCATATGTGAAAATTTCAACTCTCTAGCTATTACGGTTCATGAGATACAGCCTGGTGACAGACAGACAGCGGAGTCTTAGTAATAGGGTCCCGTTTTCACCCTTTGGGTACGGAACCCTAAAAAAGCTGCAAGTAAAATTAATGCAAAAAAAGCTAGCTAACGATAAAATACATGCTTCTTATCACACATTGACAATGCTGTAGCCTGTAGCTTTCTAATATCAGGGACTAAGCAAATTCGTAGTCGTACTTTAAATCCGTAATTAGCGGAGCGGCGACGTAGATTAATGTTCCACCGGCTATGTTAGTAGTGCGAGTGACACGGGATATCGGAGTTACATACAGAATTCAACGAATATATTGTGTAAGCTCGAACATGTTACCATGATTTGAAATCTGAATTTAGGTGGAGAAATCGCAGTGTGGGATCGTTTTTTAATAAAATCAAATACAATAAAACACAGAGTTAAAATCTATCTGTACCGACAAAAACTTAAGATCCAAAATGAATAGTTTGAAAAATTATTGTTTAAAAATGCTTTTATTTAACAATAGCTTTTGGAAGTCATGTATTGAAGTATCAATTTCCTAAGTGAATTAATAGTTACATCCAATTACTTACCAAGTCACAATTATTTTATGCTAATGAATTTAATAGAAAAAATACAAATCAGGGGTTACAATTTGTACTCGGTTTAGTTGGTGCTTTTTTTAAGTCCGCCTGGCTAGCTACCACCATCTTACCTAAGTCTGACGCCATAACAACAATTTAATAATTGTTGTTGTGTTGTTATTCCGGCAGTTAGAAGTAAGATAGCCAGTCCCTCAGTGATGAGGATTCCAGGTTTAGTGCGCTTACACTTTCGGCCTTATCGTCACTTAACATCAGTTGAGGTGAAGGCCAAGCACATTCCCATTGTGCATAAAAAAAATATTAAGTTTTCGCTTACCTACTGGTATCAATGTTCTTTTTAGGGTTCCGTATCAAAATGGTAAAAAAGGAATCCTTATGGTGTGACTCAGTCTGTCTGTCTGTCAGTCACAGCTGGGTATCTCGAGAACTACTCATTAGTAGTTGATACCATTGTATCAACTTGAAATTTAGAATAGTTTGAGATGACATTTGCCCAACTATTTTGCAAATAAGAAATAAATAAATAAAAAAAATACCTTTTTTACAACAGGGACTGAAAAGGGGTCTTAAAAATTTGAAGTGAAGCTACTAGGGCATGTGGGGTATCATATGAAAGAGCGCCATTTGCACGTTTTCTATCTTTTTTTTTGTTTTAGGCCGTTATTTTCGATTTATAATGAAAAATGTTAAAAAAATACCGTTTCCCCCCCCCTCCCTTATCTCAGAAGTTTGCAACGAAAACAATCTGAAATAATTCTATGTAATAGCAGTTTATATAAAGATTACAGGAAAAATAAAACGATGTCTCAATATAGCACACTTTTTTAGAAATTATCAAATTTCTAAAAACGTTAACATTAGTTCTACTATCGGTCAGTCGGTCGGTCGGATGGCGCTGACCTAAAACTGCAATACTAATTTTATTATTCTACTCTGCAGTGTGGTTTAATGGTGCAATTATGATGGTACGGAACCCTCGGTGCGCGAGTCCGACTAGCTCTTGACCGATTTTTTTCAATATCAAAAGAATTAAATCTTCAAAACCTTAACAGACGATAAACTGTTCAAATCTCTTCACTTCAAAGTTTTACAAGAAAAAATATTCAAATTACAACTTTCAAGAGTCGATTAGACGATGGGATAGAATTGTTCAGCATTAATTAAAAGTAGGAATCGAAAAAACGGCAGCCATTGCTATCGAATGAAAATTAAAGTCTTCGGAGGTTCGCTAATGGAATTGCTGTATTAAGAGGTACCTATCATTTTAATATAGGAAATTAATTTATTTTCATATACTCCCGACATTTTTTTATACAAATCTGTGTAGTAGACAAATAATTTGTCACTCTATTTTACATATTATGTTAAACCAATTAGTGTTTTTACTTCTCCTAAAAGAACGATAAATAAAATCTTATATTATTTAGGTGTATGTTGTGTTTACTATTATATGAAATTGTGAATTCGACACTATTTAAAAACTTTTTATACATAGCATAGGACACCCCATCTGATGTGATATCTATTTAAATAATGTTAATGTTTATTTAATTATTTAGGTCAAATAGTCGCTGTATCGTACCAAACGTCACTGGAGTAACAAAACAACATTCTATTGTAACCACACTACAATACAATACAATTTAATAAACGTTGTATGTTGCGGTTCGCTTGTCTGCATTGGAATATCAACTATCGGAAACCTACAGCATTTAAATGTTGATCATTGATTTATAACGCGGTTTATCCACAGCTCAGCAAACGAGATAAAGCATGGATACTCGTACAATCGCTACAATTGCTACTCTAGCTACTTTACCGTGATCAATCGCAGAAATTCTTTCAGCGCGATGTAGTCATGTCAATCCGAGCCAAGTTTGAGATGGTTAATCACCATTAGAATTAAAAAAAACTTGAAAACAAATTAGTTGAAAGTAAATTGAAAATTACTAGGATGACCAAATGAGACGAAGTACCTGAAAATATGCTGATGTTTATTGGTTTTCTTCCGGTCTTTGTCGTAAAAATATATTAGTTGAAAGTAAATTGAAAATTTCTTGAAAGACATATCGATAGCTAACTGTAGGCAAAGGAGACAGAATACCTGAATAATATGCTGATGTTTGTTAATTTTCTTCCGGTCTTTAGTGTTAAAAATATATTAGTTGAAAGCTTTGATCAAGAATGTGTTGAAAGTTAATTAAACATTATTTACTTGAAATACTTATCGACCGCTTATTGTAGCCAAAGGAGACAGAATACCTGAAAATATGCTCATGTTTATTCGTTTCCCATCCGGTATTTTAGTAGTTTGTTAAATGATGGCGTAGTTCTTTGAAAAGAAAGTTTTCATCAACATTGACAAAAAAAATATTATAAGGCTTCACGTTTCACGTTACGTTACGACTCATGACCAAGTCATTTCTGACGGCATAAAATATTATAAAGAAATCAGTTTTTGAACAACCTCATAGGCAAATCACCGTCTCTTGGAATTCTGTTGTATTCCCTGTAGTACTATGTTATATATGTAAGTAACCTATGGTAGACAAGGGTCGTACGATTAATATATTTGATGTCCCCAGCGTCCTTAAGCGATCATTTACCAAACACCCGAGCTGTGAAATCGAGCAAAATAATTATGTGCACAGTATAGGGCGCTATAATGAATGATTTTCGGTGATATTCGTGTGCCTACAGCTTTCATTGTGATTAAATCAGTTGTCCTTTGCAATTTCGTTAAACCAATTAACACAGTTATTAACATATCAATTAGATCATGAATTCTACAACTAACTGACATGGAAAATTCTATTTATACCAAACATTGGTGTATCTGTATTGAATACAGATATCCAACAAAATGGAAACATTATATGTAGACAATGGAAGTGTATTTTTGTTGAAAGTGAAAGTGAGGGTAAAATATTCTTTATTCAAGCTTCAATCATCAATTCTTTTACCCTAACACCCATAATGACAAAATGTTGCGAAAGTGAAAAAGCATTTTTAACAAACTTATCCAAGAAAAAAATATATATATTTTTTATTATGTTCTATTTTCCCCATAATCGCCATAATGAGAGTTCCTATTTACATTTTACAAATCCGGTTCCAGTGTGTAACCCTGTGATAAATTAGTTAATTAATCCGTTGATCTGTTTAAAGCGTAACAATTGGTAGACTAATTAGATTCCCGATTGCTAATGATTTTGTATGTGCTACTTTGTATTGATTGTGTGGTTACTAGTGGTAATTGTTGAAGCCTAACCAATCTATTCCGTTTAGAAAATTTTACTGATTTATTTCAATATCTTTTTTATGTTTGGAGAAGATTTTGTTTAAAAACTGGCCAACTGCGTGGCCGACTTCGCACATTTAGGGTTCCAAATAGCTTAGCCTGGATTTGGTACGTAAGCTGCTTAGCCTTATTTGGTACGAAAGCTATTTGGTACGGAACCCTAAATGTGCGATGTCCGACACGCAGTTGGTCAGTTTTTAAATAAAATCTTCTCCACACATAAAAAAGATATTGAAATAAATCAGTAAAATGTTCTTGGGCGGGGCTTACCTGTGCCACGCGTTTGTCTTGTTTGTTATTTACAGATAATTTAGTATTATACTAGTAGTAATAGGAAAATGAGGGAATTTAAAATAAAAAAATCAGATTTATCAATATGTTTATTTGTTTTCAAACGTACCTTTTAATAAACATCACCAAATTTCAAGTTCATACTTAGTTCAATAGGAAGTTAAAAAATACTTTGGTACAAAATTTTTAAAAAAAGTTTCTTTGGCGACTTCTTATGCCTTTGTTTTCTAATATTTTATAAAAGTAAAATACAGTCTTTGTGTACATAACAAGTTCTAATCAATGATAGCCACACATCTGAGTAAAAATATATTTCTCACGCCCCCCTTCACTTGTATTTATACTCCCTTCTAAAATAGTCTAAAATATTTTTATACTTTACCTGGCTGGTCGGTAAGACACATCTTTGTTGCAAATATGAAGACTGTAGCTTGAACGGTTTAGCTGTTAGAGGTTTGTGACAGACGACGGACAGACAGACGGAAACAAAATACGGCTTCGTTTTAACCACTTCGGGTACCGAACGATAAAAGACAGAACGTAACTGACCAAGCGAGCACGAAGTGCGAGCGAAGCGTCTCCGCTTCAGCTTCGGCAAAAATTCTTTCGGATGTCCAGCTGTCTATTCCATCCTACAGGTCGCATTTCTCAACCGATTCTCGTGAAATTTTGTGAGCAGGTTTGAAAATTATACTGATTTTTTGTCGAGCCAATTTTTTGAAATTTTTCAAAGTGGCGAAGATTTGTTAAAAAACAGATTTCAGTCCGACTTTCCAGCTTTAAAAATTATATAGTTTTTTTTAGAGACAATTTTTTGAAATTTTTCAAAATGGCGAAGATATGTTAAAAAACAGATTTCAGTCCGACTTCCAGCTTTGCCTGTTCTCTTCTACAGGTCGCATTTCTCAACCGATTCTCGTAAAATTTTGTAAACAGGTTTGAAAAAAATTTAGATTTTTTATGTCAAACCAATTTATTGATCTTTTCTAAAATGCCGGAGATATGTGAAAAAATCATATTTCAGTCTGGTTTTCTGGCGCTGTCTGTTATTCTCTACAGGTTGCATTTCTCAACCGATTCTCGTAAAATAATAATATAAAAATTTTTTGTTACGCCAGTTTTTTTAAAAATTTCAAAATGACAGAGATATGCTAAAAAAATATATTTCAGTCCGGCTTTCCAGTTCTGTCTGTCCTCTTCTACAGGTTGCATTTCTCAACCGATTCATATGAAATTTCGTGAGTAGGTTTGAAAATTATATAAATTATTTTTGTCGAGCCAGTTTTTCTAAATTTTTCAAAATGGCGGAGATATGTAAAAAAACATATTTCAGTCCGACATTCCGGGTGTTTGTTATGCTCTACAGGTCGCATTTCTTAACCGATTCTGGTGAAATTTTGTGAGCCGGATCGATAATTATATATAACTGTTTAGTCAAGCTAGTTTTTCCAAATTTATCTAAAAATATTCACCCATTTCGAAAAACTATCAAAATTAAAAGCACCATCTAACTGCGAATAACTCACGTACTGCGTGTTTTGAAAACTTCATGGCGACATTTTATTTTTGTACAATTTGAGCCACTTTTTATCGCGAGGTCTACAGCTCACGGAGCCACTAGTTAACTAGGGTCAGTTTAAGACTAAAAATTATAATACCTCTACCTTAACGTTTAGGTATATTTATTTATTGAAAGCAACAGCCATACTTGACAAAACTTCAAAACACTGAACCATCTGAAACAAACTTTTAACCCAAACGGTATTTTTAACATTAATCATTTCCCATATTTAATATCCAACTAATGCTAAACAAAACCACTAGTAGACACATTTCAAAAGGACCTCACCATCTCATTAGTCATCTAGGAGAGGGATACGAACCCCACACGACGCGGGATCGGGCAATACCCACAAGAGGAAACCTTAAATAATTACGAACAAACAAAATCCCCGAAACCGGCGACCCTCGTCCGAGGTACGGTCGGCATCACAAGTAGCTGGCCAACACCAAGTACTATTATGGTATGTGTAGTGGACTACGAAGAGTAAAAAGACGTAGGAAATTACCAATCCCAATGAGCGCTGTTGTGACACTGATTAAATGCAACAAAATTATATGACAAGTAAAGTGATCGAGGTCAAGAACGTAACACTACAAATGCAACGCAGCAATATTCTCACCTACTAACATACAATGTACATTGGCTCGTACTGTATGTCTTCGCCGAGTCGCTTCAACTTTCAAGTCATCTTTCGTCAGACGCATGTAATGTTGCCTCCAAACCATGCGCTTTCACTTTCAACTTTTAAGTCAACTTGCGTACGCAATTTGACTGCCTCTAAAACGTTCAGTTGAACGTGAAAGTTTACTGCAATTCAAACTTGACGTTTTTGACAAGATAGGGAATTTGAGATAAGGCGTGCGCTTTTGCATGCGCTTTTGATTGCGTCTGATGAAAATGAAAGGGAACGGGAAAGCGATCCTATGAAGACACACCTATACGCACTTAATTTTATTGCGTTATTGGGTTGAAGTTGCGTAGGTATCGTTTGATATTGCCAATAAAAAAATTAAAAAGATTCTTTTCGTAATACAAGAGTGGTCCAATTTAGCTGCCGGTCCACACTTTCCCTTAAAAAATATTTGTATTATTTGGGACGCGAAAACATTTTTGGCCTAATTTTAGCGAACTGTACTTATTCCAGTAAAATTTTTAAACATCAGCTAGTCCTATTCTCATCGTTATCGTAAAGAACTTTGATATACCTACTAAAGTGTCAGTTACTTTTGAGGCTGACTGTACATGTCGTGAATGGTTCCGCCATAATTTCATGAATACAGTTATTCATTATAGCTTACGGATCTACGTAAGACCCCAGTTTCAATCAGTTATAGGTATTTGTAGAAGTTTCTTGCAACAATACCTTTTTGACAGCAAAATTAAATTGCTGAAAAAGTAAGTACTGGATGATTAATTAATAAACTCACGTTGATAAGTACCTATGTGTATTTCAAAGACTATGTGCGGCTTATTACTGATAAACAGTTTTACAGGTATATAGCAATTTCTTTAGTACATTTTGATCAAAGATGTAAGTAATCAAATATTTGACGAGAAACCATTTTATGATTTGATCTCTGCTAGAATTATTTCAATCATAAGGTTATTAAATAATTTAAATCTTAATACCAGTTTTGAATTATTCAGTTATTATAATGACTTCTTTGATTACTACAGAAGGTTGAATATTAGTAAATATATCACTGTATAATCAGTACACTGTACGGTTTTAACCCGACGTATCACACAGGAAAGCAAAATTACAAGGGTGCTACGTGATGCCGTAATATGAACGAAACACGGAAGCTATGTCAGGCAAATTGCTGATTTATTTGAGATTTATTCAAATTTTGTGATCCTGTTGGCTACGTTAATACGAGCATAGTAAGTTATAATTAAAATATCTTCTTAGTACAATATATAAGGATATTGGAGTTTATTCATAATTCATGATTGTTTATTCGCCACAAAAATGGTGTAACAATTTATTTATTTAACCATTTATTTCAGGCTACTAGGCCCATAAAATATATACCTTACAGACTAACATACATAAATAATAAAAATACATTTAATTAATCTAATTTGACACTTTGTGTGTCGAATCGTCCCCCTGAAGCGCCTGTAAACCACGCCCTGCGGCCAGAAGTCCTCCTTCATGAAAAGGTCCAGCCTCGCCTGATGGTCAGAAATGAATTGATGTTGCCATACAATGACAGCATGCTAATATTTACTTTAAACTAAGTTACCAACATAAAAGTGTCCAACTAAAATTATGCTTTTCAAATAAATATAAAATGATAACAAAAATGAAAGAGTTTATAGCGTATGAAATTATTGCACAAATTCGTGAAGTAAAAATTGATTATTTTAACTTTACAAGCACTTTTCAATTACTTTGCAATAATTTGTGAATATTAAATGAATGGAATTATTATACCTTCTTTATAGTAGCTTAATTTACTTTTCTTCAATTTTTCTACTCTTATATTTTTTATGCATTGTGGTGTTTTACACTGACGTACAATCAACGCCACGTCAGACTTCACATGTTGACCTTGAGGCCGTTTTTATGCCGCACGTAATAAAAGCTGTAATGGTTTCGTAGTTCAACTGTTTAACTTACAGTGTTGTAGTGTGTACCTAACTCTACCTTTACCTAAAACTAGTGGTATTTAATAAATAAATAAAGTAACAAGATTTTCTCCTTTTTATTAAGTTAAGCTATTTATGCACATTGTTCAAAAGTTTCTTCGGAAGTATTGTCAACAGCCCCACAGTATATTTAAGTCCCGTCAAGTTATCGCGTTGTTGGGGCGATAAGTAGCCCCAAGTAGCCGCAAGTGCCGCAAGTACGCCCCGATGTCCGAACATAGCCGCTAGTTCGCTTATTAGTTTTGTAGACCCATAGAGCTATGAAGATGACCAGAATAGAAATGGCAGGTGACAAATTAATAGAAAACCAGGGAGATGCAAACAAATAAAAACCTTATAATTATCCTGTGGTTTAAAAATTACAACGTTATTTTTTTCTGATCTAGTATCTAATTTATTTATTTTCTTATGTGGCGCTTATAACAATATTCCAACCCAATAGCTCACTAGTTATAAACCAGTAGATTCCATAGTTCCTGTGCATTTGCTGGGGATAGACTCTGAAAATATTAAATACTAGCACCCGCCCGCGAATTTGTCTGCATGAACAGAAAAGTTATGTCTCTATCCCTCGGGAACAGTGCTTTTTTGGGGGATGAAAGGTACCTTATGTCCTTTGTACTCCTGACAATGTGTATGCAAATTTTCATGATGAATCGGTTGAGTATTTAAAATAAAGCACACGGCACTGTTATCAATGCCGCATAGGCTCGATACATTTATCGTCAGTTCCTCGCGCGTAAGGGACCCGTTACAGCCTACAGTTTTGTTCGCCCGCCTCCTAAGATGGCTCAAATCATTTCAAACCCGAGATTTTAATTTTTGCGTTTCTTGAATAGCGAGCTCAAAAAAAGTTATAATACCAGGCTAGCATGAATGTAAAAAATCCTTTAAATTCATGCTAGCCTGGTACTTTTCAATAGACTGATTTCCCTGTTAGACCTGGTGTCCAGCAGGTAGGACTACTGCGTTGAGAGCTGTGGGGAAAATGCTGACCTGATCAGATCTGGTGAACAGGTACTTTGATTAGCTATATTAAAACGAAACGAAACAAATAGTTTAAAGGATCACTGTTATCAATGCCGCATAGGCTCCATACATAGTTAATGCGAATTCATTCTTTATCTTACTGACGATAAAGTGAACGGAGCGATCGAAGGGAGAGCAGGCTAACCTCGCGCGAAAGAGGGACACTACAGCCTACACTATTTTTTGCCCGCCCGCCTCCAAAAATGGCTCAAACTGTAGCTTAATTCAATCCCGAGAGGTATTTTTTCTGTTTCTTGAATAAAGAGTTCGAAAAAATAATATTCGAAAATTCTCGATCCAAGTCGGCAAAAAAATTTTGAAATATTGTCAAATTTTTACTAAGATAATCAAACTGTTCTTGTCTTGTCCCAAGGTAAATCGGTAATACAACACCAATTCGCATCGTATTCGCCGTCTCCGCGTAATGCTAGCCTATCGGGTCTAGACGCAGGCTGATCTAATTTGCCTGGGATTGCGCCTAGATCAAAACTTGCCGCGGTAGGGGTCTCACTGCGCCTGCAAATTTGCTCGTGATATTCAATTACTATGTTGGGTTTCGTCATCTACTTTGCTATTACCATAAACCTGAAATTGGAAACAGAAAACGGTTGTAAGTTAATAAAAACTCGAGGTGGGGTTAGACGGTGGAAGTCGGGCTTAATTTTCAACAGTACATATTTTTTGTTACGCTATTTTTCTTGACCTTCATCGAATTCAGGTCAAAAACCTAAGTGCCACTGCTGGCCTGTGACCGTCGCTGGCTTGGGATGAGGGAGTAGATGATGCAGCAAAATGATGAACGCCAAATTCACATCGAAATTGGGATCTTCATTGGGATCGGAAACTGCAGCGTACAATATTTTTTTAAAGGAAGAGAGCGGACACGGAAACCAGTGCTGTCACTAATTAATTAAATTTTACTTTATCCAATGTTACTTGCAACAAACGGTTTACAAAGAGACAACTTTTTCGTTACTTCGTTTTTCTGGACTTAATCCACTGTGTAAGAATTGAAATATGCGACACAACTGGCCGTTATGTCATGATTGAGTTGACACTTATATTTTTACAACTCCAACAATCCAGAACTAGGTTAAAATTTACAGCTTGAATATACGAGTAACCAAAAAGGTATAAAGTTTCTTTAAAGTTATCCTCGCGGTATGTTTAAAATATTGCTTTCCGGTCATAAAAGTTTCGATGCTGCAAGGCGTTTTACCGCCGCGCTACCAATGAAACGGCCATGTTGATATTTAACGACTAGCGGTCGTGGTCGAATGAGTACTTAATGAAACGTATGATTTGTGGCTGGTGTGAGAAAACTTCAAGCTATGTTTTACGTTCATAGCAGTAAAACATATACTTACTGGCCTATGACAGTCGTTATTATGTCGGTGGAAAGATTGTTTTATATAATTGACCTGAATAAGAGTGTTTTTAGAGTACCGTCTGTCTCTGTGTAATCGTTCCGTCATTTCTGAGGATCGTAGCCAATAGCGGGCGTCTTTGATGATAGGCCTCCATTGGTCTCGGTCCATTGTTGCTCTCACCTCCTGATGGAACTTGCTTAAGGAGGTTGCTATTTCCACTTGTCAGATCAGGCCATCTGGTTGAAGAACTACTTTGGGCAAGATAACCGAACCAAAAGAAAAAAAAAGACTGCTTTGGTACTAAATTATCTTATGAGTCTATAATTATACACCTGTCAGACAGCGTTGTCGCAGCAACGAATTCAAGGCTGCTAACGTTAGAGAAAACCATAGCTGATGACGTGTTGGTGGGTATGTAGGCTGAACAAGGTCTTAACGAAGTACTTTTCCAAAATGCACAATCTGAACATTGCCACTTTGAGATTAATGACTATTTTGCTAAAGTACTTTAGTAGACAATCCTTTTGAAATGCGAATAACGTTTTATAAGAGAACAAGTTTTCATTGATTATTTCTTGCTAAGGTGCTTTCAGAGAAATAGATAATAAAGTACTGGATAAAGAACTGAATAACGTGAATCGTAAAAAAATACTTATTGAAGGCTTTCTGTCTGAGGGTGCTAGATAGTCAGAATATATTTAAATAAGCCTCAACAGGCTGCCTATTGAATACTAAGGGAGTTAAAATGTCGCTTTCTAAAAATTAAATATAAATTGACGTAAGTAATCAATATTTTACTCAATGATCAGTAGTAGTAGTAGCAGCTTTGAAATGAATTTTGCGTTTAATAGTTTTGATAAGTAATCATTGATTTGTGTCTATATCCAGACAGATGGTTATTTAATTGTTGTTTTTTTTTACTTAAATAAAGGCATTCTACCCGCATATTACTGTGCATCTCTAAAGTTTTGGTATTTTGTTTTAAAACAAAAAAAAGTGAAATTTTTCATCGTTTATTTCACAGGTGTTTTCATAGGCAAAGTTACTAACACCCGCATTCACAAATATTACTGTAAAGTCTCACAGCACCCGCGGACACACAGATCGTCCAGACTATCAAATATCATCATCATCATCATCATCATCATCATATCAGCCGCTCGACACTGCTGGGTATAGCCCCCCCAAGGATCTCCAGATCGTCGGTCCACCTTGTCGGGGGCCTACCCACGGAGCGTCGTCCGGTGCGCGGTCGCCATTCAAGAACCTTTCCGCCCCAACGGCCATCAGTTCTTCTCGCTATGTGTCCAGCCCACTGCTACTTCAGCTGAGCAATCCTTCGCGCGATGTCGGTTACTTTTGTTCGCCTGCGGATCTACGGAACTATCAATCACACCACCACACATAATACGTAAAACAAACGAATTATTCAGTGCTCTATTTCAACGCAGTGCATTAACATAGACAAGGGTCGTTTGAGTATTGTTATTGAAAACGGGTGGATGGTTAAGGCCTTAACGTGCATCAATCCAAGCGGGTCGATCTGTGATAGAGTGAAATCGAACGTAATTCTATAACTCCTTGGGTTCAAATCAGTGCGCGTTCCAACGCGGTGGTTGCGTGGAGGTCGAGCGCCGAATCCTCGATTTTTACATGTTTTTATTACTTTTCTTCGCTTTCAAATGAGTTTAAAAAAAACTGTTCAATTAATATTGGCGGAATTAACATCGCAGATTTTTATGCGTTGGTTTTAACATAAACGAATGTTCTGTTTCCGAGAAGTTTTGCAAATAAACCCAAAAACGAGATCTAGGGGTTCTTTTACATCAAAGTTGGTAACATTTTTATAAATGTTTTCAATCAAATCAATTGTGTATTATTTCAAGTGCATTATTTATTTTTTCTATGATAGCTTCACGCGCGTATTCTTTCAATATTTTGAATTGAATATTGGGATTTGACGCATGTTAACGCCTTAAATGATAACGAAGCGTCATCTTTGCGGCCCGCTTTTGCATATTTATAGGCATCGGCATTGCGATGAGGCTGGCTTCCTCGAGATTGCATTTCTCTCACGCCAGATCTTTTTTTGCTTGCACATTCCAATCGCTACAATTTAAAGTTGTTATCAAGTTAGTAAGAAACTAAACTGATGAACATTGGTTTTGATCAAACTTTGTTTATAAAATGTGAAATATTGTAATCTAATCTTTTCAAAGTTTGTTTACAAAGTAAATAACATTTATTAGGTAATTTTATAAAAGGGAAGCTTAGAATAATAACACCTAGAACGATAGTTCTCTAGAAAAAGCACTGTCAAAAGTGAGGCAACTAAAACAGCCAAAATGCCTCCGTTTTCAGATTGATATTCTACATTATTACCTAAGCATACTGATTAAGTACAAAACAGTTTCAATTTACCCACATTTATAAGACTAATTACTATATTATTGGGTTTCAGTTACGATTAGTTAACGTATGAAGGATATAAATTTGAAAACTAAGCCATTCTGGCTTGGTATAAGTTGCCTCACTTTGCATACGCGGACACGGCTTCTAGGTATTATTATTCTAAGAAGGGAAGTAAGTAATCTTTAATGAGTTCTTAATTTCCACTAGTTTACTACCTACGCATAGGAAAAATTCAATTGCATTTCTTAATACAAGCACAAATATCTGTATTGTATCCTTAATAAGTTGACCTTCAAGAAACCATAATTACTTTTTTAAGAAAATTTAATATTTAATATCTATAGTCACTAGAACCAGAAATTATGAAATCCGTAAATAAATAGTGCTAATTTCAAGCGTTTAAACAGCAAGTCTTTATTGTCTGTGCTTGTTACATCCTCAGACTGCAACTTTCAACACTTCAATTGCTACAAACTACAAGACGTCAAGAGTACACACAGCTTCGCACTTCCGTTACAAATTAGACCTTAACACGATCCCATAAGGTATCAAAGTGTCAGGTTTGTGTACTCGATTGCTCAGCGCAGGCGAGAAGATTGCAAAGCTAAGTCTCGAACTGCGGCACATTCCAGAAGCCACGGCGCGTCATTAGTAACAACGGAAAACAATAAATAGTTGCTTGCAGGAGCTCTGCAAGGCTTATGTATCTCGTTAAAAGGTCGTGCAATAGGAGATGGTGCAAGTTGAAAGCTGAGGAAATAAAACAGCGTTATCATAGCATTGCGCTCGCTCATAACTTACGAATGAAATTACTTAAATCTAAATTCGATTGTTTGTACGCAATACAATCTCAAAGCTTTCGAAGCGCTGTTTTAACAAACATTAGAGAATATGGGAGCTGATCTTGCCAATGAGAAAAGATTTACGTTGTGCGCACATCATGTGCGCACAACGAATGACGACCTCCGTGGTCGAGTGGTTCGCACGCCGGTTTTCAAGACGTCACCATCTCTTGAGGTCCCGGGTTCGATCCCCGGCTGGGTCAATGTAGAAAATGAACTTTTCAATATTGTCTCAGGTCTGGGTGTGTGTCATACCACCGTTGTTTCTGATTTCCATAACACAAGTGCTATAGCTACTTACTTTGGGATTGGAGCAATGTATGTGATGTTGTCAAATAAAAAAAAAAAAAAAAAATTTATGTGCAGTAAATGGAAAATAACCAACAGGACATACATTATAAAGTGACATAGTTTAAAATCCAATAATGAGTGAAAACTTTGAGGCACACATCAAATTTATAAGACAACAGTCACCTATGGCTAATGCTTACAAAGTACTTCAATGTACATACTGGTAGCAAGAGCAGTTGAAAGTCTGACTAGCTAAATCAGGCTTACTAATGATTGCTAAAGCATAAAACTTCTCCTCGCGAGATCCCTGATAAAAAATACCTTCTTTCAGTTAAACTCCTTCAAAGATTGAAAAAAAAAAGCTGCATTTTGCGAAAGTTGACTGCAGCAAAACAAGTTTCCCAAATCAGATAAACAAGCAATGTCAAGAAGGTAACTGCCACCGCTAGCTCCTCAAGCATGTATCGCCGCTGTAATGTGGTCGCGTTCTCAAATTGCGAGGTCCCGTGTCTGGTCGCAGTTAGTCGATTGGCTCGCCGCCAGTCGCCGAGCGATTCCTTGCGGGATACATAAATCAACAGCTCGTTCCGACCGTTAATATTGGGACAGCCGATTCGGTACTCCCCCTTTATATTTCTGTCGCTTCGTGTTGGTGCACTGTTGGAATGCAGTCGTCGTTGAAAGAAACCTTCCAGCTATACAGTTTTGCTGTGAAATTCTTGAGCGCGATTTTAGAGTGGCGTAGCTATAAATCATTGGGACATTTTTCAAAATGATTTCCCAAGGGGTTTACTGCAGGCCTTCATTTTTCTGAATGGCTAAGATTCGCCCATATACGTTTGTTTCAGATTAAGCGTATTCCTGTGTTTTTTTTAAACAGATTAAATGAACAAACTAGACTGTAAAACCACGTGATACTTCATAAACATGAAACTATACGTTTTGCTCTACCCTGCTTTTCTTCAATAGAGCATACCCAACGGGAATAAAGTTCACCTATAACAAATTGAATATGCTCAAACTTGTTACTAGGTTAAACTTGATGTTTACAAGTAAACATTGACGACGTTTTTATAGGAATAAAGTTTATTTATTTCTACTATTTTGAATGGGTATCATAATGATTACTGGAATATTTTTGTATTGCCTTAATTAGGTATGATATATGGATTACCTAATCAATTAGGTACCTATGTAAAAAAGTCTTGAAAAATCATAAAATATGGCAAATAATTAAATTTCAACAAGTCATACCTCATTAAGTCCCAAATTAAGCTGAATTGGACTAAATAACGAATATATTAGCGAATAGCTGTATATTTCCCTAATTAATAAATTAATAAAATAAAAAAATGATGATTCGGGAACAAATCCTTATAACAAATATACCCTTGCCAGGATTCAACCTTTGGCTTTTATTTTTTTGCTTGTAGGAGGATTTACAGTCAAATTTAAACAATAGAATTACATATAGATTTTCCAGTGTCATTTACAAAACCCCACATATGGTGTTTGCACCAAGAACCTTATATTCATATTCTATGACACTGGACATTCTACTACTGAAGGATGGTTGGGGATGAGGTCATTCACCTTTGCAGATTTCTTTTATCCCTCTCACACTGTGACTGGAATTGCCATGCTAAGTACAAAATATCCCAATCCATAGTCAATTTACCCAGGTCATGTACAAAAATTAATTAGATTTTCTAAATAAATGTAAATATCGGCACACTTTAAATTAGTTACATGATGTAAAAATTTATTAGTACATGCCAAAGTAATTATTTAGAGGACAGATGAGTCCATTTTGTTATTACAATATTTTACGTTTAACAGTAATTTCTCCATATTTCATAAGTTACCAAATAAAAATAAGGTGGCATCACTGATGGAATTGTCTTTGATTTGACATGTCACTAATGTCAATAATTTTCCAGCGCATCTTACGTTTATGTACAAAAATATAAAATTATTTAAATAAAATTCGCGTTACAAAGCATGTGTTGCATTGTGCAAAATTGCAAAAGTGTTTCAAAACCAAATTCTTACATTATATTTCACAAGTAAGTGTTTTTTAAAGTATTTTCAGCATTCAATTTTTCCTTCTCAGAAATCTGAATTTTAGCAGATTTCAAAGATTGTTTCCGATCTAATTCGGAAATATTATAGAAGTTAATTATGATTCCACCTTAATTACGTATTTTTTATTTCAATATAATAAATATAATATGTACAAATCTGTATTCATTTTCGACACATAAGAAGCTTTAGAAATATTATCTGCATATCGAAGGGTGACCATAATCACAGCAGAACTTTTGAATAAGAAAGAAAGATATGGATGAAAAATTTACCTTTATCCTACCTAACATTACATTTTATGTTTTTATGCCACATTTAACTTTGAGAGCGGAATTATTTTGTATTCTTAACAGAGAGAAAAAAAAAATTTAATGTAAACTAAAATATTATCTTACGTAGTTGAGTTAAACAATTTAGATCAGTTTCAGCTAAGAATCGGACCTACCTAACTTACTACCTTACTACTATACTAGTTATTATGGTCTTTGACACCCATTGTTTATTCGTAGTAACAAAATAAAAATTAATCTTATTTTATTTTTCAGATTCCGAAACGATGAGGAAAAGAAACATTTATAGTATATCCCAATTACCATTAGAGGGAAATTATTTTCAACGGCCACAATAATGCAGTTTTGACATTTTATATTGCAACTTTTTTTAATACAATGACTAATAATGAGACTTAATTTTTTTTTCACACAACCGAAAATTCTAAACCTTTTTTCTATTACTAAGGGCGCTTATTCCTGCCTATAAAAATATTCAGCCAATTTGTTTTTTTGGACATTCCTCATTGTACAAAATAAAAATACACGTGACTTTAGGGTGGAAGGGCAGGTGTGTATACTGCCCGGCATATATATTGGCAAGAGAAAGAAAGGGACAAAAGATGCGCAGTAGCCATAAACACTAAGTTTATGGCTACTGCGCATCTTTTGTCTCTTTCATTTCCTTGCCAATATACAGTGCCTTTGGTCTTGAACTAGCGATAATTTAAAAGCGTGTAATACACCTAATTTTATCGACAAAAACACCCACATGTTGTGGTCTAGGTTCCCTATGTATTTGCATAAAATTTTAAGGCATAATATGTCATAGCATAATATGATTTCGCCGAATGATGTTTACGCATAATATTATTTAGTCATAACAGCTTATGCATAATTTTTTTATGCATAACTACTTTAAGCATAATCATGTTAAAGCATAATATTTTTTTAGCATAAATTTAAACACGCATAATGTAATTTACGCATGTTTTTATAAACAAAAAAATCACGAAAGAACATTTTACCTAAAATACAAACTCCCGAAGCTAAAAAAACCGGAGGTTAATTGAGGGTTACATGCCAGCAGGTCGGTTCTGGTGCTTCGCCGGCCGCTGCCGCGGCACGCTCGCTTCGCTCGCTCGGCTCGTGCGTTTGTTAGTCGCAATGGAACCTAACCTCCTCCTCGCTCGCTACGCTCGCTCGTCGTCGCACCTAATAGACCTAAACAGATTTTCAAGATTTTTAACTATCGGCATTTTAACTTTCAGAGTTTCGAACTATCATCAGTCATTTAATAATCGATCTTTCAAGTTTCGGTCTATTGGATAATAATATCGACATTAAGGATTTTCGGTATTTTATAAATAGGTGTTTTATGACACGATATTTAGGCCGTATGTGTTGAGTTTATGGCATTTTAATACAATACCTACCCCTTTTGCATGAAAATAAATGAGTGCGTAAAAATATTTATTCTTATTGTTTTTTATTTTTATGTCTAAATAATATTAGGCGAATAGACAATATGCCTAATAACATTATGCGAAAACAAATTAGTCTTAATGATAATTATGCTAATATAAATAGTATGCCAAAAAACAATTATGCGAAAGTATTATTATGACAAAAAAGATTATGCCAAATCCGTTATGCCAAATCAAATTAGGTATAAAACAATTATGCGAAAACAAGGGATCCCTGTGGTCTATCCCCACTCCTGTTGGAATGGCCGCCATTTTAAATTTGACTTTTTATTTTAGATGACCTTGCAGAAAAATATTAATTTCTCCGGATTTAGAAGTCCTACAGTTATAACAAAAATATTTTTTGAAAGCTAATAATATTACCTAGTAATTTAAAATTAAATGTCTAAATTTTTTTGTTTAAATACGTCATAAAAAATTACTGAAATAAAATTTTATACGAAATTTGTGCGATTTTTTTGAGTTTTTATTACATTTATCAAAAACTAGGACATTAATGTCCACTTTTTTTGCTTAATTCAAATAAACAGAAATATTATCTACAAAATGATTTTAAAATTTATTGCTCTATGTTGCATATTTCGTGAGTTATTTTTGTTTGAACTATGACCCTTACGTAACCAAAAAATGATTATTTTCGAAAATGGACATAATTACAAGCATTTTGAACATATTTTAAATTAGGTTGATAATATTATCTGAATACTAATTTCGTCAAATGATAAAATCTAGTTTTTAGAATTTTTTTTTTATTTATTTTCGAAAATAACCATTTAGTACTTGTCAGGGTCATATTCAAACAACAATAGCTCTCGAAATATGCAACATAGAGCAATAAATTTTTGAGTTGTTCTTTAGATAATATCCCTGTGTATTTGAATAATGCAAAAAAAGTGAATATTAATATCCTAGTTTTTGAGAAATGTAATAAAAAGTCAAAAAAATCGCACAAATTTCGTATAATTTTTTATTTCAGTATTTTTTTATGACGTATTTAAACAAAAAAATTAGACATTTTATTTTTTAAATTACTAGGTAATATTATTAGCTTTCAAAAAATATTTTTGTTATAACTGTAGGACTTCTAAATCCGGAGAAATTAATATTTTTCTGCAAGGTCATCTAAAATAAAACGTCAAATTTAAAATGGCGGCCATTCCAACAGGAGTGGGGATAGACCCCAACATGTGGGTGTTTTTATCGATAAAATTAGGTGTATTAAACGCCTTTAAATTATCGCTAGTTCAAGACCAAAGGCACTGTATATGCCGGCATCTGTACCTAAGTCTTAAACCTCACCACGTATCTCCAAGTTTTGACTTTTAACCAGCCGGACCGTACAGGACCAAGGGGTCAAGTTTGCTATAATCGTGACTAACGCCGTAATCGTGTTTCAATGGTGTTTGGATGGTAATGGTTTTTGACACAATTCTTGTTTTTGTAAACCCAAAATTGAAACACATTGTTTTTCCTAAAAATCCAAACCCGTTAGACACTGTGTCTCAGTTTTGGGTTTAAGAATCAAGAACTGTGTTAAAAAACATTACCGTTCAAACGCCATTGAAACACGATTATATGATGTTAACAATAGCAGACTTGACCCCCAGTGTGACCACCATTCCAAAACAGTATAGTCCATCCGGAGAGGAGCCAACCGAAAATAATCATTAAGTAAATATTTTGTGTTGCGCGCCGCTGCTGGCCAAAAGGGGGGTTTGAATGAATATATAGAAAGGTTATAATATGGTTGGTCAAGAGTAGTAATAATCCTATAAGTGCAGTAATATTCTAAATGCGAATGTTTGTACGTTTAGAGATACCCAAACATACAAACTTTGGCACTAACTAACATCTAAACTATTCTAAACATTCAAATGTTTAGAATCTAAACACTTTTGAATGTTTGGATTGGTCGTCCAAAAAACTTACGCCGTAGGCATAAGTTGATAGTCTGTAGTAAGTACCTATTTGTAGTGATATATAAGGTTCTTGGTTTGCACCAAACGGTTGTTTTAACTTTTTTTTATGTCATTTTAACTTAAATGTAGGTAGGTTTTAATGTTAACGATGCAACATGTTTAGATTATAGTGCATATCAGAATTCAAGCGTAGACAAGAGTCTATACAAGAAAAACATTTGAAGAGTGGCGTTTCATATTTGCTCTGTGGAGTGTCTTGAGTTACGCCGACGCCAACACATTGCTGCGATCGAGTCGTCAAAGGGGTGGCACATATGAAAATAGGATTAGAATATTTAGTACAAAATACAAATAGTAACTTTACAGAAAACGTCCGTGTGCACAAGCACTTTATATCATATCAGTAAATTCTATTTTTTGGAACCAAAACGATTTTCCTTTTTAGGGTTCCGTACCCAAGGGTAAAACGGGACCCTATTACCTATTAATAAGATACCATCACTGTCCGTCTGTCTGTATGTCTGTCACCAGGCTGTATCTCATGAACCGTGATAGCTAGACAGGTTGAAGTTTTCAAAGATGATGTATTTTTGTTGCCGGTCTATAACAACAAATACAAAATACAGAATAAAAGAAATACCCATTTAAAGTGGGGCTCCCATGCAAAAACGTGGTTTTTTTTTTGCCGTATTTTGGCACTGAACCTTTTGTTTGCGAGTCCGACTCGTACTTGGCTGTTTTTTTTGCTATTTTCATCTCAAACTGCACTCCAAATTCCAAACAAGTAAAAAATTATTTTCAAATATATTATGTGTCACGTCAGCCTCGGAAAACGCTCTCCTCCCTTTGACTTTTTTGTCAACAACAAAACGTTTATTTTGCCGGAAATCGCTGGCAACCCTATATCCGGAGCAAATGAAGCGTAGATTTTCCACCTTTTAACGTACGTTCTTAATGGTATGACTGGGCGCCTTCCCTCTAAAATAGTGTGTATGACCGAAATAAACAACGAACACTGCATCGATTTGTTGAAAATTTTTAGAAAAATACCCTTTGAATTTTCAGTTTGGTGCAGTGTATTGGTCTATATGGAGGACTGCAACAACGCAAACATAAAAATTGTCAGTATAGATAGATTGAATAGTTCTTAAATATGTCTCCCACGTACCTACGGCCCATTTGGGACGATAAGTACTTTAATTATGTTATGTTAAAACATAACATTGAAAATGTTTAAGATTTCGTGATAGAGTATAGTGTTCCGATTGCGTATATATGTTACTGTAAAAATCCGTTTTTAGTTAAAACGCGTTTTCTCTAGTATAAACTAGTTTGAACTAAATGCCTTTGTAAGAACTAGTTTTACCTAGTTAAAACTAGAATTTACTACAACGTATATTTTAATCCTTCAAGGAGAGAAAATGAGACAATATATTTTCCATTTTGTGTTGTGCGGCCCGATGATGGGGCCGCTCGAGCGTTGAAGGATTTGAAGAAGAAAACTCTGAAGTTGTTAGAAGAGGTAAGAGCTACGCGATAGAAAGAGAGGCAACCTGTAGATGAATATAACTGTAGGCAAGGAAGCGATGTGCGACTTAAATTGCACTTTATTGTGTCTGAGCAAGAGTCGCTATTTATATAAATGACTATGCGGAGTGAATTTTCTGTACTTTGTACTATTATGTATTCTGTGCCGCGAGACTCAACCAATTTGCCATCAATATTATATACTTGGTTATATGCATACATTTTATGGCAAACGTAGTGATATATTTGGGTAGTAATGACACAAAACTTTGCTAGTTAAAATTTGGTGCACGCTTGGCCTTTTTGGGTTATGAAAGGGTTTTTGTAGTGCAGGCATGACTTAAATAGCCCGAAAGATTTTGGTACAGGTTTCATTTATTTGTAAATTATTATATTTTTTTGGATGAGGCTGTTTAGGGTAATGATAGATTTTTTGGTGGTCATTGAATTTCATCCCAATTTGAATATTGCTTATGTTTTAGTGTGTGTAATACGAAAGCGTGCACACGCACACTAAAACCATGTGCATGTGCGTGCACGCCTAACATAACAACATTCATAGCCGACGGGCATTAGTAAGATGAAACAACTGGGTGGGACCTATGTGGATTGGTGGGTAAAATAAAATAAATATTTGTCACTAAATAATCCAGCCCCCTACTCACCCCCCACTCAAATGGCCATTACTAAAAAATTATGATAGTAGAATAGAATGACAATGTACGCAATTAGGATGCAGCCATGTATTTTAAGATCATAATTTTTACGCTCACGTTGAAGTCTACGAAAATATACTCTCTCCATTCCTATATTTCTCCTAGAACGCTAAGAGCCATTATGTAATCTTTTATGAGGCCTTAAATCATGAGGCAACATTAAGGATACTCTCTGGGTACCCGCCAGGATGTTCAAATCATTCGCCATGGGGTATCTAATGAAGGAACTTTAGTGTTTCTCTCCGAGTTGTAGGTGTATAAAGACAATAAAATTGTTGTCTTATTAACTGCAAAGAAATAAAAACAGTAAACGATAATATTCCATTATCTACAAACTGACAACTAATGTAAATGTAACATTATATGGAAATTACTGCGACCGAGTAGTTGACCTTGACCTGAAATATGAGTTTGTTTTTGAATAAATATCTGAAAAACAAAAATTAATACGTAATGTGGTATTTACACATGGCGACATGGCAGGCAACTTAAGTCAATTAGCGCTTTTTATCGACGATCGCTTGTAAAATCGAAACGCTATCTCATTGAACTTAGGTTTGCGATCAGATTTTACAAGCTAACTATGACTAAAGTTGCCTGCCACGTCGCTCCATGTAAAAACCTCATAATGAAATTCTAACTATACCTGGTTATTTGTAAAACACCAACAACCTCGTAGGAGTAGATTACTACCATCATAAACAACAACATTAGTTCTACGACTTTTCCGAAATCAGACAAAAAAAAATTGACTTTTCATACAAAACTCAATCAGCTGCTGTTTAGACATTTTGTATGGAAAGTGGATTTTTTTGTATGTTTTCGGAAAAGTTGTAGAACAAATGTTGTTGTTTTGGATGTTAGTAATCTACTCCTGCGAGGTTGTTGGTGTTTTACGAATAATAATAATAATAATAATAATAATAATAATAATAATAATAAAGCCCTTTATTCCGAAATAAAAATTTACATTTTACAATTGTAACAGCAAAACTACTCGCTACTGTTAATAAAGATTATGATTTGGTTATTACAATATATCCTTTATTTCGGCGTGCCTTTGGGCAAAGGCCTCCTCCAGCGCCTTCCATTGTGTCCTATCTTGTGCGACTCGTCTCCAGTTTGGACCAGCTGTTAGTTTCAGTTCGTCTTCCCATCTTAGGTGCTGTCTGCCTCGGTTCCTTTTACCATCTCTGGGGTACCATTCTGTTATTCTCCTGCTCCATTTGTCATTTTTATCTCTCAACATATGGCCTACCCATCTCCACTTTTGTTGGTCGACTCGAGTGAGTATGTCGGTGAACTTTGTTTTCGACCTCAGATCCGTGTTTTTGACTTTATCCTGACGTTTGCAGCAGCACATAATCCTCTCCATTGCTCTCTGTGTTATGGCAAGTTTTTCCCTTAATGCTCTCGTGAGGGTCCAGGTTTCGCATCCATATGTTAAACAAGGTAGTATACAGGTGTTGAATGTCTTTCTCTTAATTTCCATGCCCAGGTCTTTAGATTTAATTATTTCTTTTAACCACCAATATTTTTTCCATCCAGTTGCAATTCTTAGGTTAATTTCTTTCGACATTTGGTCTTTAGTGGAGATAACTTGGCCAAGGTACATGTAGTCTTCCACATATTCTAAGGACTCTCCATTAATTTTGATATCAACCTTTGTGGTGTTCGTCATCAATTTGGTCTTGCTGGTGTTCATTCTTAGCCCGACTGTTGAGCTCACTTAATTTAAACTGTTTATCATGCATTCAAGATTTTCAGGGTTTTCATCTACGAGTACAAGGTCGTCGGCAAATCTAAGATGGTGCATTTTTAATCCATTAATATTGACGCCGTATTCGTCCCAACGTTTTACGAATAACCCTGTATAAATAAAGCTTTGAACACACAATATCGAAGTTTTCGGACAACACTTTATAGTGACATTTTGGTTTATGAGACAAATAACTCGTTTGCTTTCGTATGGCGGAACGAAGTGCCCAAAGCAAGCAATTTGAGAGCTAATCCAGTGACGTGGAGCATAGGGGTTTTGGGACGCACTGAGAATGTTACAGTCAACGTTTGTACTCCATAATAGGTGCTAATCGTATGGATGTTTGCGAAACGTAAGTCGGTTTAGTTAAATGTACCTATCTGCAAATGCAGTTTCAAGTGTTGTTTATAAACTATGCTTGCTGAAATCTGTAGATGCAAAGTAGTTTTAACTGCAAAATAAAGCTAGAGATTTGTGATGTTTAATGGATTGGCTAGAGGCCAAGTAAAATCAACATAATATTATTTATCCACTGAACTAATTAATGTAGTATATAGGTATATTTTATTTCTCCGTGCTTCTTTATCCGTCTTAATCATAATTAAAACATTAATAAAAACTTCATTAACATCATAATCTACTGATAATATATAATGGAGTTTATAAATGCATAAAATGTATTAAAAATATTAGGATCTGCCCGAAAATACATATTTTTTATTTTTATTGGTTTAAGTGCCTATTTGTAAATGTTAATTAATAGTACCATAATAGTACTGTCAAAAATTTGCTATACCTAAATGGTCACTAAGTCATGCACTTCATTATTGTAACACCACTGTACACTTAGTTGCAAATAAACATTTGATTTGATTTGATTTGGATTCTTATATTTATTGAAGTACAAAATTAAATTGTTCATCATCATCATCATTATATCAGCCGCACGACACCCACTGCTAGGTTACGTAGTACTTATATCTATTCTGTGGTATAGATCTCCCCCAAGGGTCTCCAAGACGATCGGTTCTGCGCTCTCTGCATCTGGATGCAGAGAGCGCAGAACCGATCGGCTTCCCGCGACCTTTATCTGATCGTCAGTCTCTTAGAGCATAATTGGTTAAATGCTCTAAGGTCAGTCTACCTTGTCGGGGGCATTAGATTGTTACTCTTAATAACTCATTAAAATACATACTTTCAAAAACTAATAGGGCTTAAGTGTCCACCCTGTGAGAGTCATACAAAATATTACCGTCAAACTAAACGAAAAAACAAAAAAAAAATTTTTTCATGTCAGTACATGAAAAAAAATTTTTTCTTATTAACTGGACTGGCTGTCTGTTTGATTTGACAGCAAAGTTCTTGTGCCTATTTAAAACGCCACTAGCGTGAGTCTAAGAACTATCTTTCACGTGTACAATGAAAATGGTTGCCGTGATGGCCTCTCCAGACTTCAGACATTAGTACCATGTCCCTCACGCTATGCTCCCGCTACGTCCTCAGCGCCAAAATGGCGGAAATCAAATAGGCACAAGAGCAGTTTGACAGCAGCCAGTCCAGTGTAATATATAGAATATGCAGATCAGTGCCGTCAAAACATTCCAAAGCGTACGAGCCACTACGAGCCACTTGACCGGGTGTTATCTCAGTTAGTGTTTTGTAATGAGGTCGAGTTGTTTAGACATC
The DNA here is from genome assembly GCA_943789525.1 of Agriphila geniculea. Lineage (NCBI taxonomy): Eukaryota > Metazoa > Arthropoda > Insecta > Lepidoptera > Crambidae > Agriphila > Agriphila geniculea. The sequence goes on along the minus strand of OX038872.1, from coordinate 30,037,779 downwards.
TGCGTCCATTGTGTGTTCGGATTGTGCTACAACTCGATATAACTTAACATGCTAGCTTGCCTATGTTTATTTAGGTCGGAACTTCCCTGTACAAGCTAGGCAGATTAACACTATCCTCATGTTGGATAACAGCTACCAATATCAATTTTAATTGATCAAAATATGTATTATGAATATTATTAAGTTAAAACCCATTTGATTAGCGACATACAAAAATTGAGGTAAGTACAATATTTCTATTCCTTGAATCTGATTAAACTGACGAAGGTGAATGAATCTGGTGATGATTGGTTATTCATTGAAGTTGTATTCTTTTACATTGACAATATCTTCACAAATCGTACCAGTGCCAAGTTATTACAATTAGGTGTCAATCAGAACTGTATCAAATATAGGTATGGACTTTAGAGTAAAAGTGATGGACAATCGCAAATAATCGATGAAATTGTACAATTTGAATTCGATATTACAACGTTGGGAAACGTCGAGTAATCTGCCTCAGATTTCAAACTGCCCATCGGCGTTATGTGATTTATTATAAACATCGATTATTCAATCCTAATCAAGGCATAGAGAAATGGGTACGATATAACAAACAACCTAGCTTAGATACAAATAGTATTGACTTATGTCTAGAGGCAAAATTTGACTATAGTTCGAAAACGTAGGTTTTGGAATAGGTTTAATCATTACAATAAGTTAGGGATTCAGTAAGTATCCTTACTAATATAACTAAATTCTCTTTAGGCTGTGCTAAATATCCTTACTGTAATATAATAGTAATATTACAAATGCGAAAGTCAGTTTGTTTGTTTGTTACGTCTTCACGTCTTTAAGCCCGCCGGTAACGATCAATTGCGATTGTCAATTTTTCCGTCAATGCCATTGTTAGAGCAATTGACAATCGCTTCAATTGCACGCGTAAACGATCAATTTTCGCATCAATGCGCGTCAATGTCGTAAAAATTGACAATCGCAAATGATCGTTACCGGCGGCCTTTACTACTGTACCGATCATCATACATACACGTTTTAAGGGGTATAAAACAGGACAAAGGGTAACTTTCATTCCGAAAAAGAACTATTCCTGAGGGATAAAATAAAAACTGTCCACGCAGATGAAGTCGCGGGCGGTCGCTAGTGAAATTTATATTCCATGATATTTGCTGAGTCACTCCATTAAAAATCAATCATAAAATAATGAGAGTAACAGACTACAATATTAGGTCAGTTAAAGAGTTTGTTCCATAATAGTCTTCTACATCAATAAATTAAACTTTGAAAGAGAATATAAGTTTTTATGAGTTTCAGGGATTAATATAATAAATAGGTAATAATAAACAATTACTACATATTGACTATTCTAACATCATAGTTGCACTAAAGGCCGCTGATAACGATCAATTGCGATTGTCAATTTTTTCGTCAATTTCATTGTTAGAGGGATTGACAATCGCTTCAATTGCAAGTGTAATGATCAATTTTCGGATCAATGAGCATCAATGACGTAAAAATTGTAAGTCGCAAATGATCTTTACCGCAGCGCTTTATAGCAACGCGGCTTTCGATCCGGATGGCGCGTTGCTCTAAGTAGTCATACCATTAAATAAAATCACTTTGACATTTCAAGCTAAGACCGAAGGCGTAAAGTTTCGAACTTCACACATGCATTTACAGTTGCTCAGAGCAGGTGCCTGTTACTGTAAGCAAACTAGTTGTACATGGCCGAGCCGATGTGAGTGAAACTGAGGCAAGCATTTGAGATAGTAACAAGGGAAATGAAATAATTACTATTTCCCTTGGGCCACCTAGTTCTACTTTTAGCTACCTAAGAAAAGGTCCGATTTGATAGAACTACAGCTACCTATTATGGAATTTATTTTCCGTTTAGAATCCTGATTCAAATGGTGAACCCTATATTGAATGCAACGCTTATCAAAGCTTCGAAATATTAAACTCATCGTAGTACATTTCGATGATTAAACTATAAGATATAACGCTTAACTAAGTATTAAGCCTTGTCAACAAACAAAACATCTACGAATCGAAAATATCCTTTCGACGCATAGTGCCAGAAACGCAAATTACCGTACACACCATGTTTTCAACAGCAAACTACCAGATATGCAAACGAACAATTTTTTTCTGCAAATGACCAGTATTTAATTTATACGCATAGTGCCAAAAACGCAAAGTCCGACCTGGGACTTATAATTATTTTGTCACTGAAGTTTGCCTTTGTTTATTTAATCTTCTATTGCTTATTTACGCAGACGTTTTTGACTGAGAACTCTTACAACGTAAATTGCAGGAGTAATTCACAGAAACAAGGATTTTTAGAGTAAAAATCTGAAGATATTATTTTAGTGAATGAAATAAAATCAGGTACCTATGTGATAAACTCTACTTATGTTATACAAAATAAAGAAGGGTAGCACCACGCCCCTTCAAGATATATTTTCTTCTTTAAAAAATAGTTTCTGACTCATGCAATAATCGACGCTACAGAAACTTAATACCAACTAACTATACACCGTATATCTGCTTCTAGTTTCCGTCTCGAATGTCAGCCGAATTGTCCCACTTAACTAAATTCGGGACACGCTCGAGTTTCCGAGTGTTAACCGCTAGTTGTCTTTGGGGCTATCCGGGGCGTCCCCCAGGGAGCTTCGTTTGTGCGGCGAGGAAGACCAGATGTTTGGGCTTAAATGGATACTGCTGGGGCCAATTTCTAATTGGGATTGTCATCAATTTGTTCCTAAGTCTCTTGAAGCCTATGTTTGAAAATGTTTACATGGCCTTTGGGATAGTTGAAACGATATTAACAATATTAAGATGATCGCATAGAACGTAAGTTATTTTTTAGGGTTCCATACCCAAAGGGTAAAAATGGGACCCTATTACTAAGACTCCGCTGTTCGTCTGTCTGTCTGTCACCAGGCTGTATCTCATGAACCGTAATACCTAGACAGTGGAAATTTTCACAGATGATGTATTTCTGTTGCCGCTATAACAACAAATACTAAAAATAGAATAAAATAAATATTTAAGGGGGGCTCCCATACAACAAACGTGATTATTTTTGCCGTTTTTTGGTACGGAGCCCTTCGTGCGCGAGTCCGACTCGCACTTGGCCGGTTTTTTAAATTTACGATGACCCGGTTTCACACGTTCCGGTCAGCACTATCTTCTGGTTTAATTAAAACTAAACAGAATATACATTATATTGTAGTCCTTATATAAAAAAGTAGCAATGTGTCACATCCATCTTTTGGGTACAAATATACATTGCTACTTCTTTTTGGTACAAAAAAGTCTTACCAAAGAAAAGTAGCAATGTATCACATCCATCTGTCAAATGAAAGCGATTACGAAAGCCATGTAAGTTAGCCGGTACGGCCCCTGGATGGTAATGAAATCCCTGAAGCGTTTTATAAATTAGTGTTTGAAAGAATTTAAAATAACACCCGAAATTTGTTGTGTTAGGATATTTTCGTTAAAATAAGATCTAGACTAATTCACGTTCATTCACTTGTGGTTGATAGGAAGAAAAAAACATACTTTAGCTACAAATTGAATTTTCACGTACAAAGACTTAAGACTACTAACTTAATGATGAAAATTATCCCTAGAAAAAGCCACTCGTGGCCACTCTAATGGCGAGGTCATCCCGTCCCGGCTTTTTCCTGAAATGTCCTGGTTAATTACGACGTCTTTGGTTGACGGATTTGCTGCTGTTAACGGAATATACTACTTAAGTCTGTAGATTAAGGTTGAGAATTGGTGTGGCAAAAAAGGTGAGTGCTCACTAATGATTTTCAGTTTTACAGGTAGTCACTCTAGCTTTGGCTTAAGTTCGAGGTTATTGTGAAAAAAATTACACAATAGATATAATACACTTTTATTCATTTTTCGATCGTTTTATTATTATGTTTGATTACAGCCATTTATTAACGATGCAATAATTTATCATAAAAAAACAACTCGTGTCAATCCCCCGCCCGAGTTTCTATTTAGGGTTCCGTACCAAAATGGTAAAAAGGAACCCTTATGGTGTGACTCAGTCTGTCTGTCTGTCTGTCACAGCTGTATATCTCGAGAACTACTAATATTATCAACTTGAAATTTGGAATAGTTTAAAATGACATTTGCCCAACTATTTTGCAAATAAGAAAGAAATAAAAAAAAAAATTTCTTGCAACAGGGACTGAAAAGGGGTCTTAAAAATTTGAAGTGGGGTGATTAGGGCATGTGGGATATCATATGAAAGAACGCTGTTTGCACATTTTAAAACATTGCTTTCTTTTTTTTTAGGCCGCATAGTTTTTGACTTATGATGAAAAATGTAAAAAAAATACCTTTCCCCCTTTTATCTCCGAAGTTTGCAAAGAAAAAAATCTGAAATACGAGTAATTCTATGTGATAGTAGTTTATGTAAAGATTACAGGAAAAATAAAACGATGTCTCAATATAACACACTTTTTTACAAATTAAAAAAACAAACAAAAAATCATTAGTTCCACTACCAGTCGACAGATGGTGCTGACCTAGTAGTTAAGTCGCATGTAGTGCAAATGTTTAAATAAATAAATAAATAAATAAATAAATAAAAATGCTGACCTAAGAAAAAAAAATAGTTCCACTATCGGTCAAGAGATGGCGCTGACCTAATACTACAATAATATTGGTGACTGATTCTAATATTACCTACTATTTGCCGTACGAATAAACGAAGAATAAGTTTCTACTTAGTAATATAAACAGTTTGCAATGTGGAGTGGCTGAAACGTTTTTCAGTCACCATAAGCAGCTGTGGTTAAGATTTGTAAATTAACTGTCCGCCTGTTCGCCCTTCCACTTGTCTGCCGTTTATCCTACTTTTTTAAAGACTGTACTAAAGTAACATATCCAAATATATTTATGATTGTACGGAAACCTCGGTGCGCGAGTTCGACTCGCTCTTGACCTGTTTTATTTCGAATGAAGTTTAATTTATTTTAACTTTTAATCACATTTAAAAGCAAAAATATGACTTAGATCCATCATTTTTATCACGGTTTTTTTATCCATCATTTTTTATGGTCGTAGTTTTTGACTTGAATTTGTATGAACAGGAAAATAAAACAAATATCTTTTGTTCATCATGATTCCTTCGCAGCTTGGTGAATTGTTCAGATGATATTCTTATTTACATTTATCTGTGGTTTCGGGTCATATGATGGACAGTTCAACCAACATTTGTCTCACATCTCGCATTCCGAAAGTTGTGGAGCCGCGTGCCCAACATTCATTTGAGTCGTAAAAGTGAATATTTTATGTCGGTGTGCGCCTCTACCGCTTTTTATTCCGATGATATATGCCCGAATGCTGCGGTACATTCCATTGTTTTTGTTGTTCGCGTGTTGCGAAGGTGCTATTCCTTTGCGATGAAATATTTTTATTTTACGTTTTTGTGAGTTTTTGATGTTTTAATCCCAATGGTTGTTGGTGGGTAAAAACGGAAACAAATGAACGTGCGCACTTCAAATAAGAATAGTACTAAACATTTCTAAATAAATCTGGGGGCACGGGAGTGCCCAGGCCAAGACGAGGAAGCGAACCGCAAGGGCACTACCTACTTTTTCTCGAAGCGCTTCATCGTTTTTTGTACCCTCATATTAGGTTTGGAGTATATTAGATAAGCAAAATTCTTGGAATGTGATGTCAATAGTAGATTTATTAAATATATAAAGTTTCAGTTTGAAAAGGTTTTATAATATAGATTTTATTGATATCTAAAATACCCCGATTTCGTCACTGGCTCACTCATGATCATCAAAACTCAGTCTTAGAAAGCTGAACCCTCATAACTTGGGTTTGGATTACACCAGAAAAAACAAAATTTTTGTAATATGATGTCAGTAGTAGACTTATTAAACATACAAAGTTTCAATTGCATAGCTCTCAAACTTTGGATTTTATTGAGATCTAAAAAACCCCGATTTCGTCAAAACTTACAGATAATCATCAAAATTCTAAGGGTACTTCCTGAAGTCCTAGAAAGTTGAAATTTGGTATGTAAGCTAGTTTTAGTACACAAACAACAAAAAATATATAAAACTTGGAACTTTTACCCCCCACCCCAACCCCTTAAATTAGGGGATGGAAGTATTTATGAGACTTTCGCAACTTTTGATGAAAAAATAAGACATGTCTATCTGAAAAATCTTTGAATATTTAGTAATTATTTTTAAGATCTAGTAAATCACTGTTAAAGCAACGAAAAAATATTCATAAAAAAGAAATTGTGTTCATTTCAAAACTACTTCTCTCGTGGCGCAAACCTCACTCAGACTAATAGAGTCTGCGTGAGGTCAAACATGGAAACCTTTCTGATAAACAATAGTTCTTGTAGTAACGAATCGGCCAAGCCATATATTTTGACTAAGTGTAGAGTTTTTGAAGTTAGGGCTTGTAGAGTTAGGGCGCGTAGAGTTAGAAGCTTGGCTCTACATGAGGTCTGATAACTTTTTGACAGTGCGAGCCATATCGAAGTCTTGGCAACACTATGAAAATGATTTTGGTGGGATTCAATTTACTGCAATACCTAAGATTGGTGTTCTTTTCGTATGATGACTCAAAACCAACTTAAACTCAAAGATTATATATGATCAATCAGTTATAATAAGCATTTCGGAATCGTCAAATTTTTAGATTACTTCTAAATAATGAAACTTACTACTTTGAAGTGTAAAATATGATTAGAAGTTACTACACGTCAATTTACAGTTTTTAAGATGATTAATATAATGAAAATATTAGAGAAAAAATCGTCTCACCCGTAGCAACTCAGACGGGACTCGAACCCGCACCCTTAGGATTCCGGCCCAATGCACTACCAGTTATGCTACCGAGCCACTAATGGACTTGGCGAAATTTTCTAATACTTTCCACGTTTCCGCTGAAGATTTTACAGTTTTTGTATGGTGTCAATAATATATAAACTTATTGGAAAGAGTTAAAAAGATACTTGTACACCATATGCTACGAATTGTAGATAAGGCAATTTGTACTGTACGATATCGCCAGCAATTGACAAGAGCGTTTGATGTTACAAAGCTTCTTACTGGTGGCCTCGAATATTTTTTTCATTGGAGGGTATAATGCGTTTCATCCTGTGAAGTTAGGCATTAAAGTAAGTATGAACCTCTATACAAAAAAAAGTTGGGAGTTACAAGTCGTGATAAAGTTTGGCCACATGATAGAAACTGATCTGTAGGCTGTTTCTAACTAATATTGAGCTGGGCCAAACTATCTTTACATACAGTTCCATACAGCGGCGGGTTGAATAGCGCACTTTTCCCGGCTTCATTCTAAAAACTATAACAATTCAGGTTTAGCTAATAGGTCAATTAATGTGGTATCATTTTCGGATAAATCAATAACGTAGAATCTATTTCTGATATAAAAAAAAACCAATTTAATATCAGTTTCTGAAAAATTACACAATAACCAACATTTTTAAACTTAATTTCAGTATTTTCAAAAAATCTACTTTAAAGAAGCATTTTTCAGGTTAATTTGTTATATGCTTTTGTTATGTTAACTATATTTTATACAATTTGAGTCTAACCCAAGTAGTTTAAGTCCATTGTTTGCGGACATACAGCTAGTCAAAAATATGCATTTTTTCACAAAATAATAAACGGTTCCGCTTCGTTCAGAAACATTTCTCAGGTTTTTTGTTTATATTTCTGTAAAGTTAATTAAATTTTCTACAATTTGAGCTTAATTTGAGTAGTCTAAGTTAATTGGTTGCAGAGACAACTGGTTAAAAATGGGCTTTTTATTGAAATTAACTGAAAAAATCTTATCTTTGACTAGCTGTGTCTTTGCAACTAGTAAACATAGACTACTCAAGTTAGGCTCAAATTGTAGAAAATTTAATTAAATTTACAGAAATATAAACAAAAAAACTGAGAAATGATTCCGAACGAAACGGAAACCCCTTTTATTTCGTGAAAAAAATGCATATTTGACTTGCTGTGTCTCCGCAAACAATGGACCTCAACTACTTGGGTTAGGCGAAAATTGTATAAAATATAGTTAACATAACAAAAGCATATAACAAATTAATCTGAAAAATGCTTCTTTGAAGTAGTTTTTTTGAAAATACTGAAACAAGTGCCAATACCTAAACTAAAAAAATGAAGTTTAAAAATGTTGGTTATTGTGTAATTTTTCAGAAACTGCGTAATAAATTGCATTTTTTTAAACCAGAAATAAATTCTACGTTATTGATTTATTCGAAAATGATACCACATTTGACCTATTAGTTAAGAGCGTGCAGTCTGCACACTAGCGCCGCCATTGGAAATAAAATCATAGTGCTTAAATAAAAAAGAAATTATGAATTATCTCTCTGGAGTGCACTCTGAACAAGCTTTGCAGTACTTTTTATCACTTAAGCAATATTTTCTGGCCTGTTGTTTAGTTATATGGACTTTTATTGCGAAAAGTGGCCACTTTTAACAATAAAAGTCAATTAAAGTAAACGACAGGCTAGAAAATATTGCTTAAGTGATAAAAAGTACCACAAAGCTTGTTCGGAGTGCACTCCAGAGAGATAATTCACAAATTTGTCTTTATTTAAGCACTATGTTTTTTTTTTCTAATGGCGGCGCTAGTGTGCATACTGCGCAGCCTTAAACCTGAATTGTTATAGTTTTTAGAATGGAGCCGGGAAAAGTGCGCTATTCAACCCGCCGCCGTATGGAACTGCATGTAAGGATAGTTTGGCCCAGCTCAATATTAGTTAGAAACAGCCTACAGATCAGTTTCTATCATGTGGCCAAACTTTGTCACGACTTGTAACTCCCAACCTTTTTTTTGTATATCATACCTACTATTATGCGTGTACCCGTGCTCCACCACGCCACAGAATACCATAATATGACCACGCGCCTCTCTCACACACTTAATATTGAAATTATGTTCTACGCAGCTTCTCACTCGATGCTCCGAGCAGCCAATATGCTGAAACACATTGTAGTCAACGGTCTCTACAGATGATCTTATGAATATTCTTATACTAAATAATCAGGTTATTAATTCTTTCCACAATAATACTGATCCAAAATTGTACTGATGTTTATATCCGACCAAAAAGAAATATCTCACTTTGAAACGCATAGAAAGAATTGTGATTTATTGTGTTTGGTGAAAATTAGGTGACGCTGTATCACCAACACACTCTTTATTCATTACTTTATTCCGTTAAAAAAAAAGTCATCAATCCGATACATTTACAAGCGTCTCGTAATTGGAGCGAGTAATAAAAAGTAAGGGTAGCATAAAATAATGCCTCCGCTGAGATTCCATTATAGAATGCGCACAAATCTTATACAGAACCCATAAAAAATGACATAAAAATCAGGCGAAATTACCCCGCCAGAAAAACAGGCTTAGTTGATTTTCAGGTTGGCATTACAATATATTCCTGAGACGACCTTGTTTAACCATTACCACAGTTCCATTACTCATCGAGTTCAAAACGCATGCACAAAATGCCTTCATTAAATATAGGTACCTACCTACGTATAACTTTTCTCATCATTTGATGGTCACTTTATGAGTTCTTGCAATAAGCCGACGAAATATTGTATTCTTTTAACAAAATCATGCATGATCGTGCATGATGTTCGATTGCAAACATGAGATATCTTTATTTATTAGTAAGGATGTTGGGAAATATACGACCGATCATCTGGTCGGCGGCGGCGCGGCGTGGCAGCAGTTGGGTAGTGCGGCTGGTATTCTTCTTCTTCTTCTTCCCAGACCTTATCCCATTTACTTGGGGTCGGCCCTCTCTGTCCTTTTCTTCATTCGCTACGATTTAGCGCTATATCTGGGTCCAGATCAGCAACTTTCAGGTCTTTTTTAACCGTCGTCAACCAAGTAGTGGTGGTCTTCCGCGTCTCCGCGTCGTCATGGGAATATCCTAATCTAAGGCTGATTTTACCATGTGGTCTTGAGGCCGCCTCTGAATATGTCCGAACCATCTCAGGTGGCGTTCCACCAGTTTATCTGATGGGTGCTATTTTAAAACTGCCTCTGATGAACTTTCCTTTTACTTTAAGAGGCATTTTCTTGTCACACATTACGCCTGTCAGCTCCTTCCATGATAGTGTTATGATGTCCTTTAATAATCAATGTTAGCTACTGAGCTATGATTACTGTAATATGAAAATAGATGGGTTTACGTCAATTCAGGTGGTTTTCGGCTATACATAAAATTGTATCTGTGCATTTTCCTTATTATAAGTCTCTCGTTGATTGCAATCAGTGTTCTTGTACTTTCGACTCAAGAAAAATAAACCAAACACCATCCACGTAGACTGGCTTTAATCTCTGAAGCTGTCTAAAACAATAGTTATCTAACTAAACCGCAACTAGGTAGAGATTCTAGAGATGGCGCGACGCCGACGCCGCCCGCACACAAAACGCTCCAATTACGCGCTTGACTCGCTCGTATTGTGCTACACTGAAAGATATGTGACTGAAAACTATTTTCAAAGATATAATTACTGTGTACATCAAAAGAACCGAGACAAAACTAGACAGACATTTTGATACTATTCATAAACTCAACTCTGCAATTCAGTCGCTGTTAATGTTAAGCATTTTGATAGAGAAAGATACAAACTATAATCAAACTTAGCGGCCGCCCGCGGTTTCACCCGCGTGGTTCTCGTTCCCGTAGAAATATCGGGATAAAAAGTATCCTATATTTTAATCCAGGATATTTACTATGTGTGTGCCAAATTTCAACCAAATCCGTTCAGTAGTTTTTTCGTGTTGAGGAACAAACATCAAAACCTACAAACTTTTACATTTATAATTTTAGTAGGAAGTAGGATATCATAAAATTGACATCTTTTAGGGAAAATGCTCGTATCATTTTGCTAGAATTGGTACTGATCACACATATCATAATACTATGTGCTGCTGGACTTAGGGTTTATAAAATGAAATCTCCATTTTTTTAAATTCATTTCTTTGCATAGAGTATCTACCTCTGTGACTATTACTTCAAACTATTTCTGTGTGCGGTTTTAATTAACGACCATCGTCCAAGTATTAAAGAGTGTGTTTAGCGGGGATTGAATGTGGAACCGAAAAGCAATTAACACAAGATCCAAATTACAGCGGCTGCCACGCCGACCACCTTTAATTTTGTTTGCACTATGAATTTTATTCACAAGCTGATTGGTGTCAGTCAAAGTATAGATCTAGCTAGCTTTTTAGATACCTAAGCTAAATTTGCCGAGATTTTGTATTTTTGATTTGTATTCATTTTTTTTTAAATTAATGGGTTTGCTCTTGACCCTAGTCTAGCCCGAAAGCAAAGACAGGGTCTACGATGGAGTGAGCTTGCCCAGAAGGTGCCTATTCACTCTGGCTATAAGAGTTTTTACCGACTTCAAAAGGACGGAGGTACTCAATTCGACCCGTTTTTTTTTTGTTTTTTGTATGTACACCAATTACTCGAAGACGGATGAACCGATTGAAATAATTCAAACGTTATTAGATTAGATTAGGTAAACTTTCAAATTGGTCCCATTTTTTAAACTTTTGAAATCGGTTCAGTACTTTTCAAGTAAACTTGAAAAAAGCACGAAAATAGTATGATTTTTGTGTGAACTCCCTCGATGATCAGTCGTATAACTTCTTTGTTTATGAACTGAATAAGATAATTATTTTTTTGTTTGAAAAGGGATATCTTAAGTGTAGTTCTTTAACCGACTTAAAAAAGGAGGTTCGTAGTTTGACCCGCATGTATGTATGTTTCTCCGCGATTAACTCACGTTTGGCTGAGCCGATTTTTCTACCTAAAAAATATACCTACACTACCTAATACAAAAGGTACACACTAATAATTAAAAAATTGTTTAAAAAAAACAATAAACCGACTTCAAAAAACCTACCTCTAAAAAGCAAGAAATAATATTCGTAATAATAAAAACACGTCTATTGAAATCGGGTGGGGCTTTTAGAATAAAAAAAAGGAATTTGTACTCCAGCCCCACCCGACTTCAATAGAGGTAGGTTTTTTGAAGTCAGTTTTTTATTTATTCTTATGCTCTGACCTTGAAAAGAGTCAGGTTGTATGCGCTTGGAAAGACAGACGCCGGCAGGGAATTCCATTCCTTAGCTGTGCGCCTTGTGCGCATTATAAACGATGTTGAGTAGCGTTTGGTACGCAGAAGAGGTATGTCAACCAAGAACGGGTGGTAACCTGCAGTGCGTCTGGATGTCCGATGGTTTTATGTACCTGCAGACGACGGCTCATCAGACAATACATGTTGACCTTGAGACTGAACTTTATGCCATACTAGGTAACACTACGTAAAAAAGCTGTTTTTTTAGTTCAAGTAAGGGTGATTCTACACGGTGCATGTAGTTTGTGCACGTTAAGGGTTGAGGGGTTAGTTGCGCGGGGTAGTGCTATGGAGCGGATGTGCGTGTGGTGTGAGTGTTCCTTTCTTAGAAATTGATTTAACCATACGAAGAATTTAAGAAATAATTGTGCAAACTTAATGGTAAAATCGAAAAATTTGTGAAACCTATGTAGACTAAGTTATGGTCGATTATATAGAACACTCATACCGCCCGCCTCGCGAAAACGCCGTACTTGATATCATACAATATACTAGACGTATGTTCAAACAATATGTATGGAAAATTTGTGCCTAATTTGTGAAAACTATTCGCAAAATAATCAATTCATTATCATGGTTAATTTGGATTTTATAAGGGTTTTTTAGGAACACTCACACCACACACTGTATGGTGTGAGTGTTCCTAAAATCACTAACTTTAACTGAATAATATTGAAATATTATTTCTGTATATTATAATTCGGATTCTGAGCAAATTTGTGACACATAAATCTTGACACAAAACATGCTAGATCAAGATCAATTAAACATTTTGTTTCTTTTTCAATGCTCGTGTGAGTGTTCCATATTTTGGCATTTATTTAACTAACCAGACCTCGTATACAAGTGGAGCATGCGTCCAAAATTGTGAAAAGTTTGTTCCTAAAATTTAAAACATAGTCTATTTCCGTAAGTGTTATACTTTAGTAGTTATCATTTTTCTTTATTTTCAAAGGAATATCTTATGTAGGGTGACCATGCATATGAAAAAAAGGGGAAAAAAACATTTGTTTAAGCATTTTATTACAAAAAAAGAGATAAACACGAAAGTTAAAAAGAAATATATGGATGATAACATGCAATTAAGGGTTGGTTTTATTGTTACCAGCATCTTTCTGTAACGGTAATTTTGTTACTTACGCTATAGCATTTAGGTATTACTTTTATTGGGCTCGACGACATCTTTTTTATTTAAGTTTAATAGTAGTTTATGACACTGACGCATAATGCAGGGTATTAAAACACGACTGTGTGTTTAAAAACCGAGCCGTAAGCGAGGTTTTTAATAGTATCACACTTTTTAATACCAAGTTATGTGCAGTTTCATACACTACTTTATCTACACTCACACAATTGGGATTGAACCTACTAAATAAAAGATGAACGTTAGAAAAGAGAGATAGAGACATTAGTACCTTGATACGAGTCATTTCCTTCTCTGCATCTAAAATATCGGGCGGAGTCAAATTTTCTTTACATTCACTGCAATCAGACATTTTAAAGCAAGAATTATTAACCTACGAATTTCAGTGCAACAAAATTAAAAAAAAACGAAATCATCACTTTTTTTTAATGCTCTAAAAAATGGCGCGCATTCCATAAGTAAAATAATAATGAGATAAGTGCATTCCAGCAAACTAAAGGCGGAAATACTATATTATTGTGTTGTGTTGTGTCGCGACAGAAAGCGTATCGGTTTCATACATATAGTATATGACTAGAAAACACTATTGTGTTGTGTTGTGTCGACACGACACACTGTAGTAATGTGTTTCTAGCCATACTAAATGTATGAAACCGATACGCGACAGATCGCAACACGAAAAAATTTTTTTTATTTCTTTCTTATTTGCAAAATAGTTGGGCAAATGTCATCTTAAAATATTCCAAGTTTCAAGTTGATACCATTAGTAGTTCTCGAGATATCCAGCTGTGACAGACAGACTGAGTCACACCATAAGGGTTCCTTTTTTACCATTTTGGTACGGAACCCTAAAAATCAAAAGTCCGGAGAAAAGGCCCGATTTCCATTGAAAAATCCTGAGATTTGTACCAGTTCGAGATTAAGGTACGTGGGGGGGGGGGGGGGGGGGTACGCATCGCCCCTCACCTCGCAAGAGAGTTCAAAATGACTTCAAGTAGTAAGCGGCCACGGAAAAAAAATATCCAATTATTAAAGAAGGTAGAGAACCTGCCGAAGTGTTTTTAAAATGTACTGTATTTTATTAAAACTTCTAAAAATCCTGAGATTTTCAAAATCTCACAAATCACAAATCCTGAGATATGGTAACCCTAAGCGGGACCCGCTCACGCGTTTCCTTCCACGGAGCATGTTTCCTTCCACGGAGCATGTAACCTGAGTGCGCAAGTGCTTAACTTGCGCGGGCTACTTGCACCGTGTAGATGCACCCATATGTTTAACATGACGTCCTGTCGTTTGTGTACTATTTTATGTTTAACTAGCTTTCGCCCGCGACTTCGTCCGCGTGGATATTCGAGAAAATCTTAAGGGAACCATTAATCAGGATAAAATTGTATCATATGTTTTAATTTCATCAAAATTCGATCAGCCGTTTTTAAGTGATTAGGCGGGTTAGCAATTTATACTTCGAAAATGAAGGGTTCTATACACAATTTCATCCCCCTTAACAACCTTTCGGGTGTGTGTGTGTTAATTTTCAATCATCAGCCTAAACACAAAATTTCTAGATCCTAGCTTCGAAACTGAGGGACTTTCATACAAACTTTGAAAAATCTTTTCTTAATGCACCCTTAGACCTAATAAGGCACTTATGTGCCAAAGGAGTCTCTAGACCTAGTGGTTTAGGCTGTGCCTTGATACGTGAGTCACAAATCAGTTTCTTCTTTTATATAATTTAGAATAAAATATTTGACGATTAATAATAAAAGATGACCACCTGAGTGGTGTAGTGGTCAACATGCCGCTTACCACGCAAGAGGTCCCGGGTTCGATTCCCGGCCGGGCAGAAATTGAAATGATGAATTTTAATTTCTGTGACGGGTCTGGGTGTTACTATGTATAATAAGTATATATTTAAAAAAGTTCAGTCATAGTAGAACCAAATAAGTAAGTCATCTTACTCATTATACGCACGAACGCGGTTTGTATGTGGGCGCGCCCGTACGTATGCGTCGTCGCACGCACACACTGACAAAATTTAAAGGTGATAAAGGTGCAACAGTCATGGCTGCGCCGTACGTAATCCCGCTCGCGCTCACGCACGCTTCACGCCGCTTACAGTACATGTACCATGCTTTCCAAAGACATTATTGCAAATAGAATGAGGATATATTTTACATTAACTTCAAATAATAAGGCATTTCGTACTTGTCGAAACAGACGATTTTTTTTTATATCAATTGTGTAATTTTGTTAAAAAATCATAAATTCCTACAGGAAAAAGTACTTTTAATGCCTATTATGGAAAGTTTTCAATTTCCGAATTTAAAGATTTATTATTTTGATAAGTGTAGGTAAATGAAAAAGTAAGAAATAGTTAATAGTGTAAAAAATAAAATTTCATTATCATTTTATTTTATTTGAATAAACATTATTTAGTAAAGCCACGTTTTAATTTATCCTATTTCGACTATAAGTTTTCTAATCACATAACATTACGTAGGCAATGAAAACATTGTAGTCAGTTCCTGAAAACAATGAATTTAATGTAAACTGTAATTTAACAGATAGATATGATACATTGCTACTTATTTTTAGTAAGTTTTTATTGGTGTCAAAACGAAAGTGCCATGATGTATCACATATACATCTGTCAAATTACAATTAACATTAACTTCATTATTTTAGTCGATAGACCCGCTGGTTTACGTACAAAAAAATATAAAAAAATCTTTGCATTATAGTTCCCTGATGCTTACACTACAAGGAAAAAAATATTTTGTATAGAGATTGACTGTGCATTTTTTGACGATTGAATAAACTAGTGATGTGACAGCCCTACGTGTTTAAGCTGTATCGCTCGCTCGAGGCTCGAGTTGGCCTACTTATTTGGTTCTACTATGGTTCAGTTGTCTAGCACCCATATTACAAGCTTTGCTTAGTTTGGGGCTAGATGGCGCTGTGTGAAATTGTCCAAGCATTTATTTAATGATTATTTCACGATTTAAAAATGCTTATTATGTGAGCTCATTTAAATAAAGATATTTTCATTTCATTTTATTTCTAAGATGTAGTAAGTAAGTACCTATTATGATGAAATGCACAAATTCATGCAATTATTTTTAAAGTTGATATTTGTAATGTTCATACAATACATTAAAAATAAACTTAGATCAGAGAAAACATAAAAACAAAATTGGCACGTAAAATTCAAGCCAATTTGGCCAAAGTAAAATATGTAGTCGCTTACTTTGCCGGCAAAGAAAACGGTTTTTTACGTCATCACTATTTGCACTATGTGATGTGTTAATAAAAATTAAAAAAACTGAGAATTCCCCAAACGATTCAAATATTGATAGCCACACGGTCGAACAGATTCAGCTGCCCAAAATACGTGGAACCGTTTCAGTAAAAATACAAAACCAAATGTGGTAAACGAACCAATGTATTTCATTTCTGCGAAAAATTCTGTGCAGTAGAGCAACCCTTTACAAGTTATGTCTGGATAGTGTTGTTGAGATATCGACATACCTTATCGGGAATACGGGCCCAATTGAGAGGCCCGCATGTTTCGTTTTCACGGTCCCAAGATACTAATCTCCCAACCCGGGGATTCAGCTGTTCCTAATCTCAATTTAGTTAGCAAAATAATTTAATTTCTGATTTTACTATTCCGATAGATAATTTATTTATTTAGGCTCTAACAATAATAAAGTCTTTCCATGGTTCATGAAAATTATGAGTTATTTGTTAGATTTACTTGAAATTGTCGAATTTTAGACAGGTATTGACATTGTTCATAACAAAATTAATCGTATTTATAACAATATTGACAAATCTGTTGCATTGCATAGCGTGTTGCATTAAACGGTATCATCAAGTTTGATAGGTAAGTACATATTTTAAAAAAAACCGATATCGACCGACTACACTAGCTAGCGGTATAATTTACACTGTGGCGAGTCATACCTCACTCAGCCATGCGTGTGCTGTGTGGCACGTTGCCATGGTTCTCAGCTCAAAATAATTTATTTTAAAATAAAAATAAAAAACCGGTCAAGATCGAGTCGGACTCGCGCACCGAGGGTTCCGTTCCATCATAATTGTACCATTAAACCACACTGCAGAGTAGAATAAAAAAATTAGTATTGCAGTTTTAGGTCAGCGCCATCTCTTGACCGATAGTAGAACTAATGTTAACTTTTTAGAAATTAGATAATTTCTAAAAAAGTGTGCTATATTGAGACATCGTTTTATTTTTCCTGTAATCTTTATATAAACTGCTATAACATCGAATTATTTCAGATTTTTCTCTTTGCAAACTTCGGAGATAAGGGGGGGGGGGGAACGGTATTTTTTTACCATTTTTCATCATAAGTCGAAAACTATGCGGTCTAGAAAAAAAAGAAAAATGATTGAAAACGTGCAAACGGCGCTCTTTAATATGATACCCCACATGCCCTAGCCCCACTTAAATTTTTTAAGACCCCTCTTCTGGCCCTACTGTAAAAAAAGATATTTTATTTTATTTATTTCTTATTTGCAAATTAGTTGGGCAAATGTCATCTTAAACTATTCCAAATTTTCTATTCCAACTATTCCAAGTTGATACCATTAGTAGTTCTCAAGATATCCAGCTGTGACAGACAGACAGTCAGACTGAGTCACACCATATGGGTTCTTTTTTTACCATTTTGGTACGGAACTCTAAAAACAGTATTTTCACTGCGCTACACCTGCTTTGTCTTATTTTTATATGACACAAGTTTTATTAGTTAGATCCGGCTATGTAGCAGCAAACAGCTTTTCTTACATTTATGTTATTATTGCATCACCTGTATGTGTTCTTCCGCTGAATAAACCGAAGTTAGCTAAATGAATGTGCCCGCAGAAGCTGTCACTTCCGAAGGTGTGCACTTTAGAAATGTTAGCTCCTTTGGACAAACCACTGCAGCTCTCAAGTTAATGGGCATTTCATACGGGTGCTTGCTGAGAGATAGTAGTGCATAAAAATCTATCTATAAATGACAAGATATGCGCGAACAACGATAAAAAAATCATACAATCGAATTGAGAACCTCCTCTTTTTTTTGAAGTCGGTTAAAAATAAGGGTCAACTATTTAGTTTTTTTCTTTTGTTTAACTTATTTTAAATCAGTCATTGCATTGGTTGCCCTGTTTAGTACTATGTCAGACATTGTGCTTGGGTAAAGTATTACAAAGTGATAGACTCCTTCTTACTATAATAGCAACCTCATGGTGCAATAAAAAGGATTATGATCAAAACATTTTTATCTGTATAAAAACGTTTTTCAACAGTAGTCAGTGCTGGTGATATTTTTCCACAATCGGAACTAAAATTATTTCTCCCGGATTCTTATTTTCAATCGGTCCGTTGTCTGTGCTGGAGCCTGCAGGTATGCGGAGACGATTCCCTCCTCTATCCACTTTTGTACTATTTTTAGAGGGATAATGGGATTTTAATAGAGCTTTGAGTTTGCAGTTACGTTCATATTTTAAGATTTATCATAATATTCATTTTTAGTATTAATTATTGCGAGCTAAAACGATGGAAAACAAAAACAACTTGTTTTTGAGTTAAAACTTCACTTAAACGACTGATTTCTAACTTATAAGTACCTACTAAGATGGGAAATGGATGGATAAATATGTTTCCGTAATATGAGTACTAAGACACTATTATTTTCTAATACAAAAATTCAGCTTATAAAAATAGTATTGTGCGTGCAATAACGAATCATAGTTAGTTTACTACTTTCTTAAGTCATTGAATGACTAGTTTAGATATTTAAATGATTTCAGTTAGTTTTTATTCGTATAACAACCTTCACACTCTCGATTTAATAAATAATAACAAGATTAAATTATTTAGAAATTAAAGCTTCTAATATATCCGGAAAGCTTTCACATATGGAGTACCCACATGTGAAAGCTTTCCGGAGTTTAATTCCAAAAAATCTTTAATGAGAGAAGCCTCTTCAAACAGGAAAATTATATTTAAAAATCCTCTCGCGCTGCCGTTAATACCCCTCATTTTCTCTCAAAACGCAACTTAACATAATTCGCGAAGGCTGATGTAATAATAATCCTTTGGTGAGCGGTGTGGAAGAGCCCTTTGGAGGTTATTCCCGCTTGTCTATTAAGGCTTTATTTTTCAAATCATATTGATTTATCAAACATTCAGGTGAATTATTCTACTTCCCTTCACTTGATTATCAGTCACAGAGGTGCCTGGATGCTTTGTTTCTTTTTAATGTTGACCAGCAATTTTTTTCACGCAGGCTGAGGTCAGAGAAAATTGAGAATAAAATGAAACACTTTATTCCATTTAAAAACAATTGAAATAATGAAGAAAATGATAAATAATTATTTCAAGAAATAAGTTGTTAAAAAAATCTTCTTTTTAGTTGTTTCACTTTTAGCAGTCATGATCGTGTTCAAACATAGCTGATTGGTATAGTTTCACATTGCAACTTATGGTAATGTCACAGAATATAAAAAATCTCTATTTTAAATGCATTAATTTCAATGATATGTAAATATAAACAAGTTTTCACCGAGAAAATTGTATTACAGTAGCCACCAAATTTGCAATTCATGTAATAGTACGTGAATTATGCATGTATTTATTGAATTACCTAAGCAGTAGTGCCCAGTGGGACTAAACCAAACTCGAGCTTAAATGGAACGCAACCACACGGAAACTTGGCAAATGGCTTCGCATATTTGCTTTACAAATATATAATATATCTAGAGCGTGAGCCATGCATGGCTTGTTTGTATGGAAGTTTGTTTTCAGTCGCCATCTTGTTGGTTTTTAGCTAACGTTTGCTTCTACGATTTATGTTTGACTTAAGATTAAAGATTAAGCAGGGGAATTTATGCGTTTGCCTGGAGCCCATGAATTGTCATGTCTTATGGCGGGTCTATAGCGCGTGTTTTGCTCTACCACAACAAAACAAAAACATCTCAACATTCAACAAAAAAAGTATAAGGATTTTGATTCGCGAAACAATGTTTTGTTGATTGTGTAGGGCAAAACACGCGCTATGGAGCTGGCCTTAAACAAACTCAAATATCATGCATATTTTATTAATTGAGAAAGATAGGCATTTTAAGCATCATGTATTTCTATTCCTTTTACCTCCACCTTATATTAAGGGTTAAAGTATGAAATGGCCGTTTTATATGGAGAATTTAAAAGAATCCGCATTTTCCATACTTTCTGGATTTATTTAACAACCAAGATCGCTAATGTTTTAAAGGTTTTATACACAAATGTTCAATCACTTAGATAACTAATGCCACACGTGTTAAGTGAAAAAATTAAGTATCGGCTAAATTTCAATAAATACGGATAACTATATTTTTTGGTCCGTTTATTTCTACTAGTAGAACTAAACGGAGAAAAATATCCGTTTATTCCTACTAATAGAACTAAAAGGACTTTTTTGTCCCTTTAGTTCTTCTAGTAGAACTAAGCGATATAACTATACGGATACAATGAATTAAGTGGACATTTCTGCTAAAGAAAAAAAAAGTCACTTTTAAATATTTTTTTTAACGTTTAGGAAAAAAATCTGCAATATTTTTACTGCTGATAGTCGGCCGTTATGATAATAATTCGAAATAATAACAAGTAACCAAAGCATCTGTAACATCATACAAGCATCAGAGGCTCTCATCTCTGTGTGTGAGAAAAAAATCGTAAATTTCATACTTTATCCCCTATTACTTTAGAATGAAACATTAGGAGGTTCTTTTAAAATTGTAAAATGTTTGACATTCTATTTATAACCTTCTAGTTACCATAATAAGAACATATCACACCTACGGTGCTAAAGCGTCACTTCTGTAAATGATGTAATTTTTCAGGAGAAGCGTTTGAAAATTGGGCATGTCTGTCATAAAGTATAGTTCTTCTTAACTTAAAAAAATTAACTTGTTATATTTAACTACAACTTTAAACTTTATATCAAGGTAACAATAAACATCTTACAATTTTGTAATAAAAAAATATAAAAGTTTTAAATTTACAATCCTCCCAGAAGAGACGTTATGACACTAGAAAATCAATTAATTGGGCAAATGTGTCATAACAATATGTCGTTATTGCTCCAAAAGCATAAAAATAAATTTTCACAATTACTTTAGTCGCGTTGTAGCTCCAGGAGACTGCTAGCCAGGTATTGAAATACCGTTAAAAAAAATAACGATATAAAAAAAAATAAGTTAAAAATACCGTTAAAACATTTTATCGGTAAATTTACCGGTAAAATAACGTTAAAAATATTTTACCGGTAAAATTAACGTTAAATATAGCATTAAATTTAGTAACGGTAAAATTATCGGTTAAAAAATTAACGTTATTAATTGGAATAACGTTAATTTTTTTTACGTAACGTTAAAATTAACGTTAAACTAACGTTAAAATTAACGTTATTTCAGTAAATAACGTTAAATTTAACGTTATTTCTCAAATTAACGTTAAAACTAAGCGTTATTTATTGACATAACGTTAATGTTAAAGTTAACGGTAAAAAAAGTAAAAATTAACGTCATATTTAAAAATAACGTTAACATTCCCTGCTGCTAGCATACTGCTACTCGTGCAGGGGGGCCGCGCGCAACTGACCAAACAAACGTTTTTTCTCTAAGTGGCGGCTAGATTCGCGCCAAATCCATAAGAAAAAACCGCCCTCACGCGGAAAGTATACGTACTACACAAGCGACAATTATCCACCAAGTACTATGCGTGCCAAATAAGAATAGTATCGACAACTTCACGTC
This sequence comes from Agriphila geniculea, assembly GCA_943789525.1. Classification (NCBI taxonomy): domain Eukaryota; kingdom Metazoa; phylum Arthropoda; class Insecta; order Lepidoptera; family Crambidae; genus Agriphila; species Agriphila geniculea. The sequence continues at coordinate 30,015,627 of OX038872.1, read as the reverse complement.
ACTGGTCAATTTTGTACTGCCAGCAAAAATCCAATGATCGTTTGCCATGCTGATCGATGCCAGCAATAATAAAAATCATATTTTTATATATTTTGTTTCTTTTTATGCACATCCTATACATTATAAAGTTATCAATTCTACCAAGCAATAACAAAATGGTCCAGTGCCGTGAAGTTGTCGATACTATTCTTATTTGGCGCGCATAGTAAAGTGGTACATTAGTGACTTTATCTCATACTCAGTTCAATTTTGACAAAAATTGCATAAGTGACGTTGTAGCACCGTAGGTGCGATATTATGTTACAGGCGTCAGTCGTCGTGTTCTTATCGTATCGAGTCGATGGAATAAAATAAGATTGAGGTGGCAAAGTAGTGTGACCTTTATGAAGTACCTACTGAATGCAGTACATTCAGAGAACGGGATCCCTTGTTTTCGCATAATTGTATTATACCTAATTTGATTTGGCATAACGGATTTGGCATAATCTTTTTTGTCATAATAATACTTTCGCATAATTGTTTTTTGGCATACTATTTATATTAGCATAATTATCATTTAGACTAATTTGTTTTCGCATAATGTTATTAGGCATATTGTCTATTCGCCTAATATTATTTAGACATAAAAATCAAAAACAATAAGAATAAATAGTTTTACGCACTCATTCGATCGCATCATCTGCTTCGAGATTTAACTTACGTTAACATTTCAAATTGGTTGTACTTTACAAAGAAAATAAAATTGATAGAATCTTGATGAATAATATTTTTGGCGAAACAAGTGTCTTAGTTTAGAAATGTTTCAGTAGAACAATGCAGAGATTGAATATGATAATTATTTAATGGCCGCTGTTATCACAATCTGATTTTTAAAGTTTGTAACTTTTACAAGCATAACCATTTAGGAAGTAACTTGTTCTCAATAAACGTTGTTATTGCATACTTTTGTATATCTTTGTCTAAAGACATTTTTCTTTTATTATTTACAGTTTTTCATAAAAATTAATTATCGAACTGGTTGTAAAAATTATGTCAAGTTAAGGATTTTTTGTTTTAATTTAAATGTAGATTATCTGAGCAGTAGGTACAATACTTTCTTGCTCTTGGCCTCTTAAATAAATGATAGCCTATAACGACTCGGCCACTTTGAGTTTGCTACACAATGAAAAAATAGCAGTAGGTATTATAAGTACATACTTATTTTTTTAACTTATGTTTAATGTTAAATAAATATAAATAAATAAATAAATATCGAACAACATAACATACGTTGCTCATATTGCAAATTGCAAAGTGAGTATTAAGCACTTGTGAAATGAAAATCAGAGACAGCGGTGGAAACACTAAGGCTCGTATTATAGAATCATACTTAAACTCAAACTCAAATCTCTGCTTGAGTACAATTAGAAAGGGATGGAGCTTAGTGCGATGAATAGCACCATCCCTTTCTAACTCTACTCTAGCAGAGATTTGAGTTTGAGTTCGATTTTATAATACGAGCCTTACCGATCTGAGCCAATATAGAAAAGTTTTTTTTCTTAACTGACCCACCTGGGGATCGAACCTGGGACATAAGAGATGGTGCCACCATGGAATCCGGTGTGTACACCGGATTCCATGGCTTGTAAGCCACACGACCGTAGGTGCGTCAAAACCATCGAGTTTTTTTTATCAAGCCATCGAGGTTGAAGTAATAAGATGTAAACATTACTTTATTTTCATCATAAACACTGCACACATACCAAATGAAAGAAAAACAACCTACTAGTTACCATACACTATGGTTCTACTTACTAATAACTTAAGTGCACGCTCCCCCCTACGCTAGCGTTAGGTTTGCTGCGAACCGATTTGATTACGACGCCCAAACTTAATTAGAGGTGAAATCGTAACTTGGGCAGACGAATTATAGCTTATTTAAGAGAACCATATTGGTAGATTCTTCTTGAGGAGTTAACACACGTGAATATAAGGCAATCATTGATATATGACATATAAAATGATTTAAGAAGAACTGAAATAAAAAAGGGTTTAAAATAAAGCAAAATCTCCTCCGAAAGATATATTTAAAAAAGTAAATAACAAAAACAGCTTTAATAAAAAAATATATACAACACGTTTACCCAAGTAAACGTATTAAAAAAATATTATTGAAGTCGGTTAGGGCCGGAGGATTCTTTTTTCTTTTATCGTTATTTCATTTTCTCAATATTCTTATATTTTCTTCAGTTTGGTGTATTCAGTACATGTATTTCAATGTACAATTTCTAACCTACGTAGCTTCTTAAAAGATTTCCTGTGACATTTAAGAGATGCAGTGGGAATAAAAAATGAGCTTAGCTAGTAAACAGGAGTACCAAATGTAGTTTAGTATCTTCTTTGCTTATACTACCAAGTACCAACATAAACTTTTCGAGTCTCAAAAGACACTGCTGAATTCGTTATTATCTGACTAGATTTAAATCTGAAATGAGATTGGCAATAGAATATTTTCTTTTATTGAAACAGTTTTTAAAATGTGTAGGTACATTATGTAAAATCTGTTCAGTTATGTGATTTCTTTAAGGACACGACAGCAAAAATCTAATCTTTAAGTTAACCGTAGGAGTATTTAGGAAACCTGATGGAAAGTGACAAGGAGGACCAAAATTGAAATCGCGAAAAAATCAGCTGTTCCATACATTTTGATCTATTCGATTTAAAATTTTCTATGGAACAGCTGATTTTTTTTCGCGATTTCAATGACGGTCCCTTAGTAAAAGTTGTTTGTATGCATGAGTATATTGACCCCTTAAAATTATGTGCACAATTTAAGAAGGACCTTATACATATATATGTAACTGTACAGAACATAAATACCTGTAACATGAAATTAGACTCAGTTCAGTTAAGAATGACATAGGTATTTACATTGCCTCATTTTTTTAGTTTCACCTACAGACCATAGAACAAGTACCACGGTTTCACCCATAGAAATAGAATAGCGAAATTTTTTTCTAAGTCTATGGTTTCACCTGTCCGGTGTTTGTTCATCTGTAATCAAATCAAAAGCGTATTACATTTTGACAGCAAGAAAGTCCTAACGAGTAGTTATCAAAATTTTGATTAAATGTCACTTTTAAGCTTTAAGCTGATGTATAGCCAACCACAGAACAAGTGAAGTTGGCAATAAAAGTACCAAAAATAAAATTATTGACAGAAACTTTTATTGTCGTCCCTTTTAATTAAGATCCGTTGTGATAGTAAGTTGAACCCTTTGTTAAAGTGGTGCTTCCAGTGATAGTAAAGTAAATCAGTAAAACCTCACAAAAACCAAAAGCTGTTTCATCGTCTACGAAGTTTCATCGGATGACTACGACGTCTACGAAGCGACTACGAAACCGTAGCACCGTAGCACCCGGTCACAGCAGTGCTGATTAGGGATGGGTTTACTCCCGGAAATTTTCCAAAGTTCCGGAATATTTCCAACCGACTGGGAAAAAACCCGGGAATATTCCCGATGGCCGGGAAAATACTCATTTGACAATATTTGATCAAATTAATTGATAAACGACTACATATTCGTATTGTATGTATGATCTTTAAGATTTATGTCGATATTTAATTCAAGCGAAATGACTTTTTATAAAGGAAAACCACATTATGTTGAATTTTTACCTTAGCTAGCGGCGCGGCACGGTGGCACGTTTTTTCTATGAACATGTAGGTAGCTGTAAAAACCGTAGTAATATTCTGTAGTTACCTTATACCATACCATATTAATACCACTATCGTTTTTCCTCTACAAAAATAACTTTGTTTTTCATAGTATTTGTATAAATGACAAAGTTGTATTTGCGGTTTATCTCTAAAACTGCTAACCATATCTCCTTCAAACCTATTTTTGTTGAAAATGTTTATTTTTCGTTGAAAAGATCTAAGTACAGCATATTTTTGTTCACCATTTCATTTTAAAAGGTAGAGGTAGAGTACACATTTTACCACTTTGGAAGTGTATATATTTGAAACTACCTTCTATGTAATTTTTCAAGACCTATCTTAAACCCTCCGCACGATTTGATGAAAAAAAATCAGTTTCAGTTATATGTATTAGGAGTTAGGAGCCGTGCTTAATATTTATTTTTTATTTTTGTGTAAAAAAATCGTACAGTGGTTTACAGAAAACATCTATCTACCTACCAAGTTTCATTTGTGTAATCCTAATAGTTTCGAAATAAAGTGGCTGTGACATACGGACGGACAGATAGACAGGCAAACATGATGAATCTACATGGGCTCTATTTTTAGCCATTAGGCTACCGGAACCCTAAAAAAGTGCAAGGAAGTCGCGCGGCCACCCGGCGCGCCGGACGAGCACCGCTTTGTATGTCTGGATATCAGACTTCATGAGAAATCTATCGATTCGAGTTGTCATTGATAGCCATCAACTCGTCCGACCAGTTGGCTATCAATGCTAGCGTCCCTTAGGGATCGGTACTCTCTGAAACGCTATTCCTGCTGCATATTAGTGACCTGCTAATGCCTGGAATTTTGGGGTACGCTGATGACAGCACTGTTGTAGAGAGCTACATATCTGATGCTCGAGCCGGTGCAGAACAGGTCCAATGGGAGGCGATATGGTCAGACGCATGAACCTATCGTTGTAGGCAGTTTCGACTGGAGCGATGCCAACTCGTCTGGTTCAATCCGTCAAGAACCCAGGCGTGTCTGTTATGTGCTAAACGGAGTCATTTCGATCTAATTCCACTTTTCTGAGGTATATCCGTGCCGATTACTAAACAACTAGAGCATGTCATTGACTCCAACATTCAATTTTTGCTCTTTCATTGAAAGTAAATCACAATTGGGTTCTGGCAAAGATGAGAAAGTACCTACTTCACGCTGGAACAGCTGCTTAATCTATATCTACCAAATGCAACTTTGATCGTGTATGGAGTACCTACTGCTCTCATATTTTTGGAATGGCCATGCCAAACACCAGCTCCAGCTCCAGATGCTTGAGTCCATTGAGCGGAGGGCCAGGTAGTTCATCGGAAATGATAATCCTTCCTGTCTTCTTCTTAGTCGTACACTCCTGGTGGAGTTGTCGTGGTCGGTCTTGGATTGTCTGTAAGGTTTGTTGCCGCTCTTGAGATACTCCTCCATCTCTGAGTATTCGTGGCACTGCGTGTACATTCAGTAAGGGATAATTTTGTAGACGATTTGATTAAGTCTGTCACCGCCAGATCTCAAAGGCGTCAATCTTTTTATGATATTTTTGGTGGACTGTCCATGTTTTAGCTCCATGTAGGAAGATACCTAGGAAAATATTAAGCATCTCATCAAGCGAACTTATGTGTTTTAGTTATGCGGTGATCTTTCCATATCTTCGTGAGTTTTTTCATGGCTGATCGTGTAATGGCACACAATCTTTTGATCTCTTTATAACAACTTCCGGTATTTGTGATTGTGGATCCCAGGTAGGTGTAACTCTGGACAACTTCACAATTAGCTATTTCACGTAAGTCAGGTCGATTGTTACGTATTTTTACGATCCAACATCTTCATTTTTGTTTTATCGTGGTTCATAGTGAGACCAAAATCAACACTGGTTTTTTCCAGAAGCGCAAGAAACCGTTCTATGTCTGCTTAAGATATCGCAAGAAAAGAAATCAGCACCACTGTTTTTAGTAAAAATAAATATTTAAAAACTTGTACTAAGCGTTTTGTTTCTATCATCCGTACCGCTAGAGAGTGAAAATCCTTGCCCGAGTCTGTGTTACCCGATAAGTACAGGCAAGCGCGTTTCATCGTAGATCGCATCATCGTTTACCATCAGGCGTAAGGGTGCCTGCATAAAGAAAGCAGGTTACAGGTTGGTACTGGTCGATACAGGTCTGTACCGTTCGGTAAAGGTAAAGTAGCCCATAATTTTCTATGGGAGGCCGCATATACAAAACAGGTTGTCGGTACCGGTTTGCGCATACATCCGCCTGTACCGACCAGTACCGACCTGTAACCTGCTATCTTTATGCGGGCACCCTAATAGCGGCCAAGCGCTTGTCTATCTATCTCTTTTTGATTAAACTCGACAGCTTTTGTTATTGTTGATTAATATTTTTTATTTCTTTAAACTTTAATTGACAGAAGATACAATTATAATTACTTAAATAAATGTGGCTGATAAGATGATGATGAAATAAATGCTATTAATCAGATACAAGTACAAGTGTTTGAATTTATTAAATTGTTTTTGATTGCTAATTAGAAAAATATGTTTGGATCATACATATTATAGTATAATATCACTAAAAACACGTTCCAAAGAAAAATATTGGTACCATAAGTAACTGAATTCATAGCAAAGAGTATTTTCCCGCGTTTTTGGAATTTTACCATATTTTCCCGTATTATTCCGTATTTTCCCATATTTTTCTTTCCCCATATTTTTCTTTTCTTTCCCTGCCCATCCCTAGTGCTGATGTATAGTGACAGTAAGAAGCTCCGTATAAATTATTTCGCGCGTGGTGTTAATGCATAAACTCGCGCGCTTCGCTCGCCTTAAAGTTTAGTTAATTGTCGTTTGTTTGCGAGTAATCAGTGATTCATTCATAGTGGTTGAATGAATTTTGGTTTTAAACTTAAGGCTGAAACTGTTAGAGAATAAGAATGTTTACAATAAAAATAGTAGATTAAAAGAAAACTAATATGCATCTGCATTTTTTTAAACAAATTGTTTTAATTAATTGTTCAGAGATAAGTACCTAAGTAAGTACCTTCGTACCTAAAAAAACAGTTTAAGCTATCGACTCTGTGAAATTAAACTTTCCAATTAGGAATGGGTAAATTTAATGCATGAAAGTTCAATCTCGTTTTGATATTTATAAATTGTAACAGATTTCTAAAGTTACTAAATCTGTAATAAAAAAATGTGCTGTTTATATTATCATTATAATAAAAAGACGATGAAGGCAAACAAGTGAAAAAATATATTTAAATTTTTAATCTTATCTGTATTATAACACATTAGTCTGCATTTCACTCACAAGGCGACAGTCCGTAGTTTCACGCCCACTGGCCTATGCAAATAGGCTTTTGTCTGTCTGTTGTCTAGGAGAGCTACTCTCATCGTAAATTATAACGCTTGCCTTGTCATCGTATTCTGTGACCAAATCAAGAGAGGCAACTGTGTCTACCTACCCCTTTACGATGAAATAAGATTTTACAGTGAATCTGTAAAAAAGCTAATAGGTAACATTTTTATTATAATTTTTATTTTTTCGGAAATCTTATTAGGTGATGAGACAGACCATACATCAAATACTACGGTTGGTTAGGGAACGTACCCATACTACGTGACCCATATTTTACCATTTTTGACCCCCCTCCCCCCCTTGGTGACCACCCGTAGTATATGCCAAGACCCCCCCCCCCCTCCCCCCTGGTTTTCATGTAGTATTTCATAGATAATGGTTTTACATAATTTTCAACAGAAATCTAAAAAAACTTTGCTCATTTTTGTCTTTTCATTAATGAGGCGCTTGCCACGTAATGCCAAGAGTGTGTATTATAATTTTACATACAATTACAAGTGAAAAAATGTGTCAAGAAGAAAAAAAATTCGCTGCGTGCCATATTTGAATACAACTTGAAAAAAAAGAACCAGATTTCCATTGACAATATTGACTACGTGACAAAACATAGGCCCCCCTCCCCCCCCTGTGACCAAGCGTGGTATTTTAAAGACCCCCCTCCCCCCCCCTTAGCGGGTCACGTAGTATGGGTACGTTCCCTTATATGTATTTACAATTTGAATAAGGTTTTAGAAACCCATATTTTCATCAGCCTAACATCGTCCACTGCTGAAAATACCTCATATTTTAAAAAGATCTTATTTATTTAAAAGACTAGAACACAGAGGCATTGAAAATTGGCTTAGATTTATTTTCTCTAGTTCACTTCGATAGCATTTCCACTGTTTCAGAAGATCGGGCGGCAGTTCTTCGTCCTATCCAATGCCAGCTATCCACAGCCTTTGAATGAAGACTTTAGCGGTAATTATACATGGTGGATCAAATAATCTAGATATTTCGGATATAACAGTTCTTTTTGTTTCAGGTGCGGAAGACGACGACGGTGACGGCAGCTTCACCGAGTAGTCGAATTGATCCGTAGTTCGGTTCCAGGTAAGTCCTAAAACTTTTGTTATTTTATCTAAGAAAACAGTAATTAAGCTGTTGACTCTGTGAAATTAAACTTTCCAATTAGGAATGGGTAAACTTGATGCATGAAAGTTCAATCTCGTTTTGATATTTATAAATTGTAACAGATTTCTAAAGTTAATAAATCTGTAGTAAAAAATGTGCTGTTTATAATTATCATTATAATAAAAAGACGACGAAGGCAAACAAGTGAAAAAATATATTCAAATCTTTAATCTAATCTGTATTATAACACATTAGTCTGCATTTCACTCACAAGACTAGTCCGTAGTTTCACGCCCACTGGCCTATGCAAATAGGCTTTTGTCTGTCTGTTGTCTAGGAAAGCTACTCTCATCGTAAATTATAACGCTTGCCTTGTCATCGTATTCTGTGACCGAATCAAGAGAGGCAACTGTGTCTTCTTACCCCTTTACGATGGAATAAGATTTTACAGAGAATCTGCGAAAAAGCTAATAGGTAATTTTTTTAATATAACTTCTATTATTGCAGAAATCTTATTAGGTGATGACACAGACCATACATCAAATACTACGGTTGGTTATATGCATTTACAATTTGAATAGGGTTTTAGAAACCCCATATTTTCATCATCAGCCTATCATCGTCCACTGCTGAACATACCCCATATTTTACAAAGACCTTATTTATTTAAAAGACTAGAACACAGAAGCATTGAAAATTGGCTTAGACATAATTATACGGCTATTTTCATTTGCAATGAAATGTTAATGTTCGTGATATTTGCTATCTTATTGTTAGGTGCATATTTCTGACTCTAAGCTCTAATGAAAATAGCTCATAGCCCTTTTGCAGTGAAAATCTAGTAAATAGACGGTAGTGAAAGGAGCAGTATTAACTAGAATGTGTGTAATTCATGAACTTGTGATTAGCTTCGTGTTTATGAATGCGAACTAGGATTGCAATAGAGTGTATTTCATATAGAGTATATGGTATTGCAATCGAGAATGTGAACGTGAATACGTGCTTGTTTTGATGGTAAGATTTATCTGATGGGTTCCTGGGATTTATGGTGTGATATTCAATGGTGACATTGATGAAGTCATAACACCGATATAATAATATGTTTTGTTGTCTCTGCGCATACGCAACAAAATGTAAATAGCGCAGTATTTAACAGTTTTGTTTGAACAAAATCTACTAGTTGTTTTCGTGATGAAAATATCTAGTATTTATTTTTACTAGTAACTAGCAACTACTAACTAGCAAAGTCAAACAAAAAATCAAATATAAACAAACCCCATTCAAAATATGATTTAAATAAAACTGAGCAAGTATTCATAAAAATGATTTATTTCGGAAATAAGTTGTTGTTACCAAAATAACAACACAATAAACAGCAAAATCCGATACCTCAAATAAACAACTTTGTTTTTCCACGAAATCTACAATCATAGCCACCTTTGAAATGCCACCAGATATTTCAATTACTGAAACAAAATTACCGTTACCATTGTTAGCTAAACGCTGTAAATTGGCAAAATAACGAGCCGTAACGAGCGAATCAAACTTCCGATTCAACTGGTAAATTATTCTCGGAATACAATGGATGCTACGCAGCGATCGCACTGCGCGTATCAAAGCAAAACCGGCAATGTAATTTGACAGGGCCGACACTCAACAAGATAAGTAATCTTTTTTTTATGAACAAACGGCATGGTTTTTATCTCACTATGTTAGATGATCATGATTATTATGACCGACCCAAAAAACAATTGATAGCTTATTAATTGATGTTGATCAAACATTGCGATAAAGCACTTTCTGGAGAATAGTTGATCGATAACTGTCATTGCTCATTTAAAAAAAAAAGAAAAACCTCCTTCAAAAAACCTGAAACAAAAAAACAGCTTCAAAATTAAATATCTCTAAAAAGCAAGAAATAATATTCAAATCATTAGTTACGCATAACATTATTAATAAAACACGTCTATTGAAGTCGGGTGGGGCTGGAAGACAACTTATTTTTTTTTATATTTCTAAAAGCCCCACCGGACTTCATTAGACGTGTTTTATTAATAAGTTATGAGTAACTAATGATTTGAATATTATTTCTTGCTTTTTACAGGTATTTAATTTTGAAGTTGTTTTTGTTTCAGGTTTTTTGAAGGAGGTTTTTCTGTTTTGTTAAAAAGGTTTTTTTATTTTCAACTTTTTAGTGGTAGGTATGTAAGCGTGTAAATATTTTTTAACTTTATACAATATTTTCAATGGGAAAATGTCCAAAACTCAATTTCCAAATTTACACTGTTTGTTTTTGAGGAGTTCCGTTGTGTCTTTGTAGTCCAAGTCTAGTCCAAAACGTTGCATCGCAGACCATTGTTTGGGTTGTTTTGGATTGTCATAAACCTACCAAAATCCAAATCACTTTACATAATGTACTATTTAAATTTGAAGAGTTCCCTTGTGTATCTACGAAGGTCAAAGTCCAATATCAATGAAATGATAATGTGACCATTCTTGAACCCTTTCAAACAAAGAAAGAATCATCTAAATCGATTCATAAACAATGATGTTATGTCCGAAAATCCGTAAAAACACGTGTGAAGGCAAGCTAAATAATTTCTATTTTTAAGGATTATGAAAAAACTACCAGCCAGATCTCTGTATTTTTTTTTATGGGACCACACACAAACTATGTTCTTTGAGATAAAGAAAGATTTTATAAATCGGATAACAACTGACGAAGTAATGGTAAAACATACATAAATAAAAAATAAATAAAAAAAGAATACCGTTGACTTCAGAACCTCCTCCTTTTTTTGAAGTCTATTAATAAAATACTTTCTTGTACTATCTGCAAACTGTTTAATTTTTTAAATAATAAATAACTTAGAATAATACTTTATTGAGTAGTTTCTAAGCTAAAAACAAGTTACAATGCAGGTGTTGAGGTAACAAGCAATGGATTTTGTCTAATCTAATCACAGGATCAGTCGGCCACCCGACCCAACGAACTAGACACAAAAGACTTGTGATGATATTGGCCGCAGAGCTAACTAGATTACAATTTTGGCACTGCCTTTAAATTGGGTTGTTTCTTGCATTATAAGAACTTGCAACAGTAAATAGAGTTACTCCGGATCGATGTTTTCACCAAATCAAAGTCACAGTGCTGGTATGTTCTTAGTACTTCCGCCGCAAACTTGCTAAAAGAGCTTCATTTGAACGTTCGTTGCCATCCTTCCGCGCGAGCGATGAATTTGCATGACAAACATCGAGATAAATTCGTACTAAATGCTTTCTCGGGATAAATTGCACATGTCTGCATTTTGGTCGAACTTGCCTTTACGTACTGAACAACTTTTTAATGTGTTTTGTATGAGTTAAACTCGATGATAGAACGTGCTCATTCAGCGAAAAGCAGACTTCGCCTTGAGGTAACAGCTACAGTGGAAAACGTGTTTTATATTTAAGCCTATATTTTTTCATCTATGATATGAGAAAAATTGGTGTCCCACACACAAAGGATGAAGCCGATTTTACTATAGAAGCTAGGCCATGATGCACTTTGATGAAATTACCGATATACTATTAGTAATTTTCTTGTGATTATGTGGGAATAATATCATTAAAATATAATGCGGGAGAAAAGAGAATACTCAATCTCAAGGAGCCGTTTTGAGTATAATTGTTTGACATTTACGTATCACCCCATTAACATTTTGTTAACTACTCCTTTTGACATGACGTGAGTCATTGTCACAGATTAACTAGCTAGATTAAAAAGCAAAGAGAGTGAACAATGCTTCTGTACAAAGAGTAATATTGCTTCTGTCTGACCACAACACCAATGCTCTAAGACAACACCAGAAGAATAAGCACAGATTAGGACACAGACTAATCATCTAAAATAGTGCACATAATTTTAAGGGGTCAATGTACTCATGCATACAAACAATTTACTATGGTGCCAACATTGAAATCGCGGAAAAAAAATCAGCTGTTCCATAGAAAATTAAAATCGAATACATCAAAATGTATGGAACAGCTGATTTTTTTTTCGCGATTTCAATGTTGGCACCAGTTCCAGACTTTTTTAACTGCCAAGAAGAACGGGCGCAAAAATCTTATCAGCTTTAACAGGAATAACTAACGATATTTACAAACTTAAACTTAAAGTAATTATATTTAATACACACTTAGTCGTTTATCTAGTTGAAAATGTAACGAAAATCAATATACATTAACACCTTATCAGATGAATAGTTGTTAACTTTAGCAGTGGTGGTGTCTACCGATTGTAGTTAGAACTTTAACGAAATCAAAGTTAAGTAAACTAATATATACGTGACTAAATCCCCTCATCCCGTTATCAGTATTAATTAAATTTAGTTTGTTGACAATGCCGTTGGAGTTACATTTTGGGGGAGTAAATATTTTGGTAAGTGAGAATGCGTCATTATGATGGTTGGGTTTGGGTTTGGTTATTAAGGCGGTTGTATGACCGAAAGTGGCGCCCTCAGAGGTTTTTATTTAATAAGTTATAATAGGAAAATCCTTACTAATTTTATAAACGCGAAAGTCCGTTTGTTTGTTTGTTTGTCACGCCTTCACGTCTTTACTACTGAACCGATCATCATGAAATTGTGTATACACGTCGTCAGGGGTACCGAGAAGGACATAGGGTACCTTTCATCCCGATAAAAAGTATTGTTCCCGAGAGATAGCAAAAAACTTTCCACGCAGACGAAGTCGCGGGCGGCCGCTAGTATTTTAATAATATTTATCGTGGAGATTTTAGGGCTCATGGTCTAGTATTTTTAGAAGGTATCACTACATGCCCTCGTAGTCATTCGTAGAAGTGGATAGAAAATGTGTCAAAAACGGCCACTTTTAGCAGTTTTTCTATCTATTTCTAGCAGTGACTACTAGGGAATGTAACGATGCCGTCTAAAAATACTAGACAGTGGGCCCTAAAATCTCCACGATAAAAATTATTAAAATTATGTATTAGAATTATAAATAAAATTCACCGCGGCTCCACTTTCGCTCAGGGTACCACCTTAAAGGCTGGTTTACATTATCTTAGTATTTAGTAGAGTGCTTAGTAGCGTGCGAGTAGATTCGAATGCGAGTGCTTTAGTAGTTTTGGTGCCTTTCCAGTGACCGTTTACACGCTTCCAGTAGAGTGTCATTTTCGCCATACCTAATACCTATTATTTAATTCAATTACATGTCACGCGTTCACCGGCAAATGCACTCTACTAAAGACGCTACTAAAATGTCGATTTACATGCTTCCAGTGCGAGTGCGAGTAAAATATCGCGCGGGGGGTGAGCGGGCGCGCAGGGGGTGCTACTGGAAAGCGAGTAGAAAGGCTACTAGAACGTTACTCTCTTTAGTCATAAGACGACCGTTTACATGTTTCCACTAAAGCACTCTCCTAAAGCACTCTACTAAAGACTAAGATAATGTAAACCAGCCTTAAGAAAATGTTTTGTATTTCAGTAATAGATTAAGACTTTTGACTACTGTAAAAATGACATTGACTTATTAAAAACTATTTAATGTTTTTGCATGCTCAACGGGATAGTGGTTGGCCTTCACCTCATCTGATGTTAAGTGACGATAAGGCCAATGAGGAACTGGCTATCTTCCTCTAACTGCCAGAACATAACAAGTTTTAAATTGTTGTTATGGCGTCAGACTTAGGTAAGATGGTGGTAGCTACCCGAGCGGACTTGAAATAAGCCCTACGACCAACCAAACCGAGTACAAATGTCCCCCTCCTGAGAATCGAACCTGGGATCCCTGAGTCTTACACGGGTGGGCAAACCACTAGACCACGGAGGTGGTTAATAAATACTAGCGACCCGCCCTCGCTTCGCTTCGGTGTAGTGTGGAATTTGACACCATGTATTATACACATAAACCTTCCTCTTGAACCACTCTATCTATTAAACCCGCATCAAAATCCGTTGCGTAGTTTTAAAGATTTAAGCATACATAGGGATATAGGGACAGAGAAAGCGACTTTGTTTTATACTATGTAGTGATAGTGATGTACAATTAACCCTGGAAAAAAAGTTGGAACGACGGAAATGCAAACAAAAAAAAAAGAACAAATAAAAACCCGATTGAAAGTTAAACGTAAAGGTGTTTTATTTTTAAGATCGTATTAATGGAAATGTTAGACAATAACTATAATGATGTAAAAACCTGAAAAAACTTAGTCACAAATGTTCATTAACATGCAAAATATTTTCTAAAGCATAGCATTGTACCGTAAAAGTGCATCGCAACAATTTTACCTCGTCAACGGAAGCGGTTAACATTTCCTTCACAACGCATACGCGGAGAATAGAAATTTTAATGCATTGCAAACTGGCAAAGATGTAAAGCTCGCTTTTACAAGGTCCCTAAGAAATTACAAACAATGACGTTGCGGCGGAGGGTTCCTTTACACTGTACGATTTTATTGTAAAAACCATAATAACAATAATAGTTTATTGATTTTCACCACAAACAAGTTACAAATTACAATACAATATAATATATACATACAATTTAGAGAACTATATGCGGACAAAATTTGTTTGTGGAGACTGGTGAACCATAGTAAGTAATATACTTGTTTTTATACTTTTAGATTTTTTATGCATTCACAATGCAATTTTTATATTAAGATTATTAATACAATTGAAAAATATTAGAAAAAATCGACTCACCCATAGCAGCTCAGACGGGACTCGAACCCGCACCCTTAGGATTCCGGCCAATGCACTAACCAATTATGCTACCGAGTCGCTAGCAGGATTGACGAAATTTTCTAATATCTTTCACGTCTCCGCTGTAGGCCAGCGCCATCTCATCAATGTGAAGTGAATTACTTCGACATTTGAAAGCAGCACCTTTGCAGGTGCTAGACAAATCAATTAAGATGAAATAGCCATATAATTTTTAAACTTATAGATTTTTTATGCATTCACAATGCTATTTTTATATTAAGATTATTAATACAATCGAAAATATAAGAAAAAATCGACTCACCCATAGCAGCTCAGACGGGACTCGAACCCGCACCCTTAGGATTCCGGCCAAATGCAATTTTTTCTAATATTTTTCAATTGTATTAATAATCTTAATATTCTTGTGTTACAGAATACCAATTATCAATTATGATTCTTTTATTCTCTAACTTTTTATCTTTTAACATGACAATGACCATTTACTGATAATCGTCACATATTTTTTTCTGAATTTTTCAACTGTAGCGTTTCTCAATAAATTTATTACTATGCTTTAGTCTTTAACAGTCATAATGGATTCCCACAATAGATGTTTTACGAGACTTCAAAAATTTAGTTCATTTAGGAATAATTTAGTTTTTTACTTTAATTTTTGTCATGCCGATTTTGAACTTATAGGCTCTTACGAATTCTTCTAAGTAAATCAGACACATAATGTTTTAATTTACATTGATTATTTTATTTAATTTTATTTTTTTTATTTTATTTATTTTATTTTGGACAACAGACGGTCATTTACAAAACATGTTGTATTATACAGTAATCTAAAGGAAGACCTGGAGTGCCAACAAATATATGTTAGATATTAATTAATTTTTTTCTCAATAATGTGACTCTGAAATTGTTTAATCAGGTTAGCTTACGAATAAAAAAACCGGCCAAGTGCGTGTCGGGCCACGCGCAGTAGGGTTCCGTAGTTATTTTATACCATACTATATTGAATACCACTATAATTTTTTGACTTAAAAATAACTTTGTTTTTCATAGTGTTTGTATAATTGACAAAGTTATATTTACGGTTTTGGAAAATGTGATATATCTCTAAAAATTATCACTATATCTTGTTCAAACCAATTTTCGTTAAAAGTATTTATTAGCATCTACAGCATATATTTTTTTAGATTTTTCACTCTCTTATTTTAAAAGTTAAAGGGGGGGGGGGACACACTCATTTGGTACAAAGTGGTACACTTTGGCAGTGTATATCTTTCAAACGGTTGACTTTGAGAAAAAATAGTCTTAGAAACCTCAATGTCATTTTTAAATACCTATCTTTAGACACCCCGCATGTATAGGTATGAAGAATTTTTTTTTTCAGTTTCAGTTCCATGTATGTGGAGCCCCCCTTAATCTTTTATTTTTTTTATTTTTACGTAAAAACCTTAGAGCGGTTCACAGAATACACCTACCTACCAAGTAGAATAAAGTGGCTGTGACATACGGACAGACAGACAGACATGACGAAACTATAAGGGTTCCGTTTTTTGTCATTAGGCTACGGAACCCTAAAAAGGTGCCCAAAGACCTTTGTAAGGTAAAATTCAAAAATTCAAAATTCAAAATAATTTATTTAGTCTAGGCTGTTACAAGCACTTGTGAATGTCATAGAAGCTACGCCATCGGTTCGCAAACCCTAAGCGGGAGACCTTGTAACGAGAAGAACCGGCAAGAAACTCGTCAAGGGCTGCTTTTTTCTCCCTGTATATTTCATACAGAGTCGTCAACATTGAAAAATGAGCTCCACGTTTAAAGTGAGGTCATTTGCAACACGTTTACTATTATATCTATATTTTGTGGTGCAACGCTCGACTGATTATCGAGTCGTACCCTGTATATGCCTTCAGGTGCACAAGTTTTTACTAGTGCACCTGAAGGCGCCCACACACGGCTCGACTCGATGCATGCTTTTACAGGCACAAGCTGACTCGCTCGGATGACGCCGCTAAGGGCCTGTTCACACACGAACAAGCACGATTTCATGATCTACCGATTTTTCCATGAAATCCCTGACGAGAACAAAACTTATGTGTATCGGAAATTTTGAAGTGAGTGATTTTTAGGTATAGTGTATTTGGTCTAGTGAACTCTGTTTATGTTCCAGTAAATGTTACATTATAGTAATACTTTCTTGACAATTCAAAACTGAGTTTTGTATTGACATTATTTCCATTGATGTGTCTTGATGTCTTTAAGATGATTTGTTAGATATATGAATGTTGTCATAATTGTACAGTAGCCCGTAGAACATTTAAATCACCAAAAAAGTTACCGTTTGCTGTTGTGATATAGTTATTTATTACGAAATTATAGATACTTTAACCCAAGTTTTACAGATCGCAACCCGCCGTAACCTATATTTGTAGATCTCCAAAATTGATATTTTTTATTTTTCAAGGTTTACCACATGGTTTAGCTATTGTCGTGTTCTACAGCGTTGTTTGATTACCACTAATAATAGTAAGACTTTGGAAAGTGATCATACACAGATTTAAGACCAGATAAAGTCCAACCATTTTCATCAGGTCTTAAATCTGTGTATGGCTACTTTTTATAGTCTTACTTTTATCTGTGGCAATCAAACCAAGCTGTAGAACACGACAATAGCTAAACCATGTGGTAAACCTTGAAAAATAAAAAAATAAACATTTTTGGAGATATACAAATATAGGTTACGGCGGGTTGCGATCTGTAAAACATAGGTTCAAGTATCTATAATTTCGTAATAAATAACTATATCACAACGGCAAACGGTAACCTTTTTGGTGATTTAAATGTTCTACGGGCTACTGTACTATAAATCAAGTATAGTATGTGTATAGTATTTTTAAACATGTTTATTGTTTTAAGGTCATTTAAGATTATGATCAGTAAATAAGTAGATCAATAAATCTACGAATTCTATTAAGTCATACACTTTAAAGATAGTGTACTTACTACAATCTGTAACATAGGCGTTTCGTGAATGCTGCTGGAGAATAATTTCCTTTGACCTGAGTCAACTAGCCAATTGGACCGGAAGTCATGAAGGCCAATGATGTTTTGGTTGATGGTTGAAAACCTTTCAGGAAAAACCGAGGTCAAAATTCTATTAATCCTACTAATATTAATGGTGACCGTCAGAATGGCCAGTCAACCGTCGTATTTACCTTTGAAATTGTGTCTAAAAATTGCTTATGAATTGCTTATATTTGCTTATCATTATGAAAGAATTGCTTATTGCATAATTTAAAAGAAATAAAACATTTAAAGTTGACCGTCCATCCTGACATCAGAATGGCCGGTCAACCTCCTGTAGAGTAATAACTATGTAGAATTACTGAAATTTTCATGGGCCAAAAATTGCTTATGAATTGCTTATTCCACAATTTGCAAGCCTAGAGCCTGTTATTCTTTCCATAAACTAGGTACGAGTTTAAAAGTCCCCAGCGCCTGTTAAAAGTTTGAGAGCAAAGTGACGTATGTTACTAATTGCGTTTATATTACAAAAGGTTTGAGGGGTCAATTGAATCGCCGGTCAACCGTCGTATTTAACTTTGAAATTGTGTCTAAAAATTTCTAATGAATTGCTTATATTTGCTTATCATAATGAGAGGATTGCTTTTTGCATAATTTAAAAGAAATAAAACATTTAATGTTTACGTCCTGACATCAGAATGGCCGGTCAACCTCTGTAGAGTAATAACTATGTAGAATTACTGAAATTTTCAATGGCCAAAAATTGCTCATGAATTGCTTATAATTGCTTATCATAATGAGAGAATTGATCATTGCATAATTTAAAAGAAATAAAATATTTAAGGTTTAGCACCTGTTAAATGTTTGAGAGCAAAGTACGTATGTTGCTAATTAGTTGCTAGTCACCTTATCCACCCATAAAGCCCGAAGTACACATTGGGCCAACGCCTGGCCGAGCGAGTTGGGCCAACCGTTGGGCCAACGACTGGCCGCGCGCGTTGGGACAACGCGGCCAGGGCATGTCGCTGTTTACACATTGGTGTAGGGATGTCGAAAGTGAAAAAAATATCGATATATCGATACATCGATATTTATAAAAATATCAATATCGGCCTCGATATATCGCGAAAAAAATATCGATATATCGGTCAAATTTTCAAAGAATATTTTTAGTTTTAAAATATAATGTATTTAGTTCAGCCTAGCTCAGAAATCTCAATAGATTATTTATTAAACGCACTTCTATAACTTTACTAAACATCTTTGACGTTAAATATGTTTTATTTATCTAGCTTAGTAACGTATTTTGTTTTTATATTGAATATTATGTTTGTTATAGAAGTGCGTTTAATAAATAATAGAAGGCAATAATAGAAGGAAATAATATGGAATCCAAAGCATATTATGCTTTGGATTCCATATTATTTGTTCATTTCAGTATTTAAAACTCCACCCGACTTCATAATACGTTGTTTAATATTAGATATGCGTACAAACTTTCGAGTTATTATGCAAATTTGAATATTTCATTTCTTGCTTTTTAGAGCCGTTTATTTTCGAAGCTGTTTTTGTTTGGTTATTTTTAAGGTTTTTGAAGGGGGTTTTGTATTTTTATAAACTTTTTTATATTAAACTTTTTTGTAGTAGGTCTATTTGGTGACGATATTATTTAAGTTACAATAGCCTTATATCAACGGATTATCACCTTTTATAAAATACTGTTTTCCCGACGCAGGGGCTTTACTTGTTGAGGAGTTCTCCTTACTATCAGCTCCAGTTTACCTTAATATGTATTATGTTATAACGAACATAAAAAGCCTAGCAACCAAATTCAAGTACCTACTTAATCGTATCGCACTAGTGAAACACGTAGGTAGTATTGAATAAATCCGATGACCATCTATGGTCTTCATCATCAAACTGATGATGAAGACCATAGATGATCATCGGATTCATCAAAATGGTATTTTCCATATGCAAATGCACAAGTTACTGAAGAAAATACCAAAATCGCTATGGGTGCCCCTATAATATTTGAAGAGTTCCCTTGATATCTCTAATATCCCATCATCAGACACTGACCTTATAACAATGGGACCAACTTGGAAGTATACGCTTTCAACCAAAAAAAGAATTTTTCAAATCGATCTAGCCGTCTTCGAGTAACATACATAAAAACAAAGATTCTGATGAACTAAGACCCTTCTCCTTTTTTGAAGTCGGTTAAAAAGGCGCCAACGTGTGAACGCTGCGCCATCGCGCGCGCCAAGATCCTTTGATGTGTGCACGAAAAACCGACAATACTCGGTTCGCCGGCCAACGCTCGCGCCAACTCCCAACATACCGCCAAGTAGGTCTTTACACGTTGGCCCAACGCGCTGGGCCAACGCGTTGGGCCAATGTGTACAGCGCACTTAAGGAAGGCCTGTGCCCCAGCAGTGGGGACATCAAAAAAAGGCTGATGGACAATAGTCATTAAGACGTAGACGTCCGCTAAGAAAGGATTTTTGAAAATTCAACCCCTAAGGGGGTAAAATAGGGGTTATCCCCTATTCCCCTTAGGAGTTGAAGTTTGTATGAAAATCCGTCAGTTTCGGAGTCAGAATCTTCAAGTTTTGTGGTTGAGTAATATTTGTTTATTTCAGCGCTTTTGATAATTCCACTCCCAAAGGAGTGAAAAGGGAATGTAGTTGTGAATGGAAGATCATTCATTTTCAAGTAAAACTCACTAAATTTCAATTAGGCCTATGATTGGATACTGAAAAAAAAACATTAATTACATTTTCGTATTTTTCGTAATCTCATAAGGGGTTATCTGTATATATTATAGAGACTATTGTTTCTAGTATTTAATTATATATTTTCTGGAGTCAGAATTTTGGATTATATAAGTGTATTATCTATAGTCAGAATTTATCATACCAGTCGACTCATTGATTTGATTATACATTTGTGTCTCATGTAATGAGATGACGAATCCCTTTATTATATGGGTACCTACATGAAGCAAAATATGCAAAAGGAAAAAAAAAAATATTTTGCATAAAAGCTACTAATTTTAAGGTATGCAAAGTATTTTTTTATCAAATATTTTTTAACACCAACGAAATAATTCAGTAATAAATGTTTGTTTAACAGAAGTGAATACTGTCCTTCCCAAGAAAACCGAGAAATACAAGAAAGCTCTCGCGGAGTGTCACGTCACGTATGCCATGCCATTAGTAATTGCATGCGGCGGTGATGCGCGCCGGGACAAATGCGCCGTGAAATACCTCCCTGGTAGGGTGACAACACTTTTATTTGAGATAGTCTTTCTGAAAACGTGAACGGGTGAAGTTTTTGTCCAAGAAACGTTTCTCGTCACTTAATATAAGAAAAAAGACGTAGACAATAACAGGCAGATATTTATTCACGTTTATTAGCTCCTGATGACGCTTTGTGTAGGGTTGAAACACGTGTAGAGTCGTCGCTGCTAGGTTTGACGTTCATTGTTAATGTACTTACAATTGATTTTTCACTTCTCATGCTCGTAAAGTTCGTCTTTATGTTGGGTATAGGCTGCATAAAATCGCTTTTTATGCTCTAGTGCATAAAGTAAAATCTTCGTCTAAGTCTCAGACTTTAAGACAAACGTCGTCAGGTAAACAGCCACACACGTAATTTAACTTCGTTGAATTAACTTGTTATTTCATGCTGTTTCTTCATTTTTTGTTGTGTTATAATACTTTTTTTATTTTTGAAAATGGGTATCAATTTTATTGTAAGACCGTGATATTTTTTTTTCAATTTTTGAATATGGGTATCAAATGAAAGGCCTTGATGAGCACATTCCAAAATTATATTTTTTTAAATAAAAATATGAGTTTTTTTTCAATTTTTGAATATGGGTATCAAATGAAAGGCCTTGATGAGCACATTCCAAAAATATATATTGTGTCACAAAAAATTAAGAAAAAAAAATTTTTTTTTTCAATTTTTGTATATGGGTATCAAATGAAAGGTCTTGATGAGCACATTCCAAAAATATATATTTTGTCACTAAAATTTAAGATTTTTTTTCTTTTGATTTTTACATTATTGTTGTTTAATTTCCTCACAATCGAAGTGAAAAGCAGAGTGTATAACTCGTACATAAAACCCATTTTACCCTCGACTTGACTATCTACCCTCGCCTACGGCTCGGGTGGATATAATACGTCTCGGGTAAAATGATGCGTTTTATGCACTTGTTGTACAATCTACTATATCTTACGAATTCGGTTCGGCTATAAATGTTGTTAGGCACATGCACATTGTTTTAGTGTTCGTCTGCACGCTCACGTATTACGCACACTAAAATAATGTGTATGTCACCGACGCTACTACTTACTCTGTGTGTATGTCCACGCCTAACAACATTCATAGCCGAACCGCATTCTTGAGATAAAACAACTGTATCTGGCAGGTATTTGCAGGTATTTTGCTACATATTTGCATCCATTGTAATTAACTTCTACCAGGGTAACGCCTGATTCTATTAAATGCTTGTCATATAATTATATCCTAATATTATTAATAAGACTTATTATTTGCACCAAACATGCAAACAAATAACTAGAAACAGATACCTTGCTGCAGGCGCTTGAGGAGTGCGGGGTGGGGCAGCCGCTGAACAGCTGGTTCCGCGACTATCTCTCGGCGCGCTCGTTCAGAGTTAAAGTAGGTGAACAGTACAGCGACAGGTGTGAAGTGAAGTGTGGTGTGCCGCAGGGCTCAGGGTGTGGTCCAGTCTGCTACCTGATGCACGTGAACAGCCTATGCAGCGCACTACACAATAGTTCTGCATACATGTACGCGGATGACCTGTGTGCGTTTCGCGCGGGCACCGATCTCGCGGAAACATATCGTCTGCTGCAAGATGATGCCAACACCGTAGTTAAATAGCACCGTTTTCCCCCCGAAGGGTAGAAAACGTATATTTAGGTTCCAGCGTAGCTTGACCCACTATAAGTGTGTGTGAGATAACACCTTGGATTTTAGAGCGAGACAGCACGATATCCCTACCTCAATACCCCCCCGCGCGCGCCCCGGGGCGCCCCACCACTGCGCGCGCGTCGACACATGCCGCGCCGGGCGACCGATGTCGCTCCGCACTTCAGTACTCACTCACAGCTAGCCGGCAAGGCGTTAAAATATAGTGGGTCAAGCTACGCTGGAACCTAAATATACGTTTTCTACCCTTCGGGGGGAAAACGGTGCTATTTAGGTGTCCGAGCTACGCTTGACCCACTATAAGTGTGTGTGAGAGGTGTTTATTCTCTGCCGGCGCTGCATGTCGATTGTCGTGTTGATTGATAAGAGTTGTAATAAATAAATAGGTAAGAGGTAGGATACAAACATGACTAAGTCTTCTTAGTAATAATATATTGTTGTATATTTTGTTAAATTTTCAAAATCAATTTAACTACACTTTGTTGCAATATAAGAAAGAAACAAAAATAATAATAATAATAATCTTAATCACATCTTGCGGAAATTAATAAATTAGTCAAATCTTATGGGTTGTTCATCTAAGTACTAAAGATGTCAATAATATTATTTATCTTAATCAAAATGTAACAAAGGTAGGTTCATTTGTGCTTTCATATCACATTGGATTTTTATAATAAACTACATTACATCGCATTGGTGTAAATAGTCTAAATAAATTATTATTTGTTTTAGATCTATCGGATCGAGATCCTTGTATTTCTTTGCAATAATGCTTAAGAAAAGTATCTTTAGTCCTCCAATTTCCTTTCGCTAAATACTATGTCATCGACGTTCATGTGGTGATTTAACCACATTTCTGAATTTACTGCGGCTCTAAAGCTATCAGAAGAATCTTGAATATTAGCTTCTTGAAGCAGGGTCCTCAGTCAGCCAGCCAGCTATTACAGTACGTGAGGCTGCATTTACTTTTCCTCTCGTAGTAATGAACAAACTGTTTTGATTCTACCTAGCACTCCTTCTTTTTTTGTGACAAACTTACTAATTTCTTGACACATACTACGGTATTAATTTTGTTTGGTCCCTCGTTATTAAGCCGCCAGCCATCTTGGCGGTAGGTTGATGAATCCGTTTTTGAACCAAATTTGGGCCACAATATGATGTAATCGTTTGAGACGTCGAAATGATCTTTGCTTATGTCCAGCAATGTGAGGTCATGTATCCTCCTGCCTGAGCATAATAATAAAAGGGCTGCGACGTGACGTGATACTTGAAATATATTATCAACATCCATATCATAATGTTGTAGATATTCAATTAATTTGCTAACATCCCATGTGTTTGGTTTTCTGGAAGGAGGTTTTGTAACGGCTATTGCCTTCATCGTTTGCCTTACCAGAGGATGTCCGGATAGTGCTTCAGACTTTACGGAGTTCGCGGAAATCGAAACTACTGATTTATGGACGGCAATCGTGCTTGAAGCTAATTTGGTTTCGCTATGTAAGTAGCACATAAAATATGCTAGGTCGCCTGGTTTGGGGTCATCAACTGCACATTTGCCTTTTGACCATGCGCGCCATTTCTCCCATGCTGCTCATGTTTTTAAGGTTGACGTACGCCATGCTGATTCCAATAAAGCTCTGTCATTTTCTTGCCATGTGTCTGTTAGGCGGGCCCAGCCTGTACCTTCCATACCTGCAAATCTAGCTTCTCTACTGCTGGAGGCGATTTCCCTGACCGTAGATCTACTAAGTGTCTGTGTAGGTTGTATATTGTGAATGGCGGGCACAAAGCTCGCCGGGTTAGTTCCGATTTCCAGAACGTCTTCTCCCATTTCGAAGCTACTAATAGATATTGTCCGGAGCTCTTTTCCAAGTGCCACAAAACTCGAGGTATGAGCGGAGATGGAATAAAAATCCAATAAAAACAGTTTGCTGAAGGAATTCACATACACACAGTGACGATCCCGAGCATCCTCGGATACATACTGACTTACGACCGCCAACTGCGAACTCGCAAACAGGTCTATTGTTGGAGTTCCGAACTTGTTGAATATGATCTCTAGAATTTGTGTTGACAGGCTCTATTCTAGCATCTAATGGAACCTGGATAAGTTGTCGGCTAAATGATTGTGTCTTCCTGGGAGATAGCGTAGAATAAGGTGTATGCGATTGTAGTGAGCTTCCTGAAGTATGGCGGGGGTTAACTGAAGCAGTGCCAACGATTTCGTTCTCCCTTCTTTGTTGATATAAATAAGCAGCCACTATTTTGTGGTCAGTCTGAGCTAAGACCGTTGAGCTGTGGTGTTTCGGAAGTAAACTTTCGAGCGCTCTCTTCAGTATCCATAATTATTTTGGGTTGCTGTGCCAAGATTGTTGTTCCCTGCTCCAGGTGCCGCTTATATTTGTATCGTTTATCGAGACTCCCCATCCTTGATTGGATGCATCGGTGGTTATGAATATTAATTGGATCTTTGTAATGAATTGTTGGTATCTTGATATTTTTTTTTTTTATCCTCCACTGGAATTTTAATATGACGCATTGCGGCAGCTGAAATTTCTTGTTTTTGGCGTTTACCGGTAACCGATTGGTCTCTACTTGGATTTGTCTTGTATGTAGTTTTTCCAATGGCACCACGAACGATGCGAAATTGATGTTTCCAAGGACAATTTTGGCAGTGTGCCATGACCAATTGTTTTTTCGTAATGTTTTGTGTAGAAGGGTGGTGACCTTTTTTGACCTTGCTCGATGGAAACACTTGACATTCTGAGCCATATTCCAAACAATGCCGAGATATTCTATTTCCTGTGTTGGAATTAAGACTGACTTTTCTGTGTTGATGTTCCACCCTAGTTCTATTAGGTACTTCACTACAAGATGGGTTTGTTTTAGAAGGATTTCTGGATTTGTGTACATTATTAAGAAGTCGTCCAAGTAGACTATTACGCTGGCGCCTTCCTTTCTGAAATTATTTGGAGCAAATGGAGCAGTTGCAGGCCCAAAAGGTAGACAAGTAGACATGTCAGTTCATAAACTTTATCTTTGTGGGCAAAAGCTAAAAATCTCCGGTGAGCCTCAGTGATCCGAATATAAAAATAAGCTTAGGAAAAGTCTATCTTAGTCATAACAAGCATAACGGTATTCTAAAATGATCGAGTAAACGAAATTTCGGTGGTCGCAAGTAATTATCTAAACGTCTTGAATGGGATGGTGTGAGCCATCAGATTTTTTACATAAAAATAAAGAAGATAGTAAGCCAGTTTTGCTTTTGCATAAACGTAAAACACCGGAACAAACCATTTTATGGATTTTCTGGGACATTTCCAAGAATGGGGACGCTTGATAACGTCGAAGATGCTCTTTGGTAAATCTTTATAAAGGTGGAGCACAGATGGAAGGTATGCGGTAGCCCATCAGGATTGCTAGAATGTTATTAGGTGCATCAAGTTTTGTCCAAGCTTGCAGCGATTTACTCACCTGCGATGTCCTGCACGAAATTCACCATTTATTTTTATTTTATTTGGTTTGGTTGCACTTGGCGCTTCGTAAGAAATCGGGGTCTATCTGCCCTGCGGTTGAAAGAGTTTCTTTGATTGTATGACCCTTGCGGTCTGTCCCTATTTTCAAAGGTTGATGTCGGAGGTATTCTTTTTACCTTGGGAGCAGGTCGAAATGTTGAGTTGGGCGGCATTCCTTTCCTTCGCCTGTCAGGAAAAAGCTTGGAGATTCCTCTTTGATCCTTAACAAGTACCGACAGCTATGACCAGAAAAAATAAGTCTCAAAGGGTGGGGTGAAGTGAAAGAGGTCAATCAGGGTCTTATTCTGTGGCTCATATAGACCTCTTCGGTGCTGAATGACCTCAGCGCGTTTACCATAGACGTATTGCAATAACGAATCTGACGTTTTACGGAATGTTGATTCTGGAGCAAGAAAGTTTTTGCTGATATGCGACTACACCGTGCTAGGAGCGTTTTTATATAATTTTGAAATGTTTGACGTTGTTGTAATAGTGTATAAGAGTTCGTGAGTAACTGCGGCCAGAATAAGTCTATTTTTTCTAGCACTGAGACAAGCTGCCAGGATGGTGTGACTGTTGCTAGATTGCTATTGACCTTCAGTGAGGTGAACGCTGGCGTAGCTTGAAACATTTTCTGCACTTAAGCATTACGAATGTTTTGCCAACGTTCAGAATTAAACCGCTGACAATCACAGGCTTGTTTTACTAGGGTTTCATTGGTTTTTGTTATTTTACCCTCAGTTTCTTTGGTGCCAAGGGTAAAATCCTCGAGTGGCTCTGACACTGTATCCTCTTCGCTATCATAACAAAGCTGCTCGTCGTTAAAGGTTGGTAGGCGCCAGTCTGTTTTTAAGTTCTTGATCTTACAAACCGTTTCAGGCCCTTCGCTATAGGGTTGTGTAAGTATAATGAGCCGTTTTCATTGGTGGTTCGGATCAATTGACATATTTTCTCAAGAATAGAGTTCTGTTGTGATATGAATTCACTCATCTTAGGTTTTTTTTTTTTTAGGACAAGCCGGTGGATCTGGACTATGACTCCTCTAAGACGCTCTTGTGCTGCTAGATGGTGACGGTGATTCAACCACAAGAGAACGATCTCCTCTTAGAACCTTTGACGCTTCATGACGCGGTATTAGATCGTCTTTTATTGCTGCCACCACTTCGGGGAACTTGTTGTCCGAATGAATTGGGTGGACTTTAGCCATAATTGTCATAATGTTGTGGGTTGCATGTTAACGCTCGTCCAATCGGCCAATTTAATAATATTCTTTTTAACTTCCTATAGCGGCGTTCACTAAGGGACGCTTCTTGGCTATATGCCCTTGCAAGTTTGACTGTGGGGTCTGAAAAGCGTAGACCGTATTCTAAGTCTAAGGAAATTGCATCTGCAGACAGATTGGCGTAAGTGGGTGTATTGACGACCCAATCTCTCCAATTTTCTGGGCACACCTCATCTAAAGTGCGAATGAGATTGTTGAAGAAAGTTTGCTCTTCAGCCGGAGGATCCAGCAGTTGACCCATAGTGCATTGCGCCATTTGAAAGTATCATAGGCGAGTAAGCACACTTGAACCAAGCGTCGGCTGCAAAAGCATACGACGTATCGTATTGTGCAGCTGGCATGTCGACTGCACATCGTCTATCCCTCAACCAACCAGTCTTTGGCCCTGCGGCCGACTGATGGGGAACTGGTTGTCGTCTGTTGGCACAGGCGACACTGTCAAGTTGTCGTCTGTTGGCACAGGTGACGCTGTCAAGTTGTCGTCTGTTGGCACAGACGACACGGTCAGCTGCAAGTTTTTCACAATGGGCTTTCCATGTGAATTTCATTTAGATATTATAATGCCATTTTAGGGACAGGCAATTATTGACTAAATGGGTATACACACAAGAGTGCATCTAACATGTCGCGCTCTACAATCATGTTGTAGTGAGTTTGCCGTCCTGAGAGCGGGCAATCACTAAATAAATATGAAGGTGAAATACAAGGCTTTCTTGTATTTCAACAAAGTACAAGTCATAAATGTACTTACATTTAATCTGTTTTTCTTTCACTTATCACTAAACTTTTAAATACGTGCGTTCGCTACGAAAATCCAAGACGTACTGAAGTGCGGAGCAGTGCTGCCAACTAGTATGAGCGAAAACGCGCTGTCAACCTGTAAAAAAGCGCTAGATTGCGCTCTAACCACGAGTGGTTATACTATTTATTTGCTCCCCCCCCCCCTAGAGGTTAAAAAAAGTTGAAGTAGGTGAAAGAGAAAAATGAGAATTATCTATTAGAATGCTTGGTGTACCATAAAAATACTCTTTAAGTATAGAATTTGTATAATTTTAATAGATTCACCAAGCATTCAACCAAATAAATGCAGCAGGCCAGTCGAGAAATACTTAATCTATTAAAATCTAAAAAAGCGCTAGATTTAGCGCTAGGCGCTAAAACGCGCTTCGAAACAAAAAAAGCGCTAGATCTGGCGCGAAACGCGCTAAGTTGGCAGCACTGGTGCGGAGCGACATCGGTCGCCCGGCGCGGCATGTGTCGACGCGCGCGCAGTGGTGGGGCGCCCCGGGGCGCGCGCGGGGGGGTAGGGATATCGTGCTGTCTCGCTCTAAAATCCAAGGTGTTATCTCACACACACTTATAGTGGGTCAAGCGTAGCTCGGACACCTAAATAGTCACATGATAACGGCATAGTGCTGAACTCCGATAAAACGAAGCTGCTGGTCATTCATTCACCCTATTTGCAACCTCCAGACACACCTTTGACAGACGTAGCACATAGTTTTTCATGTTTTCATAATAATAATACCGGATGCACTTGCCATCCGATAGAAAAGGTTAATTGTGTTACTTACCTTGGAATTAAAGTAGATGAAAACTTTTCATGGGCAGCTCATGTTGAATTTGTATGTACAAAGCTCAGAACTTTACTAGCCTTTTATCATTTAAGTTTCAAAGTGCCCTCTAGCACCCTAAAAATGCTATATCTGTCACTAGTAGAATCTATAGTTAGTTACGGTCTCGAGTTCTATGGGTTGACATTCAAAATAAACCTACAAAAGATTGAATCACTGCAAATACGATTTTTAAAACTACTCGTTAACGAAAAAATTAGCATAAGTACCAAGGAAATTACATAATGTTATTTAAAGTGTGTAAAATACTACCGATATCTTAAACACAAATATTTTCTGGCTGTCAACCATCATGGGTGTTAATAGCGCCACTCACTTGTAGCACATAGATATAACACCAGGGCCCCTACTCAAATGGCCAATATTCTATGCGTTTGAACGCTACGCTCACTTAAAGCTTTAAAATAAGCAGTAAACTATAAAATTATGTTCCGTAAGCTTGTCAATTCCATACAATACATCAAAGTCTGTGATTTAGGTAAGTTTGCGACATTTTATTTAATCGTCTATTGCTCATATTTAAGCTTTAAAAGTAAGCGAAGCGTTCCAATGAATAGAAAGTTGGCCATTTGAGTAGGGGGGCTGATCGGTGTCGATTGGTAAATATGTTATACTGAAGTCTGAAAGTCACAAACTATTACGGTGATAGAACACTCAATAAGAGGTTCCCATATTTGTTAAATAATTTGCCACACAACTTAAGATCGGAATGTAATAAAAACAGTAATCTTCTAAAAAAACATTTATTAGACACAATGACACAATACTTAACTAAAACATTATCATAATTAAACTTTTATTTTTTAAATTTAGAATACCTAAGTACATAATTTAACATAAGATATTTTCGAGACTCGATCCCACAGTCAAACTATCTTAAATAGTTTTGTGAGACTGATACCAGAATGTTGTATACCTACCTTGTTTATTAATATAGAAATAAATAAAATAAAAATAGTATATTGTTCGGTTATTAGCATTTATAAAATCTCTTTAATGTTGCAATATACTGATTTTTCTTGTAATACTTGGTTACACTACGACGCGTATTGCTATCCAACCGCAGAAAGTTTCCCAATATACGCGGTTATATGGCACCCCTTTTCTAACTCTGCCACTGCATTCTAACTTTTATACCATACCTTCTTAGTCTATTTTCGATTGACAGCAAGAGTAATGAATCGAAAAGTGTTTAAAGAGCGTTTTTCTTTCACTGTATTCAATCGTTACCGTGAATTTCTCTATCATTCAAATCTTGAATAAACAATACGGTTTTTTCGATCTGAATTTTGATTTCTAAATCAAATCATATTTACTTACGCTTTTTATTTTATTTTTGCGCTTTACTCTTTTTATGTAGGAAAGATATATGAAGATACAACATTATAAACTGTAACTACAGCTGCACGCACTTTCAAATTGTAAAACAGTTTGAGGTTTCGAACCAATATTAAGTCCACAGCGGGATATTCTTAACCACCTACTTGATCAATAAATAAAAACCGGCCAAGTGCGTGTCGGGCCACGCGCAGTAGGGTTCCATAGGTACATTATATACCATACCATATTTTAATACCGCTATCATTTTTCGTCTGAAAAAATAACTTTGTTTTTCACAGTGTTTGTATGAATGACAAAGTTATATTTGCGGTTTTGGAAAATGTACTATATCTCAAAAACTAATTACTGTATCTCGTTCAAACCAATTTTCGTTGAAAGTGTTTATTAAGATCTATAGCATATATTTTTTTTAGATTTTTCACCCTCTTACTTTAAAAGTTAAAGGGGGGGGGGGGGACACACATTTTACCACTTTGGCGGCAGATATCTTTCAAACGGTTGACTTTGAAAAAAAATAGTCTTAGAAACCTCAATGTCATTTTTAAAGACCTATCTATAAACACCCCACAAGTATTGGTTTGATGAAAAAAAATATTTTCAGTTTCAGTTCCATGTATGGGGAGCCCCCCTTAATCTTTTATTTTATTTATTTTTGTGTAAAAATCGTAAAGCGGTTCACAGAATACACCTACTTACTAAGTTTCAACTATGTAGTCTTAATACTTTTGGAATAAAGTGGCTGTGACATACGGACGGACAGACAGACAGACAGACAGACAGACATGACGAATCTATAAGGGTTCCGTTTTTTGCCATTTCGGCTACGGAACCCTAAAAATCATCTCTTTCTTGTATTGAATACCCTTGATGTCAATTCACCATTTTGCAGTTGATATTTGAGCGAAAAGAATCCTCTTCTAGCACTACAACTACAACTGCCAAACTTCAAAGATGCCGGCCACTCGGCAATCAATTAGCGGTCAGCAGCTGACGAGGCGAGAAATTCCCTCGCTCTCTAACCGTTAACTTTTCCAATATCTCCCTCTAGCCGCTTCACGTGTAGTGCTGTGTGACTCAAAGGGATAGGCGCTAGCGTGTGAGATTTTCTGTACATGGCCCTGGAAGAGGGACAGGAATAATATCTACCACACACGACTTATCCTTATATTCTAACGACCGAATACTCAAAAGCTCTTAGCTAAAATCTTAAGTTAAGGTCTCCTTTAACTTTAAGAAAGCTGTCAGTCTCATGGGTGGTTGGTGGGTTTGTCCTTAACTTTAAGATTCGTTCGAGTATTTGGCCGTAACTTAACCAGAGACGTGCAAATAATAGAAAAAAAACAATGTTAATAATAATAATAATAATAAATCTTTATTTATTTCTTATGTTAAAATTTAACCGCCTCTGTGGTCTAGTGGTTCGCCCACCCGTATAAGACGCAGGGTTCCCGGGTTCGATTCCCAGTGGGGGTACTATTTGTACTCGGTTTGGTTGGTGGTAGGGCTTATTTCAAGTCCGTCTGGCTAGCTACCACCATCTTACCTAAGTCTGACGCCATAACAACAATTTAAAAATTGTTGTATTCCGGCAGTTAGAGGTACGATAGCCAGTTCCTCCTCAGTTGATGAGGGTTCCGGGTGTAGTGCGCTTCCATCTTCGGCCTTATCGTCACTTAACATCAGGTGAGATGAAGGCCAAGTACTACCCCATTGTACATAAAAAAAAATTGTCTCTTTCATGTTAATTAAATCGAGCTACAAAAACCGCTAGAGAGTTGAACTCCTTGCCTGAGGCTGTGTTTCCTGATAGGTACAATCTGGAAGTCTTCTGCTTATGTAAGGTAAAACTTTCTTCAGCTTATGTAAGGTAAGCTTTTGCCTATCCACCATAAAAAAATCTTATCTTTAGGTACTTATTGCTTACTTTTATGATTAACTAGCGGCCGCGCGCGACTTCGTCTGCGTGGAATGGTTTTATTGCTATCCCTCGGGAACAATACTTTTTTTCGGGATGAAAAGTACCCTATGTCCTTTTCTGTGCCCTTGACAACGTGTATACAAAATTTAAATTTAATTAAGACGTGAAGGCGTAACAAACAAACAAACAAACAAACGGACTTTCGCATTTATAATATTATTATAATATTATAATAGTAAGGATTGCAATCCGTGGTCATATCTATTGGCAATCAAAGCTTTATCAGGATAAATATTATTTACAAGTGCAAGTTCACTTGGAAATAAATTTTGCAGTGCACGCTGTCTCCCGTCGTATGGACCTCACTCAGTTTTCAAGCAGGGTATTTATTAAGTGAGCTTTAAAAATGCTCAAAAACAAAAGGGTTAGGATTAAAAGATCCTTTGATTGCGCCTCGCTTTGTTGTAGGTCTGGTAGCAAGTTTTACTTTTTGTGATGGAAATCATTCGGTCCGCTAAACGAATGAGCTTGTTCTTTCTTAGTTTTCCCTTTTGTCGCCTCTTCGGGTTCTATCGGGACATCTTTCGCGTTTTTTCCCCGCTCAAACAATGTTTTGTTTGGGTTCTTTCTGGATTGGTGTTTGACTTTTAGATAAGATCTAAGTCCGAAGACAAGACTTCTTAGTATAAGTTAATTTTGTTTTCCGAGAAAACTTTTACCGAGGAACATAAATAGGTAGACGAAACTGTGATATTTAACTGTCATGTTTTATTTCAGATTTTATCTTTGATCATGATAATAAATCCGAAAATGGGGCTTTTTATTTAAATTTGGAAGATTTTTATTTCACTGGACTTTAAAAGTATATTATTTCGATTTACTTCGTGAAAGTTTAGTAGTAGCTACATTTAGTTATATTAGTTATATTAAGGGATTTACTCGTGCTATTTGTTATCCAATCAATAATGGATGTTTGAAAATATTCATCTAGTTTATTTTAAGCATTTGTTAAGCAAAGCTATTGCAATCTTGTTGTGCTGACAAGTGCGGCAAAAGCAATATCCATTTAGTTAGACTTGTGCAGTGGGTTCGTTGTCCATTGATAAAGAAGGTAGAAAAAGCATTTTTCAACAAACTTGCTAGTAAAGTGAGCCCCAATACATCGCTTTTAGGGCCATAAACCTAGCTATATCAAATAAAACACTAGTGCGTTATAAAATTATCCCTACAAAGTGAAATTAGTCCCTTATTGCAAGCTCTATGCGAGTAAATTGAGCATTCCCAATTTAACCGGGTAATACATATTTTTTTTTAGTTTTATGAAGCTGAAAATTTATAAACATTTTTGGAATAAATAATTGTGTAAGTCCTTAATCAAGTCAAACAAATATTTATTATTATCAAATTACCGCCTCTGTGGTCTAGTGGTTCGCCCACCCGTGTAAGACGCAGAGGTGCCGGGTTCAATTCCCAGGGGGGGTACAATTTGTACTCGGTTTGGTTGGTGGTAGGACTTATTTCCAGTCCGTCTGGCTAGCTACCACCATCTTACCTAAGTCTGACGCCATAACAACAGTTTAAAAATTGTTGTGTTCCGGCAGTTAGAGGTAAGATTGCCAGTATTCCGGGTGTAGTGCGCTTCCACCTTCGGCCTTATCGTCATTTAACATTAGATGAGATGAAGGCCAAGCACTATCCCGTTGTGTATAAAAAAAATATTCATAATTCATAATATTTTGATATAAAATATTAAAATATTTGCATTTTATCACTTAAAATTATAATTTTGAAGTAGGCTATATGCTCACTCCTTTGTTCGCAAAATATTCTTGCATTGGGCGTGTGAAAAAAAAACCTGCGCGCCTTTTCCCATAATTTTCATATTTTGTTTTTGTCGTATGTTGTAAGTTACTTTGTTTTTTCCTCGCAAATGTGTTGAAAACATCATATGAAACTAGTGAGCTCTTGCTTATTGCACACTTGGCTGAGTTACTCCCTCGCCTACGGCTCGGCTGCAACCCACAGCCTCGTGTGTAATGAGCAACCTAAGCTAACTTTTCTCATAATGTACTATTATGATATTTCAACAGTCGTAAGAAGATCGACATACAACTGTGTAGGTAGTCATTCAACATTAAATCTTTAAAGTTTTCGTTTATTGGAATTATTTCAAGCATTGTCACCAACTAGACTTACAAATACCAGAGCTATAAATTCATCCCTCGGTAAAAGCTTGAAGCATTCAACGTGGTTCAACGTTGGGCTGAGAAACAATTACGAGCGCCCGCCTCGACTCAAGCGCTAGTTTATTTCTGTTTGGAATCCATAATAATGTAAGCGATTCGTAGCGCAGATGCCATAGTGTATGAAAGGAAAGTAGGTATTAGCTAATGATTAAAAACTAGGTTTTGAATATAAACTTCATAAAGCTGTAAGAAGCTTACACCAAAATTTACAATCGTAAAAGAACTATATAACGTAAGATTTTTTTTAAATTTTGAAACTTCTTGATTAGCTGTTCTTAAGAATATTTGAAACTTCTTGATTATTGAAGTGAAAACTTCTTTAGCGGCGTTGTACGCTTTTTGTAAAGGGGAAAAAATGCTAAACTCGCATCAGTAATAATCATGTGGCTGATCGAAATTGCGTAAGACGGATGTGACGGATGGAGAGTAGACAGCTGGCGGCGGAAGTATCCTCCTCTCTTTCTACGGGGCGCGTTGAAAATGGCAGCGCGTCATTTTAAGACGTAAACACTTGTGTCACCAGCAACGCGCTAATTTTGAAAATGGAACTAATAACAGCGATCTCTTCGGTGAAATCATAGACTTACTTATACTCTGAGACTATAAGTTTAAATCGTAGAATGCGTGTATATAGAAATTAAAAAGGCTACTGGGTCAAAATCTTTAGAATTTTTCTCTAATTACAAACTGATTGAATTGTGTGACTGTATTGTAATAGGAAAGATATAATTTTAATCCTTTGCCGCTAATTTCAAAATATCAGAAATGCACAACGTTAATATTCAAGTTTTCACTTCTGCCGGCACTCCCGCAGTGCAATCCGATTTTTTCTTAAGAACTATGTTGTAATAGAAAGTGGAAATCCGTATTTTCTGATTATTAAAACATTTACATAAATAAATCAATCAAAAATAAATAAAATAATAAATTTGGAAACTTTCACACAGCGCCATCTAGTCCCAAACTAAGCAAAGCTAGACAACTGATATATTACTTATAAACTATAAAATATATAATTATTATACTAGTAACACCAAGACCCGTCACAGAAATTAAAATTCATCATTTCAATTTTTGCCCGGCCGGGATTGAACCCGGGACCTCTTGCGTACTAGACCGGCATGTCGACCACTGCACCACTCAGGCATGGACGAAGGTCATAATGATTAAACTCATATTTATAGAGAGACTGATGAGATATTGTATTAGCTAAACTAAAGTCACGTACCCAGCAACTTCTGGAAAAATGGCCTAAGGCCTTACAATTACAATAACTTCAAACTTTGAATTTAGCTTGAACCCTGTAAATTGATTAAGAAAATTTGTAATTCATTAAGTAATGATCTAATTATAATTTTATTTATTTGTTAATCTTTGTTAAAGTCTGGAAACGATATACATATTTGTAAATATCGTTCCATTTGATAAAGCTGGTAAGTTTTTTGCGCCCGTTTTTCTTGTCAGCTAAAAGACGTCATAATGGGTGGTAGGGCAAAAAAATTATTTGACGATTTAAAAACGCTCATTATGTGAGCTTATTTGAATAAAGATTTTTTCATTTCATTCATTTCATTTCACATGATAATGAGAAAGTTTAGTATAGAAATTGTTTTATGCATAAAAAAAAAAATTTTTTGCATGCACTTCAAAACTGTTTGAGAGTAAACTGAAGACTTTCTGATCACATTTCGCTAAATTAAAAAGGCTTTGTAAAAGTTGCTGATACAGGGGTTAAATGGCTGCTTGAACGACGTGTTATATTAAAGAACATACCTACTCAACTATCTTGCACTATGCGTCTATTTTCTTCGCATTCACTTGCAGGGCACGTATGAAACAGTGAATGTGACAAAAAATTGTTATTAGGTTCTGTTGATTTATTTCGAGGATCTGTGAATAGTTTCTTTTTTAGTTTAATATTTCGTTTTGTAGTAACATAAAATTATGAAACCATAGGGATAAAAAATTATTAATGTTCTTTATTTGAATGAAATTTCAGTTCAATAATGAGGGCTTTTCAAAGTGAAATTTAAAATATAAAAATAATAACTATTTGCCACACTAGATGGCGTTGATGGAAAGAGAAGTGTCAAAAGGCCGATTTTTAAAAGCACACAAGTAAAGACACAAGACACAAGTAAAGCGTTCGCTGGCTGACATATGCCCAAAGAGAAACATTTTAGGGTTACAGTTACATCTGCCTGCCTACCTGAGTATTCTTCGAAGCTTAGTATAAGAAAATCACATTAACACATACATTTGTCAACGCCATCTATCGAGCCTACAGTTTTTGTCATTTTGAAAAGCCCTCATTGCATGTACGATAACGAAGATGGTTCTTTTTACTTAACAAAAGAATAAAATTGCCATAAGAATACTAGACATTGAATGTATCGAATACTCATTGTTTAATAGAATAAACTCAATAAGGGTTCCTTTTTTACCATTTTGGTACGGAACCCTTAAAACAAAATTTGCTTTACACCACTAACAAAATAGTTTTTATATTGTCGCGTTACGGAAGGTAACGGAACAAAATTTGGAAGAAAGATGGGGAAGAAAGCTAAATAAAAGATAAAGTTGATGTTCAAGGGTTTATTTTAAATGACACGGATAGCAACTAAGGCGGTTAAAAACTAGGTAAGACTAACAAAAGTAGGACTAGGGTGGGACGTAGACGGGAACAGGGCAGGCACGCAGAGACGTGGACCCAGGTAGCAGGGGTAACCGGAAGCAGGCACGAAGCAGGCAGGCAGGTATGGAGTCCCGGCGGAGCACAGGAGGGCATGTGGTTCAGTACGGACGTGGTTCAGCGTGATGGCGTAGGGGTAGCACGCAGTCAGACCCCCCGACGTAGCGCCGTAGCGTAGTACCAGCGGGACGCGCTGATGGGCACGGGCGCGTGTCCGTGTAGACCGACGTCGATGGTGGCGCGGATAGTGCAAGGGCCCAGGGGAGAGCTCCCTCTGCAAGTCAGGCGGAAAGGTGCACGACGTCCAGGTGGGTCGAGGACACGTCCGGGAATTATTGAGGTGGTTCGTGCCGAAGGTCAAAGGTCGAGGACCGAAGAAACCGCTATTTACTTATGATATTTTTTTAACATTTATAGAACGTAGGGTAGAAACTTAGAAATATGGCGGCAGCTATAATATATCCGGACAAGCTCGTGGAAAGACTGACTCACCAGTGTATTATCTATGGACTCACCTGAGCTGCCGACCGCGCTTTTATACCGTCGGTATTTATTTTTTAAAATTCTACTCTACATTCAAATATAAGAACACAGGACAATATTGTACAAAGGTTTTTATCTTTAGCTAGGCTGAAGACAAGCTGGAAATCTATGGCTTTGACATTGAATTAAAAAATTAGCGCGTTGCTATGGCAATTATAGTGACAGACATATGTTTACAAATAAATAATTTTCTCAGCAAAGAATAAAAATGGTGTTAAATAAGATTCAAACCGACATAAGAATACAAAATGCAATGTGAAATTATCATGGGAAAAATCCCACGGCCCAATAATGGGCCGTTCCTATGATACAAGCCCTTTAAGGTACATATTCTTCCTCACACCGTTTCTTAGCTTTATTTACACTAGATTACCTATTTATCTTATTTATACGTATGGTTTTATAGTTTCCTTCAGTTTACGTTCTTGGGAACGTTTGCAAAGGACCTCCTAAAAGTAATAACTTTACAATATTAAGATAATTTATTAGAAAAATAGCATTGTGAATGCCTAAAATCTACAAATTCAAAAAAAGTTATGTTACATTTTTGATCATTTTTCGAAATGGCTGAAATGTGTTGTCATATATCAGAAGGACAACGGGAAGGAAAGGACATTCGAAAGAATTGCCCAAACTGAAGAGCACAGAAGCTTTGCTCGCGCTTTGCGCTCGCACGGCGAATTATACTACCGAGTTGTTTTTTTCTTTAGTTTTTCTAGTACCTATATCATTAATTATCTTAATATAAAATAGGATTGTGAGTACGAAAAATCCAAAATGAAACAGGAGAAATAACAGTTGTTTTGTTTGTCAAGAAAGACAGCTGTTAAAGTTTAAACCATAAAGTTAATATTAAAGACAGCTGTTAAAGTTTAAACCATAAAGTTAATATTCCACTGGAATAGAGGAACAGAGTTCGCTTGGCTGCGACACCAAAAGTGACATGAGCCAGTGTGTGAAAATTTGTAAACGTGTGCGTGAACTTTAGGGATGCCCTGAAGTCCATTTTAGATTGTCGATAACCATAAAGTCGCATTACTCATCTCCCAGCAAAAATGTAAACAAAGAAACGTCACTGTCAAATCGACAAACTGACCCTGAGAGTGACATTTTCAGATATTGAAAACCTTTGGTCACTTTTATAACTTTTTAATATGTTTATTATATTTTGAGTCATAATAAATATAATGTTATCCAGGGTAATTTTAAAGTATGATGGTAATTAGAAAATTTATCTTTATAAACTATCATAACCATTTTTGATGTTAAAAATTCTTGATACGAACTGATAAGAAAACTAAACTTAGATATTGACTGTATGTACCTAAACTATCAAAAATACGTAGGTAACAGGACATTGCAATCAATGGGGTTGGCAACGCAAAGCTAATTGTAGATGTTGCTGCGTACGCTTGTTCCTAAGACAGTAGACGTTCAGAACAAAATGTATGGGAAAATAGTTATTTATTTTGTGGTATTTTTTACCGAAAAAGACCCATTGACCCAAAATGGATATAAAAGACTATTCTGCAATGCAAATGCCGGTATTGAAAGCCAAATTAAGGCGTTTTTTTTTTCTTACAGAACTTATGCATTTTTTCTATATCCAGATTTACATCACAGAATTTAATCATATTAAAGCTAAAAAAAACTATTTTTCTAAGTTAAAGTCCTTTGTTTCCATAGGTCTCCTGCAACAAGCGTATGTAGCGCCATTTTGACAGTTGCCTTCCCTATTATAATTGTTTCAACTAACCTTATTTACAGTAAAAGTCAAAGTCGAAATCAAAATAATATTTATTAAAATAAACTAAAAAATGTAGAGAAATAGAACCGTCCATATTTTCCTGCCACCCGTTCCAGACTTTTTTAACTGACAAGAGGAATGGGCGCAAGAAACTTATCAGCTTTAACAGGGATGTAAATTTAGCAGGTGCAGGGGTTCAGCGACGTCGGGCAGAAGAATTAAAACTCCAGCTTTTTTTTACTATTTGTATTTTCAAACCATAGTAGGTATATATTGAACTGAACTGAACTGAACAATTTTCATACAAAACAGCCTTATTTAAGTACAAAATGTTTACTCGCACTTAGTGGCTAGTTAGTTTTCTACAATATAGCTATTAGCCAATTACAACGCATACAGTTTGCACACGGCACTAATTTTTGCACACGGCACCAATCTTTCCTGTCTCTTTCCAACATTATAGTGCTATCTCTTTCTAACGGTGCAAACAAAATCGCTAATAGTATCTATACAAGAAAGATAAATAACAAATCAAAGGTCTTAATTCCTATCTTAATTTCTACATGTAAAATATACTAGATAAACATAATTTAGTGTTCAAATAAGAGAAAATAATGTGATAAAACAAAGTAATTCTACAAAATATCAAAATTTAAACTATCTTAACTATATTTACATATTTACAATCGTTCTGCCGTCAACATTCCACCCCCTGGTTGCGGATTTACTTCCAACCATTATGCCTCTGTAGGCAGAACTACCACTTTAACTGCAGGGCGGCGTAATGTCCCACGGCAAGTCCTTATGTCTACTATCCTAACTTGGCCATCCGCTCCAGGGTAAACCTTTACTATCACACCTCGGGGCCAGACGTTTCTGGGCAGAATGGGGTCGACGATTAACACTAAGTCCCCAACTTTCAACGGTGCCACATCCTTCGTCCACTTCGATCGCTTTTGAAGTGTCGGCAGATACTCTGACACCCAACGGCGCCAAAATATGTCGGCCAATGCTTGTGCAGCTTTCCATTGTTTCTTCGTTGTCAGGTCTTCTTCCGAAAAATGTCCAAGTCTGGTGGTCGTTGACGCGGTACCCAAGAGTAGATGGTTCGGAGTTAACGTTACTGGGTCGTTCGGATCCACAGAGACGTGGGTCAGTGGTCTACTATTGATCGTAGCTTCCACCTCAGCCAGCAGCGTTAGTAACACTTCTTCTTTCGGCGCTCTCGCATTCAGGGTTACTCTCAATGCGGTCTTCGTGGAGCGTACTAAACGCTCCCAACATCCTCCCATGTGTGGCGAGGCGGGCGAGATGAATTTCCATTTGATTCCAAGTGTGGTGGCTGCATCTTCCAGCTGATGGATTTCCAGGTTCTTCCACGCGTTCCTTAGTTCTTTATCAGCTCCTATGAAATTCGTGCCCTGGTCGCTGTAAAGTGTTTCAGGCTGACCGCGGCGCGCAATGAAACGTCGGAGGGCCATGATGGCCGAATCAGCGCTAAGAGAGGAAGCGACTTCCAGGTGGATTGCTCTTGACGTCAAACAGGTCAAGACGATTCCCCAGCGTTTCTCATGACGACGTCCAATGGTCACTTCCATGGGTCCAAAATAATCAATTCCACAGTGAGTGAATGCACGACGATGATGGGCTAATCTGGCGGAGGGCAAGTCCCCCATCTTCGGTGGTTTCGGAAGTGTTTTTCTTATCACACACATGGGACAGCTTCTCGCGACTTTCTTGACAGCTGGTCTTATCTTCAGTATCCAGTACTTTTCGCGGAGCATGTTCACAACTGCTTCATTATTAGCGTGATGAGCTAATCGGTGGTAATGCAGAATTATCAACTCAGTCAGTCGTTCCTTTGCATCCAGGATAATAGGATGTCGTTCCTCAAAAGGTACATCAGCTGCCTGGATCCTTCCTCTCACTCTCAAAAGTCCATCCTCCATTATCATTGGATCGAGAGCTTTCAGACGACTTTGTTTCGGTAAATCCTTGCCTGCTTTCATATTTTCTATGTCTATTTCGAACGCAGTTTTCTGAGACTGAAGGATCAATATCTTCTCAGCTTCTCGGATCAAGTCTCCAGTGACCTCGGGCCGTTCTTTCAGCCTTAGGCGCTTGATGTAGGCCAGCACACGAGCCATTGTTCTCACCGCCCGAATCCAGGACGAAAAACGCTGGACTTCCAATATAGTGGGCGGGGCTTCCGTGATGGTGTGAACTCGATTCGGGCGTAGTTCACTGGTCTCTTCATCGGTGGCATTCGATAAGCCTTCTTTCGGCCACTCATCCTCATTTTCCTTAAGAAAGTCTGGGCCTGAGAACCATATCGACTTTTCTGGCGTCCAACCCTTTCTTGTTGCTTCGTCAGCTGGGTTTTGTGCTGTCGGAACCCATCTCCATTCATCGCTTCTGGATCTCTCATCTATTTCAGCTAAGCGATGTGCCACGAACGGCTTGAAATCCCTCGGGTCCGATCTAATCCAGTGCAAAACTGTTTTGGAGTCTGTCCAAAATACTCTTCTTTTTATCATGAAGCTATGTTCTTTCTCCACCATGTTTGCCAGGCGGCAGGCTAGCACGGCTGCTTGCAGTTCAAGCCGTGGCATCGAGACCATCTTCATGGGTGTCACTTTGGCTTTTCCTGAGACGAGCGCCACTTCCCCTTTCTGGTCAACGAAGTACGCGACGGTGGCATAAGCTTGCTCGCTCGCATCGCCGAAGATATGAAGTTCAACTTCTTCTTCCTCGATCCCATAATGTCTCGGTATTTTCAGTTCTCTAAGCACATGAAGACTTCTTATCCATTCTTTCCATTCTTCATGACATTCTTCGTTTATTTTCTCGTCCCATTT
Source organism: Agriphila geniculea (assembly GCA_943789525.1). NCBI lineage: Eukaryota > Metazoa > Arthropoda > Insecta > Lepidoptera > Crambidae > Agriphila > Agriphila geniculea. The sequence continues at coordinate 29,972,951 of OX038872.1, read as the reverse complement.
GACGCCGGTCTTCCATATCCGTTGCATTAAGATCCTTGAGCTGATTGTCACTGGGCATATCAAGCCTAGTGGATCAAACAGACTCATTATGAGTTTGAGGAACTCTCTCTTTGTGGGCACTTCCTCGCCACTCGCAACTTCTTTCTTGATTTTCTTGAATGACACGTCGAAACTCAGGGTGTCATCATTCGTTTGCCATACCAGACCCAACGTTCGTTCTGTTTCTCCACCAAGCTTTGACAAATTCACGCTTTGCGGCGTCACGTACGGAAGCTTTTCACGGAGCTCAGGATGGTTGGTCGTCCACCCCCTGATGTTGAAGTTCCCTTGAGCGTGAATGTCACTTATTTCTTTAATCATCTTGATGGCGTCTTCCACATTTTCTACACTATCTATGTAATCGTCCATATAGTGTCGTTTCTTAATAGCCTCGACCGCTTCTGGGAACTCTTCTTTAAACCTCTCAGCGTTTCTGTTTAACACGAAGATTGCCGATGTTGGAGAAGATGTTGCTCCAAATATCATCGATTCCATTACATATATCTCAGGGTCTTCATGTTTGTTCGCACCTCTCCACAGAAACAGCTGTGCTCCTTGGTCTTCTTTCCTTATCTTTACTCTAAGGAACATATCCTCGATGTCCGCGGTGATTGCGATCGGCTTTTGGCGGAACTTAAAAAGTATTCCTAAAAGGGAGTTCAGTAAATCTGGGCCGCTCAATAGCTGGTCATTCAATGACGTCCCTTTATATGTCGCAGCTGCATCGAACACCAAGCGCAACTTTCCTGGTTTATTGACGTTTGTCACGCCAAAATGCGGGAGAAACCAAGTGTGTTCGGAAGGTATCGGTTCTTCCACACGTTTCGCGTATCCTTTTTCAATTAACCTGCTTATCTGGGCGCAGTAGGCAATCGCGAAGTCCGGGTTTCTGTCCATTTTGCGCTCGATTCCTCTTAGGCGTTTCTCAGCGTCGTTAAAATTATCTGGCAGCTGGACGTTATCTTTTCTCCAGAGTAGTCCCACCTCCCAACCTTCATTGGTAAGGCGCGCAGTCTCATTGAGTATGGTCTCAGCTCTCTGTTCTTCAAAGTTCACTCTCTTTTTGGCGACGATCCCCATATTTTCAATGTCAAACTGCTGTTTGACGAGATCGTTCAGCTCCGCCATGCAGTTTACGGTGTCGGGCTCGTCGCTCTTTGTATTTACCGGGCCATGAATTACCCAACCTAGCTTGGTCAGGGAGGCCACCGGTCTTCCCGATTTCCCTCGCCTTATGTCGCCGCCCACTATTGTTTCCCAATTGTCTTGTCCTATGAGGACTAGTGGGACAGCGTCTCTCATTTCTTCAATTCCCAATCCTTTCAAATGATCACTATTTTCGATCACACTCTTTGGCACAGTCTGCGGCGGCAGGTTCATCTCCCTGATGGTCCTCATCTTCAGAATGCGGGGTTCTTCATTTGGTCCCCATAAAGTCACACTTACTAACCTTGATGAGTCATCTTCAATCGAGTGTCCGCCGGCACTGAGGATCTGGATCGGTGATCTCGGACCTCGCAATTCCGTGGCAAGAGTCTCGTCTATCAACGAAATAGTGGCACCGTCGTCAAGCAGAGCGTAAGTGTCAATCAGACGACCCCCGTTTTTCACTTGTACAGGCACTACCTTCAGGAGTGACTTCACACAACGTCTGTCCCCGAGGTTAGTGACACGCTCAGTCTGAGTAGAAATATCAAAAGGTTGGTTACCTGGTTTATCCACGTGCAGGAGCGTGTGATGGCCATAATTACACTTAGCACATTTCCTATATTTACACTTTAATCGACTATGATTGCCACTTAGACACTTAAAACATAACTTATTGTCTTTAACAAAGTCCCAACGTTCATTTACACTTTTGTCACGAAAACTGTCACACGAAGCTAACCGATGATCACTTTCACATAGCACGCACTTTATTTCACTGTCGTTATGCACGTTTACTTTATGCACATTTTTCACACTGGCACGGTTACTCACAGTTTGATTCCGTGGTGTCACCTGCCTTTGCGCAGCCGCAGGTCTGCTCCCGATGATGTCGGCAGGAAGCACGAAAGCTGCGGTGTCGGCGAGCTCCTCCAAGAAGTCCACGAATATGATGAGGGTTGGTGACACACGCAGATCGACTCCACCGGCGATGGCTTGACTCCGTGCAAACTTGGAGTACTCGTGGCGCTGGGTCGGTGTTAGTTTCTCCAGCAGCTCACTCACAAGTTGTGGGTTGTTGATGAAGCCGTCCGCCTTGATGTTTCTGAGTGTGGAGATGCAGGAGCGGACGGTGGCACTGAAGACACGAAGGCCATCGCTGTCATTGTCGGCGGTCTTGGGTAGTGCTCGAATCTTCCCGATAGCGCTCTTCAATAGGAGGGTTGGATCCCCGTAGGTGCGCTCTAAGCATCTCAAGATCTCGCCAGGATCGGAGCTGGTGCGGAGAAGGTCTTCAACCAGTTGCTTCGCCTTGCCATGTATCGCTGATTGTAGTCTCGCAAGGTTTTCTGATGGCCGGAACTCGTACTGGGCAGTGGAATCTTCATACTTCTTCTTAAAGGCAAGCCAGTCAGCTGGATCCCCACTGAAGTTAGGCAACTCGTAGAAAGCTCGTGGCATAGGGCGTGGTTTGGCCATGTCTCGTAGGGTTTCGGCCAACTCTTCAATCGCCTTCCCGGGTTGTCGACGTCCCCTTGATGAATCACGTCCATCTCGGCCAGAATGCGGGGTCTTCTCACGAGCGGGCTCAAAAGGTGACTTCTGGATCCACTCCTGGATGCGATCTTCTTTAGGTGGTTCTATTCTCGCTAAGGCCTCTTCCTCTTCTTCCTCCTCTGCGTCTAGTTCCGCCAGTTGCATTGCCTTCTTTTTCTCGGCGAGACGCTGTTGTGCTGCGCACATTTCAAGTTCTGCTTCGTATTCGATTCTCTTTCGTGTCGCTTCTCTGTGTGCGCGACTGGAACGGGACGACGTGACACTTGGAGCTTTTCGGGGCGCTCGTACGGTGCTCACGGTCGGCGTTGCTTCATGATCTGGATCTCTGGTCGTGAAATCCACCACTCTTCCACCAATGCCGGAAGACGGAATCTCTGGGATGTATATTTCACCAGGTATCCCTTGGTTAACCGTCGACGGCGATCGGAGTGGGCGGACGAACGTAGCTACCCCGGAGTCTGCGGGTTCCGTATGTGCAGGATCGCTCTGGGCCGTTGACGTTCCGCCTCTCTCCTTTGCCTTGCTCCTCGTCGGGTACGACATGGTTGCTTCTTCAAGTATCCCAGGAATTCTTCAAGTCCCAGACTGAATGATCCAAAAATATTCTAAGTCTTGGGAATTTTTCTTCAAATTTTCTAAGTCCTGGGTGCTGGCAGCGAAATCTTCTAAGTCCCCGGCGTATCCGGCTCGAAGGACCACTTGTAAACTTAGCAGGTGCAGGGGTTCAGCGACGTCGGGCAGAAGAATTAAAACTCCAGCTTTTTTTTACTATTTGTATTTTCAAACCATAGTAGGTATATATTGAACTGAACTGAACTGAACAATTTTCATACAAAACAGCCTTATTTAAGTACAAAATGTTTACTCGCACTTAGTGGCTAGTTAGTTTTCTACAATATAGCTATTAGCCAATTACAACGCATACAGTTTGCACACGGCACTAATTTTTGCACACGGCACCAATCTTTCCTGTCTCTTTCCAACATTATAGTGCTATCTCTTTCTAACGGTGCAAACAAAATCGCTAATAGTATCTATACAAGAAAGATAAATAACAAATCAAAGGTCTTAATTCCTATCTTAATTTCTACATGTAAAATATACTAGATAAACATAATTTAGTGTTCAAATAAGAGAAAATAATGTGATAAAACAAAGTAATTCTACAAAATATCAAAATTTAAACTATCTTAACTATATTTACATATTTACAATCGTTCTGCCGTCAACAAGGGATAAGTAACGATATTACAAACTTAAATATATCGTTACCAAATATACATTGGCCTATCTAGAGATTTTTCCAGGGGGGTGCTGGACCCCAGTTCGGAGGTAAAACTAATGAGGGAGGGGGGTGCGTGCTAGAGCCTCGTTGCAGTATAGAAGGGCAATATATCAGGTTAATCAGGTTTTTTGTATGGGGTGGCACCACACTGTTATGGGGTGCGCACGCTCCCCCCTTCCTACGCAAATGCAAATAAATTACAACAAGATTAGTAACCAAATACTTAAAGGTGCATCGTGCGTCCACTAGCGCCGCCTCAAGAAAAAATAATTACAACGAATAACTATCTATTCACAGTGTTTGGTAATAGCCTTATAAATGCCTTCAGGGTGCCTACTGCCATGTCTTAGCGCAGTTTTAATACAATCTTACCATGCTATTTCGTACTATGACCTTCTTATAATAAAATTATTATAATAATGTTTCTGTTAGAAGTTTTGTGACGTCATCGTTCAATCATTCACAAACCTCACCTTTTCCCCCACATATATAATAAGGTAGTAAACTGCTTCAAACTCAAAACCAAGTCTGTCCAGGAAATAAAAGCCATTTTGCCAGGATTGCTCTTAAAGCTTACTTATGAGGAAACAGAGAACTTGCTAAAAATTGTCAAGTAACACACACCACACCATATTTCACTTCATCTACTACAGCGCTTCCTTTACGTAAATAAAATTGAAATAATTATTTGTTTGTAAAATAAATGTGCCGACATCAAAATGTGTAAATGGTAAACGACCCCTAACCTCCACAGGACAGGCTTAGCCTAGTGTGGAGGCTAGATAACTTATGCCTTGTAATTATGTTTTTTGGAAATAAATATATTTGTATTTGTATATTTGTATAATTTCTTACAAGTCTCCTTGAGGCTCCCAGCCTATTCTATTTATGACATTTATCCAGTAACTTAATCACTGGATTTACAGGAAACCTGGAAATATTGTTAAATTAGTACTTAAGTAGGTATAATTTACCATTTGAAAACTGTCGGTTAAAAGCAGCTTTAGATAAAGCTATCAGTGTTCACAAAGACAAATAAGGTTATATTGGAAATCATCGACATGAGTATCGATAATATAATAATTTTTGATCAATCTCTACGCCTTATTTTCTCAAATTCACGGATATAATATCTTTTTATCTAACACATAATGTTTAGAAATCAGCCTTTATTTAGAAAATAGGCGGTTAATAGCATGATATTAGTGTATTACTTAGTGTGTTTAGGAATATATTCAACTAAAATATGAAATATGAAAATGGTACTTGTACAATCTTATTTACCTGTGAAATGAGTGTTTATTTGGGTTGTTGTCGTAAGTAACATTACAGTTCAGTACAGAACACGACACCATTATTGATTTATATAGCTTTAAGAGCCAAACCGATCAGATCGCAGTCAAAACTACAAAATAATCGTGTGGACGCTTTTCACCAAGATGATAACAGACGATAAATGAAGTCAAACTAGGTTCTGCTGTCATTTTCTTTTAACTCTTTCTCGCATATCGAATAAGCCGTAAGAATCGGTTTCTCACTCGCATCATTGTCCGTCTACTTGAGCGTAGCGAAATTTTTCTATGTCTATGGTTTAAACATTCAGAACTCCGTTACTTACATTTGCAAGATTAGTATTTAATTCTTTTTGCGTTTTAAGCACTTTCGTTCGAGCAACAAAAGAGCGAACGAAGCGAAATAGTTTAAATGAAAAAGACAATGCAGACTCTTTTTACCGTTAAGTGTAAATAAGTAAACAGTAGGAATGAAGTTGTCCTGTTTTAACCCGTTTTTAAAAGACAATTTGCTGTCCGGTCCGGCACCGGAAGACGGATCGGATCGACGGCAAGAACCGGAAACAATAGCGACCGGAAAAGATACGAGCTCGCAGTATTTATTGAGGCAACTGGAAGGATAGTTTGTTCATGTAATCAGGTGAGCCATCGTATTGAAATTTAGAAATTCCGTGAAATTTCATTCTATTTCATTTTGTTTTGTATGCGGAAATGTTATATTAAGGATCTAGGAGTTTAGTTTAATTTTAACGACTGTTTGTGGTTTCTGTTTAACTTTATATCAAACTAATTTAAACTAGCTTAAAGCTCATGAAATTATAGTTTCGAATATAAAATTGACAGCGACATCAGCCATTTTTAATGTCCCCACTGCTAAGCCACAGGCTTTCCTTATGGGTGGCTAAGGAGGATGGTCCTTAACCCACCACACATGCCCAATGCGGATTGGTGGGAGGAATATGAAATAATGTGTTTCGGTCATTATTTTGGAAGTTTTTTCATTCACAATGGGATACCTTCATTCACCTGATGTTAGTGACGTTAAGGCCTAAAGTGTAAGTGCATTATACACCCGGAATCCTCACCACTGAGGAATATTTATTCATTATTATTATTAATATTACTGTTTGGTCATTTTTAGGGTTCCGTACCCAAAGGGTAAAAACGGGACCTAAGACTCTGCTGTCCGTCTGTCTGTCTGTCTGTCACCAGGCTGTATCTTATGAACCGTGATAGCTAGAAGGTTGAAATTTTCACAGATCATTTATTTCTGTTGTCGCTATAACAACAAATACTAAAAATAGAAAAAAAAAATATTTGAAAGGGGCTCCCATACAACAAACGTGATTTTTTTGCTGTTTTTTGCTCGATATTAATAAAAACAACAGGTAGACAGTTGAAATTTTCACAGATGATGTATCTTTGTTGCCGCTATAACAACAAATACTAAAAACATAATTAAATTAATATTTAAGGGGGGCTCCCATACAACAAACTTATTTTTTTTGCCGTTGTTTGGTACGGAACCCTTCGTGCGCGAGTCCGACTCGCACTTTGCCGGTTTTTTCTTCTATGATAATTGCAATTTATTAACTTTGTAAGTAAACAATGAATTTAAAACTTAGGTAGGTATGTTAAGTCTTTTTCCGTTTTGTTTCTTGTTTTTATTTATCAAAATAAACATAAGTAATATTCACACAGTAATTTCACATAATTTTTAATATTTCAATATGGTACCTTTTGCGAGTAGATACTCATATTGATAACTTTTCATGAGTAACTAGAGAGTCGAAGACTTAATAAGTTTCCAATGGCCCCTTTTGTTATTGAGCCCCAAAGAGGATGAAGGAAACTAAAGTTTAATAGTTAGAAATTAAGAATAAAACTTCTTCAACAAACAGTGAGACGAATATTTCAACAAGTTTAAGTTACAACACAGCTGTAACCATTCCGTCTGTAATGAGGCGAGTGATTTTTTTCTCAGTACTTACTCAAAGAGAAACTTTACCTGATTAAGTGTCGCAAACTGTGAGTTCTTGAAAAATTATCCAATAAACTTGCTAACGAACCACCTGATAACTTTACTACTGGTTAAACATGGTAAGTTCCAACTAAGTTTGTTAGAGTTGATTTTGTTTTATCATTTTATGATCGGGAACTATTTTTAAGTTTCTTTAAACGTTCCGATGTTATAAGTATAAGCTTTTTTAATTTTTTTTTTCAGGAGCATATAGGCCTGCTTCAAAGCTTTTCACCTCAATCAGTCCTACACAATAAAAAATTAGGAAAACAATGAAATGACGAAGAAAGCAATGCAATCGTCTGCAATATTGAACTCAAAAGTATAATAATAATAAATTATGAACTAAATATAGCGTTTCCTTTTACACGGAACACTTTCATCCAAAACGAATTATATCGTTAAAATTAATTCCACATTCATTTCGAAAAATAATCAGGGGGTCTATTACGAAAAGTTTATTGCGATACACGCAGCTGCGTCCGTGCTTCGTTTTGATTGTGTCCTATTACAAATCACTTTCGTATGCGATATTGCGAAGTGATTGCGTGAGTTTGACAGTTTTTAGGGTTCCGTACCAAAATGGTAAAAAAGGAACCCTTATGGTGTGACTCAGTCTGTCTGTCTGTATGTCTGTCTGTCACAGCTGGATATCTCGAGAACTACTAATGGTATCAACTTGAAATTTGGAATAGTTTAAGATGACATTTGCCCAACTATTTATGATTTACAATATGGTGTTTCTTCTTTATCGTTTTAAAAAAGAAACGCCATATTGTAAATAATTTTATCTCATAAACTAATAGATTTATCAATAATTTTACGAGAAGCAAATTAATAATTTTTTGTAACATAATTGCCACATAAAGTTTTTGGAGAGCACTTATTATGTTTGAGTTATCTTAAAAATAATAATTTCTTCGACAAAAAAAATATCAGAAGTAGCCGCCATTTGGATTCTTTTGTAAGGACAGTTTGGCCCTGCTCAACACTAGTTATGAATAGTCTACAGAACTGTTTTCATCATGTGGCCAAATTTTATCAGGACTTGAAACACCCATGATTAATTTATATGGAGATTCATAACTCTTCAGGTTAATTTGTTCTATACTTCTGTAAAGCTAACAGCATTTGCTACAATTTTAGCCTAACCCGAATAGTCTAGGTCCATTGATTGCAGAGACATAGCTAGTCAAAGATGGTAATTTATTTCGAAAGTGAACTCTAGGCTCTCAGCGCGCGACGTTTAAATATTTTTTCCGCTATTTATCGTTTGTAAAGGTACTTCAAAGTTGTATTATTTCAAATTTACATTAAATAGGCATTAATAAAGTATTTTTTGTTTGGAAATAAATGCACCAGTTTAATGTTTACGGTGACTAAAAGTAAAAATATGTAGTTGAATATTTTGGTTATTGAGCAATTTTTCAGAAACTGCTAAATAAATTGCATTTTTTTTATACTAGAAATGAATTTTACGTTATTAATTTATCTGAAATTGACACCACACTTGACCTATTAGCTAAACCGGGACAGTTATAATTTTTAGAATGAAGCCGGGCGGAACGCTACTTCAACCCGCCGCCGTTTGGATTCATATGTAAGGATAGTTTGGCCCAGCTCAATATTAGTTAAAAACAGCCTACAGATCAGTTTACAACATGCGGCCAAACTTTATCACGCCTTGTAACTCCCAAATTTTTTTTGTATAGACGTTCATACCTACTATAAGCAGCATTTTGTAAATTAACTGTCCGCCTGTTCGCCCTTCCACCTGTCTGCCGTTTATCCTACTTTTTCAAAGACTGTCCTAAAATAACATATCCAAATATATATATTTATGATTGTACGGAACCCTCGGTGCGCGAGTCCGACTCGCTCTTGACCGGTTTTTTATTCTCTAGTGTATTCGACATCGTTCGTTTAGTAGTCTATGGACTACGATAGCCAACTTCAAAATGTGTGTTATAAATACAACCAACGAACTGCGGACGACTATCGTGGCCAAGTGACTGCGTTACGCAATTGCGTACATTATTTTCGTAATAGGCCCCCTGGTATTTCTTTACATAAGACCTACTCCGGCGAAAATGTTCAACCTATTTTCGTTAAGAAATTGTGGATCCACAGAAATATTCTTAACGACATTAATGTGTGATACAATATTTAATTAAAGACACCTTCAGAATGTGAGAGCGTTATCAAATAATTTAACGAGCTCTTCAAATAATTTGTGAAAGCGATATTTGGGGACTACGGGAGTTTTCCCTTTACAAGAATTTCATATGTATTTAAGGAGGAAGCAATTTTATTTCCTCTCAAAGAACGTTTATAAATGAACTTTCTTGAAGTTGAATTGGAGATAAGTTTATTTAGCGCTTTAGAAGATTGCATGAATGGCAAAGAGATATTGACGGTTTGTAAGCGTTTATGTTAATTTTATGAAAATTATTCCCTACTACAATTTATACATTTCCTTAATTTGTTATACACTTTTTAGGGTTCCGTAGCCTAAATGGCAAAAAACGGAACCCTTATAGATTCGTCATGTCTGTCTGTCTGTCTGTCTGTCTGTCCGTATGTCACAGCCACTTTATTCCGAAAGTATTAAGACTGCGCAGTTGAAACTTGGTAGGTAGATGTATTCTGTTAACCGCTTAACGAATTTAATACAAAAATAAGATAAATAAAAGATTAAGGGGGGCTCCCCATACATGGAACTGAAACTGAAAAAAAATTTTTTCTTCAAACCAACACGTGTTGGGTGTCTATAGATAGGTCTTTAAAAATGACATTAAGGTTCCTAAGACAGCTTTTTCTCAAAGTCAACCGTTTGAAAGATATTCACCGCCAAAGTGGTAAAATGTGTGTCCCCCCCCTTTAACTTTTGAAATAAGAGAGTGAAAAATAAAAAAACAATATATACTGTAGATCTTAATAAACATTTTCAACCAAAATTGATTTGAACGAGATATAGTAATTAGTTCTTGAGATATAGCACATTTTCCAAAACCGCAAATATAACTTTGTCATTCATACTAACACTATGAAAAACAAAGTTATTTTTACAGACAAAAAATTATAGGTGGTATTAAATATGGTATGGTATAAGGTAACTACGGAACCCTATGGCGCGTGGCCCGACACGCACTTGGCAGGTTTTTTGGTGTAAGTACACTGCGTTAATATTGTAATAATTTAAATAATGAGACCAAACTATAGGGAAAAAACAAACAATACTTAAAAACAATTGCATACAATACTTAAGAACCGTTGGCGCAGAAAGGTTCTGGAATGGCGACCGCACACCGGACGACGCTCCGTGGGTAGGCCTCCGACAAGGTGGACCGACGTGAGGATGAAGGTCCTTGGGGGAGGCCCAAACACAGCAGTGGCTGATATATGGTGATGATGATGATGACTTAAAAACGACTATAGTTTGAAGCTGATCATAGCATTGTGTTATTGAAATTATTCCAAGTTTTAGCTACAACAAGATTATAGCAAACAAAAATACCTCTTAAAAACTATGTAAATACAATTTAAAAATTCATGGAGCGATCCTAATTAATACTAACCAACCTTATCGAATTAACTTTATTATTCAAGCCGTATCACCCGGGAATTGTAACTTAGTAACATTTTGGAATTTATTTACATTTAAATAGCTTTCCTTGAAAAAATACTTCAAAATTTTCTTCGAACGATCTAATGAACGATGTTGACCTTTACATGTCAAACTTTGTTTAAATAGAAATAATATCATTTAATTTGGCAACGCTAAGTTTAAATTGTATAACAATTGGTAACTTGTTGAAAAACAAGAGCTGTAACTTCGTTAGCGTTTTTGTATTACCTAGATCTTTTTCCTATTATATTATATTACAATTTTGCTTTTTAAAAGCTTTCAGGCTCTTTGATGAATTAATAGCACAAGCAAAGTGGAAATTCTTATTTATATATTACTAACTGACCCCATCAGACGTTGTCCTGTCTTAGTTATGAATATTGAATTCGAATTGGTATACTTAATTAATGAAAAGTTGGGTTTAGAGATATTGGTAGGGACCATTCCCGTTTCCGTTTCTGTTCCCGTTTCCAATCCCGTTTACTTTATAACCCAACAGCTTTATAACCAAGTTTATATCACTTGTTATGTTAGTAACAAAAAAAAAAATGGCTGATGGAAATGTTAGTAACGTGTATGTTAGTCTATTCAAAATTATCAATTTAATATTAGGCGTGATGACTCTGATCTGAACTGACCGTGATGAGCACTAAGAAATTCAGTTTTCTTAGATCCTTTTTGTAAGAAATAATAAATTAATTATTTTACATGTATTTCATCAATAAAATAACTCCGACCGAAGCATCTGTTCTAAACGACATGCAGTTTTTTACATCCTCTTTGACGATATTTGCAGCACGCAAATTTTCTAATTTTCCGCGCAATTTTCTTATTTTTTCTTTTATAAGAACAATCTCCTAATAATAACAAACACAACAAAAAATGAATTAGCAAAATCGGTCCAGCCGTTCACGCGTGATGGCTTGACCACGCGAAATTGGATTCCTTTTTTATTTATATAGATTTTCCTTAACAAAGTTAATAGTTTCCAAATCCAATGAGATATTTCTTTAACTTATTAAAGATGAAACTATCTTTAAATAGGGTAAGTACACTAAGTATTTAAGATTCGATTTGACAAACTCCTCCTTTCTCCTTTTTACTTTCTACGTTTTTGTCTGATAACAATTTAGTGTTGCTGCTATTCTATCATCGATTCAGTAATACTTGGCGTGCGGTCGCAAAAGGAAATTAGGTATTATTTTGACGGTTGTTATGTATTATTTTAGGGTTAAGGTATGATTCCGATCTCGGCAGCAAGTAGTAAGTAAGGCGGTAATGAAGCGGCAGCACTGCAGCGCGACAGTGTTGCCGAGCTCGGAATTTAATCTCATATAAACCTATAGAGAATGTATGGTGACCAGTGGTGCTGCGGCAGCACTGCTGCTTGCTGCCGAGATTGGAATCATACCTTTAGGGTTGGTATTGTTGATGGGCTCTTTTCTCCGCATTTAGACTCCCATTTGGTCCGTTATGCGTGAACACAGCATGGTATGGCTAGTCAAGCCATCCCAGCTCCTTCCAGAAGCGCAGAAGCCTCCGGGGGCGTTCACAGGCTTCTAGGAGCGACCTGTCTTTGAGGATTTCTGCCCGGTGTGTGGCCAAACCCACGCACTCCAGTCGTGGGCGGCTGTTTACTCTGCGTCCAGGCATCCTCTACATAGGGGACTGTCTGTCGCATTCATGATGAATAGTTGTCTACCTTTAGGGTTCATTTCCAATGAAATATATATTAACAGGACGATAGAGGCGGCAATGGTACGCCAACATTCAAACTTGTCGCACTGTACTTACTCTCATGAATGTTTTAATAAAAATGTCAAGACTCGAGTCTAAAAAAACCGACGTAATTTCGCAAAATAGAATTGAACAAAGAAACGTTAACACAAACCGTCGCTATTTACTCGAGATTTGCGACAAATCGCGCACTCATTTTTATTCTTCTTTGTGCGCCCCGTTATATTAGAGACGAGCCTGTCAGAGTGACGTAAGAAATCTTGTTACAAAAACGTTGTACCGAGCGAACGTCAACGCTTTTTCACATAAATATTCTGATAACCACTTCAAGAGCATTTGTATTTATAAAGTGAGTTACATGTAGCATTTTATGATCGTTTCTTTTAACAAAATGATATTTAAAAGTAAAAAATGTTGTAATTAACATTTTTTTCAATAGTGAAAGTATACGTTGAGAATGGAAAGGTAGAAATAGAAGGTTTATAAGAAAATATTTCAACATTTACATTGTGTACCTATGTATTCTCCTACTTTGCTCGTCAAGACGATTCAAACGAGCCCAAACTCGATGGGGTTTCATGGTTTTATCACAAAATCATGGCCTTCTTCCAACTCCATCATCAGATTAAAGTTACCTATACCACTTTAAATATATTTTAATAGCCAAATCAAATTAGATATTTTTCTACTTAAATATGAAACCTCACCATACTACCTCAGTGACACCATAGAATTGCATTGCCTTCTAGTTCTGACCTGTTTAAAGTTTCAAGTCTAACTCATCGGGAAGCTAGAATAAAGGCTGGTTTACATTATCTTAGTATTTAGTAGAGTGCTTTGTAGCGTGCGAGTAGATTCGAATGCGAGTGCTTTAGTAGTTTTGGTGCCTGTCCAGTGACCGTTTACACGCTTCCAGTATAGTGTCATTTTCGCCATACCTAATACCTATTATTTAATTCAATTACACGTCACGCGTTCACCGGCAAATGCACTCTACTAAAGACGCTACTAAAATGTCGATTTACATGCTTCCAGTGCGAGTGCGAGTAAAATATCGCGCGGGGGTGAGCGGGCGCGCAGAGGGTGCTACTGGAAAGCGAATAGAAAGGCTACTAGAACGTTACTCTCTTTAGTCATAAGACGACCGTTTACATGTTTCCACTAAAGCACTCTCCTAAAGCACTCTACTAAAGACTAAGATAATGTAAACCAGCCTTAAGATCGTTTGCTTTTGTGGACAAACAACTAACAACCAAACAGAAACAAGAATACAACCTAATAAAATTAGTGTTAAAAATAAACCTTCCTCCTCAAGAGACACCTATCTAGTAATCGTATCAATAATGCTGATATTATCTACCATGCAAATAAATAGTGATAAGTCCATACAAACATCGGAACAGAATTCAACGTATAAAATCATATTTTATGCCCTCAAAATAAGCTCCCGTGTAATCTACGAAGCGAACTTCAGCGTCTCATAAACTTAATTTAAAGTGTATCTCCTAAATCCGACCCTGCTCAAAAATTCTCGGTGTAATTTAAAATTTGATAAGTTTGACTCAACTTTTGGGAGCTGTCCCACTCAGAGTTATGGAGCATCGCAGATAATGTTTATGAGTGTTACACAGATTTTTATGGCCGATGTTAAAGCTTGTGATAAAAAAGTTTTTACTTACTTGATGTAACGTAGGAGATTTTGTTTTACAGTTGTCGGTGGTTTTGACTTTGTGTAGAAAAATCTAATCTAAATATATAAAACTCAAAGGTGACTGACTGACATAGTGATTTATCAACGCACAGTTCAAACCACTGGATGGATCAGGCTGAATTTTGGCATGCAGGTAGATGTTATGACGTAGGCAACCGCTAAGAAAGGATTTTGGAAAATTCCATCTCTAAGGGGAGCCGCCTAATCGCGTAAAAACGGCTGGTCGGATCCTAGTTGAAGGTTCCCTAAGGATTTTCTCCAATATCCACGCGGACGAAGTCGTGGGCTGAGCTAAACTAGTCACAGATAAAAGTCCATCAACTAAACATAAGTTAGAACTCATGTGCTTCCCAAACAAGGCCACTGAAAAAATAGAGATTTGTCGCTCTGTCAAAATACAATGGATTTTGACAGTGGACTGTCGATAAATCACTATATCACGCGATATAGTTATTTGTTTTTCGGTAGTGGTTATGCTATGGAGGATGGCGGAGATTCATGGTTTGCGATTGCGGTAGCAAATACAAATGTATTTTCATGGGAAACAATTATTCTTTTATTTAATCTTATTTAGATAAAACTCTATGTTCGTAACCAAATGTTAAAAAATAACACATTCAAAAAGCGTTCATGCTTTTGTTACAATTTGAAAAACATACAACATACGCGCGAAAAAACATAACCCTTTCCTTGCAGTCGGGTAATAAAAATAACAGTATTTTATGAAGACAGTTTATATTAAATTTGTACAATTTTATTCTATGTAAATGCCAAACAATAGTAGCTTAATTTAAATTTGTTTTTAAAGCTTTATAGCAACAGCCCTAAACAAATAAATACCCCAAACTCTGAAGTAGATTGATCCGATCTAGACAAAGTGAAATATTCCGAATTTTAGCATAGGCTACAGATGTCAGTGGCACCTTTGTCACAGTGATGAAACATCGAACAGAGACTAATTATATTATCAATACCATATTTTTTATCCGAACAACTCACAATGAAACTAAGAGCGTCCGCTGCGTTAAGCGGGACACACGCGCGGGGTGACGTAGATTAGAGCTTACTCATGCACTGCAAGCATTTTTCCGTCAGAAAACCAGCAATCTATGCGCGCAGACGCACTAAGTCGAGAGCGAGGTGTAAATCAAAGAGACGTTATTACTCCAAATCTGTACTGTTCATCACTGCGTTGGAGGATATTTTTAAGCTTCTGGACTAGAAAGGATTAGGCATCAACATCAAAGTCAAAGTCAAAGTCAAAGTCAAAAATAGCTTTATTCAAATAAACTTAATTATTAAGTACTTTTGAATCGTCTATATTTTCCTACCACCCGTTCAAGACTTTTTTAACTGACAAGAAGAACGGGCGCAAGAAACTTATCAGTTTTAATAGCAATAAGTAACGATATTTACATAACATAACAAGCATCAATCACCTAAGACACGTTTGCTTTGCTGATGGTGCAGTTTTTATAGCTGAAACCTTGGAAGACCTCAACAAAGTGCTCGAAGATAACTTTCGCGGTAATGTGTGTGCATCGCAATCTTGTGGTATCGCAATACCATTCATCGGTCCAAAAACATCCTGAAGCTGCTCGCGGTCGCACTTTGATGTCGATGCTCGATATTTTACATGAATGGATGCTTTCGTGAATACAAAAAATATTTTTGTTTTTACATTACAACGCTATTTAAGTAAAACAGCGAGCATCGACATCGAGGTGCGACCGCGAGCAGCTTCAGCAGTTTTTACATTTAGGATGATTAAAGCTTTTAAAGTTGACGCTTTTTCCATAGTGATATTATATTATACAATCCATAATGAAACATTTAAATTATTTTTGTCTCAGTTTACGTCTTAAAAATGGTCTTTTTTTTTTGATAACTCTGTTCGATTATCGCCCTCTATGTCTTTATAATGGCTGAAGAGTTGTAATTAATCGATGTTTGAACACGACCCAAATTGTTTGGAATAAGTTCCCTTTTGTTACGGCTTTGATGTTTCTGTTATTGTTACGATAGTTGTTAGTCTTCTGTTCCATTAATGGGAATTTTAATTTGTTGGTGAGGTTTAGAATAGATAATGGTGTCAATTGGGTTGGAACGACTTAACTAGATTGACAGGACTGAACTTAATTATCGCATTTTGCTCTGGTCTTTTCGATACTAAAATAAAAGCACGGAAACTAAAATTGAGTTTAGCACTGTCAATTTAGTTAAGTTGTTGCCAATCGAATCGACACCATTGATAGCTTGCTGAGTAATCATCAGGCTAAAGTTTAATATTAAAATATTACAGCCGTATTCAAGAACACTCTCAAAGACCCATTGCCTGGTAGTTCGGACGATATGCATCCGCGATTCCCTATGTATTTGCATAAAATTTTAGGCATATTATTATGTCATAGCATATTATGATTTCGCCAAATGATGTTTACGCGTAATATTACTGAGTCATAACAGATTATGCGTAATTTTTTTAGGTATAAATTATTTAAGCATAATCATGTTTAAGCATAATATTCTTTAACAAAAAAAATAGACTTCGAAACTTCACATTTAAAAGCTATTGATAAAAATTTACACTTGAAATAAATATAATATTGTTTGTCACATGCATGACTATGACTAAGGGTATGTATTAACAATGCCGAAGTTGAAAAGACCGAATTTTGCAAGACCCATTTATGAAACACCGAAAATCAAATGGTCGAACGGTTGTTTAGCCGTACGTTTAAAATCACGAAAGGACATTTTAACTAAAACACCAAATCCCGAAGCTTAAAAAACTGAAGGTTAATTGAGGGTTACATGCCAGCAGGTTGGTTTTGGCACTACGCCGGCCGTTGCCGCGGCACGCTCGCGTCGCTCGCTCGGCTCGTGCGTTGTAGGTCGCAATGAAACTTTACCTCCTCCTCGCTCGCTACGCTCGCTCGTCGTCGCACCTAATAGACCTAAACAGACTTTTGGTATTTAGAACTATCGGCATTTTAACTTTAGGGATATCGAACTATCGGTAATTTATCGATCTTTTAAGATACGGTCTATCGGATATCGATATTTAGGATTTGCGGTATTTTGAAGCTTCCGTGATTAGGAAGGCACGTTAAACCGTCGGTCCCGGGTGTTGTCATTTGTTAACAGTCGTTAAGCCAAGTCAGAGGCCTTGCAGGCGGCTTGAGAAACTCTAACACCAGAGGTGGCTACTAAACCTAATTCGATTAGAAGAAGAAGTAGTTACTATACTTTTTTGTCATTTTTCTTTGTCATGCAAATGCGACCTACTTTTTGGGGTATTTCAGAATTGTTGCGAAGTTTCTTCGACAAGGTGATTTTCCACGAATCCCGTTATTTAACAAGCAGTAACTGTAGTACGTGTTTCTTTGATAATTGTTATCACTCGGGCGAGTTAACAGGCTCAGGGGTTTTAGAATTCTATGCTGATACCTCTAAATACATACTCGTTGAAACTGGGACGCTATTTTTAAACAGGATAATATTAAGTTGCTGTAGCATTAGAATTGTTTTTTAGGGTTCCGTACCCAAAGAGTAAAAACGGGACCCTATTACTAAGACTCCGCTGTCCATCTGTCTGTCTGTATGTCTGTCACCAGGCTGTATCTCATGAACCGTGATAGCTAGACAGCCTAGACAGTTATAATAAAAAATACTAAAAACAGAATAAAATAAATATTTAAGGGTAGCTCCCATACAACAAACGTTTTTTGCCGTTTTTTGGTACGGAACCCTTCGTGCGCGAGTCTGACTCGCACTTGGCCGGTTTTTTTTATTCAACAAATCAAAGTTACGAAATTCGGCAATTTACTAAAGTTTTGTATACGAAAATATTTTATTTCTATTTGTTAGTACCATTTTTATAGCTAACAAAGCACGTTAGCACTTATTTTTGAGTTAGATGCCAAAACTTGGTAGATAAATATGCAGAGACATAAAAATAAATACCGTTCAATTTTTTACTAGAAAAACCAGACAATTTATTGTTTAAGTTTACGGGCGGCAGCTGTTCACTGAATTCAATTTTTTATTCTATTATTTTTATTGTCTGATATATCTTTTTAATAAAAGACAGGTTTTATAAAGTAACTGAGCATGGTGCCACTATAAATTCATGTTTACTGTACGTACATGTGAGATATTGATACTTTAATAACATAAATATTTTAAACTAGCGGCCGCCCGTGTTTTCACCCGCGTGGTTCCCGTTCCTGTAAGAATATCGGGATAAAAAGTATTCTATGGTTTAATCCAGGCTATCTTCTATCTGTGTGCCAAATTTCAACCAAATCCGTTTAGTAGTTTTTGCGTAATTGAGGAACAAACATCCAAACATCTAAACCCACAAACTTTCACATTTATAATATTAGTAGGATATTAATAAAAAGGCACTTTGATCTTTAATATTATGCAAAGTTTGCGACTAGAAACGGATATTTGATTAAATCAGGCGTCACTTGGCAGAAGTCCCAAACCATTTTGAAAAAAGAATAATATGTAGTTTACTTCCGCTATCAATATAAGTATTATGCAAGATGCACCGCCCGCCCGCAAAAAGAAATGCACATGCACACCACAAGATATCAGTGCACAATACCTGCATTTAGCCAGACAGCAACACACCTTGCACCTTCACCAATTAGACACATGTTTCGCCCCAACCCGGAGTATCCTCAGGAGTTAGATCGTGCGTAAATTAACACCTAACGAATGAACGAATAATTCTATTTTAGGGCAAAAAAATCAATAATGCGAATTCGCATCATGAATTACAGATCCTTACTCAATGAAATCGCTAGCATTAGCACCTTTATAACACCATTACCTCGACCATGAAAACGAAAAGAGACGTGTCGAACCAAAACGGTCTGCAGTCGGCGCGATAATCGAATTTATATCGCGTAATAACAATTTATTATTTTTTATGACCATTTCAAAGTATTCGGCGAGACCCAAAGACATATTTCACGAAAAATGGAATGGATGAGGTGACATGTTTTCTGTGGACGTTTTGTCTCGTGATATATACGAGGGATCCACGGGGACTCGCTTCAGGTGTTTCGGTGTTGCATGTAAATGTATTATATATGTGTAAATTACTAATGTGGGTGCGAAATAGATGTTACATGTTACTGTTCAACTGGTGCGAATAGGTGAAATGGTTATATCATTTTGGACATGTTAAGCAACTTTTGTGATCAGTAATGTTAGTTTAAAAACTGTAGGACTACATAATTAAGTATTTTGTTTCCAAAGCTTACTAGATGGCACCAATGAATAGAGAGACTACAAACAGAAGTTAAGCTTAGTACTTCGCGCGCTCGAGCAACGCTCACAAACATAGACATAAACATAGACACAGACAGCTCTCATCGACCGAGGCGACACTGGGTCACGTACTTGATTCGTCTGAGAGAGTCTGTAAGATTCGTCTGAGATTCCGTGTCGGTGAGCGGTGTCTATGTGTGCCTTGCTGGAGCGCACGTAGTACTAAGCGAAACTACTGTAGTCTCTCTATTTTGTGACCTAGGCCTATTGAACGATTTAGTACCAAATAAACTTTTTATTTAGTTTCTAATTTCGCACTTATCATTAACACAAAGGTTAATTAACGCCATTACAATGCAAATAGGTAAAACATTTCCACGTCCCTAAACTGCCTAAGTAAAATTAAGCTAGGGCTTTGCTTAGAATTTCCAATTCAAATATTCTGTGCCAGAAATACGCTTCTTTTAAACACCAGAAATATAATTAAGTATTCTTGGCTCTTGAAGAATATGATAATCAACCTTTTTACGCGGAGGTGTAAAAAATTACGCATTACATAAAATGGGTTAAAACAGATAAAAACGGCTTCTTAAAAATGCTTACGTATAAATATTGAAGTTGTCTTTACTGGGTATATCCGTTTGTGATGCAAATTATTCAGTGTTAATTATGCTCGCATTCTACTCCAAATAGTCAACAAAAACCTAAATTTCAATTTCGTTAGATCTATAGAAATATAAAAATAGACATTGTTCCTATGAGAATGAAGTGTATTATTGCATTTTGTGTGCAAATTGGCCTGAAATGCCTGAAATGTTTATAAGTACTTTGTTTGGAGACAAAAGACTGTCGGAATATCTAATAACACAATTATAGCTTTTGTTTGTTGCAGTTCGTTTTAATCATAAAATGTATTTTCCATTTCAGCCTTTTATGCAAGTCTTTTTGGTAAGTGAGAGTTGTTTTGTGAGAGTGGTTTTGTGTTCTACTATGTCTTTTAGTTCTATTGAGTACTAGCGGCCCACACCGGCTTCGCACGGTTGCAATGTAGTTACCTACTAATGTAAAACTGTGCTATAATGTGGTGTCATTGTGAAGTTATAAGATTATACTACAGGTTATCTACATACGACGTACGCAAGGAGTGTTATAATATAATTGACGTGTGTGTGTGTGTCTGCCTGTCTCTGGCAACCTAGCTCCTAAACTTATGGATCGATTTTAATGCGGTTTTTATGCATAGGTAGTTTAAGTGAAGCGTACAGACGGCGGGAAGTGACTTTGTTTTATATACTACCTATATACTATAGCTTTTGCCCGTGGCTCCGCCCCGGCGTGGGAGTCTGTAATTGTTGTTAGTCTTTCCCTGTAAAGCAATAATCGGGATGAAAAGAAGCCTGTGTTAAGTATTCCAGACTATAATCTATCTCTGTGCCAAATTTCGTCTAAATCCGTTCACCAGTTCAGACCTGATTGAGTAACAATATGAACAACATCCAAACATCAAAACTTTATAATTTTTACAATTTTGTGATTATAAAGGTAATAACTGCACCCCGCGGTTTTAGCAGTCTGTCGATTCTGTAACCAAACTCGCATCTTACTTCGAACCTCACTTCACTTCGCGTGAATTTAAAATTTATTCATAAAATAAAATTTATTTATTAATAAAATAAAATCTTATCATTATCTTATTTGTGATTTAAAATTTCCGTGCAGTGAAGTGAGATTCGAAGTGGGGTTCAAGTTTGGTTACAGGACCAACGCCCTGTTCATGATTCTGTATTAGGTAGGTAGGTACTTATGTCAAAGACAGGCCTACTAATGTATAGACTTATATATTCTACTCTGTAATTAGTTACATGTAAATACCTATACTATGGTTTTGTCTCTTTACTCTCTTCTTGTCATATTGCTTTCCTTTGCCTATTGCCTATTGTAAAGGTGTTTCCATTATTCTGCTATTAAATCTTCCTTTTCCCTTTTCAACCGCCGTTTCCTTTGCTGTCCTCGACATCCTGGTCCATAAAAAAATAGCAGTAATTTAACAAAAAAATTATAATTATATTATGTAATATTTAATACTTAAAAGTATCTTCTTTATAAATAAAAATCTAATGTAATGTTCAACAACATAGAAGTCTTTGTGTATGTTTATTTGTTTTCTATGCAGTATGCACTCCTAAACTATTCATGCACATTCCACATCCGATTAGTAATGTATGTAATAAGATGTTTGGTGAATTGTTCTACTTACGACTGAAAAGACTCCTGGCTAAAAAATCGTAATATTGCAACGCATGCTGGGTGCAATTATGTTAAATTTGAGTTATATAGTGTATTCTATGATGTTATATGTGATATTATCTATATGTTAAAGTTTTTTGGAAAATTCAGTGGACGTCAGTGCTGACAACTGACATTTATTTTTCTTAATCGTACAAATGCACTAAGAAGTTTTAATTCCGATATCGAAGTCAACCACCCTAAAAATAACTTTCTACCCCTTTTCAACCCTGTTAGGGGATACATTTCAAGAAAATACGAAACACGTATTCAATTAATTTTGTTAAAGAATGTCTATGCCAAATTTCAAGTCAATCGGGCCAAGGAATCGCTTTCTCCCATACAAACTTTGCCACCCTGTTTTACCCCCTTAGGGGTTGAATTTCGCAAAATCCCGTCTTAATGACCTTCACCCTAAAAGGAACCCCCATGCAAAATTTGAGACTCCTAGCACTTGTAGTTTCTGAGATTTTGTGATGAGTCAGTGAGTGATTTACTCTTTTATATATTGAGTATATTTGTTTTGGCTTGCTGCTATTAGGTACCTAAGTAATTAAAATGGAAATTCTTCAAAGCCAACTCACAAACGTATACACTAAAGGAATATGCTTCTAAAGCCAATTGGCGTAACTGAAAACTCGAGTCACAAAAAGTTTCCTTAAATATCATCTCGTTAAATTCGTCCAACGAATGTACCGAGAATTCCACAATTCCCTTTTAACTTCGTAACAGTGCAAATCTACGGCTAAAATGTCTTTAGAAAGTTTCTGACTAGATTCATTCTAAAATTTTCTGTGACCATGGAACTTTATTCGGTTCTTTTTTGACATAGGTTCTTTTTTGTTTTGCTGTAGGATTTTGTGAGACAAACATTGTGTCTGAAAATCCTAGGATTCTTCTGAACACTTCATCGCTATGATAATCATTAGGATTATTTTGTTTTGAATTTTTTTCTCTCTTTTTTTTGATAGTATATGAAAACTATATTTGCTATAGCTTACGGATGCCTTAGATTAGAGCACCTACTTTCTATATCTCTGATTGATTCTACTTCTTAATAGCTCATTAATCGATTTAACGACACAACTTGTCAACAGAATAGTTACGAAATACTGGCGTACCTACTAATCCATATTAGGTCCAAGTGTTAGGTTATATTATCCATCCTCCTTCTTTATCCTTGCATGAGAAAGGTCTATGCTTCAGCAATGGGGACACTAAAATGTCTGAAAATGAGATAACTGGCCAAGTATAAAATTTTATGATTTTTTTAGAACTGAGTCATTAAATTACCTACCTATAGTCGTTATTTTGTCACACACTATACAAGATACAAACTCCTCAATATTTTATGTAGTGACTAAAGGTAGTTTCGGAAACACGCTTTAGTTTGTCGAAGCGAGTTGCTCTAACCAAATTTGTACAACGCTGCTCGCAACATCGTGTCGCGCGACGAAACTGTCGACACTGCAACATTAAGAGCATTTGTTGACTTTAATGTTGCAGTACATACTTTTAAGTACAGTTTCGCTAAAGCTGTTGCTCTCAAGGAAAATTTATGTACAGTCGTACCATGAAAATGTTGAGTATACTTAGAACCATTTGTGTGGTAGACCGGCATGTTGACTACTGCACCATTAAGGTCGTCGTGATTATTATATTATTCCATAGTATGTTCAATTGTTTGTAAATTCAATAAAAGTAAAAATGAATTTTTTTTTTCAATTTTATAATAATATATAGGTTACCGTATATGTTAAAAATGTATCAAGCAACTTAAGTACTCAAAAAACTTTTCAATATCCTCCTCGGAACATTTTGTTATTTAAGTAAGTAAATTTTAAGTCATGTTTGAAAGAAAATCGCAGTTTTAGCTAACTCCTCTTATTTACAGGGATTTAAGCACCTTCACAAAGTTTCTCGGTCATATTTTGAATGTCAGGCAAATTTTGCTACTTGGATATATGAAAAAAAAACCTAAAATCACACAACCACGTCTCATTCCTAATTTGTTGAATTGCATGTAATCCTACTAATATTATAAATGTGAAAGTTTGTGGGTTTGGATGTTTGGATGTTTGTTCCTCAATCACGCAAAAACGGTTAAACGGATTTTGATGAAATTTGGCACACAGCTATTTAAAAACCTAAATTAAAACATAGAATACTTTTTATCCCGGTTATTTGTTCTCGTGGGATAATACAGAATTTTGGCAATTTTGAGACGGCTAAAAAATTGTTTACAAACCAAGTAATTCAAAATATACTCCATATAAGTTTTTATTTACGTACTCAATATAGTTTTAATACTTACATTTTTCATTTCTCTCTGGACCCAATTCTGAAGTCTACGAAGACGAAGTCGCGGGCAGAAGCTAGTTTTT
Source organism: Agriphila geniculea (assembly GCA_943789525.1). Lineage (NCBI taxonomy): Eukaryota > Metazoa > Arthropoda > Insecta > Lepidoptera > Crambidae > Agriphila > Agriphila geniculea. The sequence goes on along the minus strand of OX038872.1, from coordinate 29,948,580 downwards.
CTATAAAATAGCATTCTTAGTACTTATCGTAAGCTTCTTAGTATGTAAATTTATTGTTTTCCACTCGTTTTCCATTTCAAAAGTCACGAATAAACAGTTAATATTTGTTACAAGTAACATTTTCTTTCAATACAAATTACTGCACATAACTTCGCAGATAGAAAACCGAAACAAAATAAGACTTTTGTCTTTTAAAATCTGCTTTATTTCAACAACGTCGCGGTAAAGTCGTGTTGTAACTTTAAACTTTTAAATAATTGAACATCAAAACATACTTTACAATGTTGGTCGCGGCAACAACGTAGCTAATACCGAGTCGAGAACGAAAACAATTGAAGTGGAATCAACAACAACGGAACAAACTCGTAAGTTTGAAACTAAAAGTATGTACAAAATACGAAGTAGACACAACAACAGCTCGGAACAAACCCCGGTTTTCCGTGCACGCACACATATACATTTCGTACAGGCAATCTCAAGCCAACTCAGAATATTAAGTACTTTAGTTATAACAGCGTTTTTTAATACTACCAGAGCGGATCTACGACTTCAGACTTTTTACTTTGTGAAAGATTTGCGTCAGCAAAAATTGTGAGGCAGGGGCTGCCCCTCTTTCAACGGAATCAAGTTCACATCAGGATCGAATAAACGACAAACTCTGTTATTTTGGTACATATTATGTTACGGCTAATACCCGAAGAGCGGCTAAACCTAGTTTTAGCCGGCTAAAACTAGGTGTAGCCGATAGCTGTTGGCTAAAACTAGGTGAACCGATCTGTTTGACTACTGTAGGTTCCGAATCATCATATCAGCCGCACGACACCCACTGCTGGTATAGGGTGTAGGTTCCGAATATAGGTTAGAAATTTATGGCGAGCGCGAAGCGCAGCGTAGCGTGACGTGAGCCTTAAATTTCGAGGTTATTTTTTTTAACAGAACAGAAATAACTTTTTTAACACCCCTAGCTACACCTAGTTTTAGCCGGCTACACCTAGTATTAACCGCGAGCAAATCGGCTACACCTAGTTTTAGACAACAGCTATCGGTTACACCTAGTTTTAGCCGGTTTTGGCGCACTTCGGGTATTAGCCGTAACACATACATTAAAAACGGTTTCCTTAGTACCGTTTTGACGTTTACTCGATTCAAACTCAATTTCGATCGCGTTGGCAATAACCCAACTTTTCATATAGTTTTGATTTGTGTTAATTTATTTGCTTGTTTATTTCTTTAAAATTATTTGAATGACTTTAAAAGCAATATAGTGTCTCTCTCATACATAAGGGAGTCAAAACACCCTGTTTTCAAGAGACATGAGTCACTTAAGTATCACGTTTTTCTTAAAAGCTCGTACCCTGAATTGTCCGTAGTAAAGTAATTGAAAATCTCTTGATCAGTTTAGATCCAGCTTTAACAGAATTATAGCGATCTTGTTACATAAGGTTTAAAAAACTATAGCAATAAACACTTTTGAGGGAAAAGATGACAAAAGAGGGAGAGAGAAGAAAAGTATGCCAATACAACACCAGATCGCAGCATAGCAACAAAACTGTTAAACACCCACTATAGTAGATTGTAACTATCAAAATGTATACTAACGCTTGATTGTAACGCTCGGTTTTCTTGTCGTTTACAAGTAACTGAATTTGAAGGATTCCCCTCCTTTTCACACCTACAGTTTCAGAGAGGGTCAGGTATAAGGTTTCCCTGTTTTCACTCGCTTGGCTTAGACAAGGGACCGAACAACGGTGAAAAACAATTTTGATGGCGTTTATATTGGACCCTCGGACTATCCCCCGCTGCGAGCTAAATACGTTTATAGCAAGCATAATATTGTTTGTGTCAACCTTTGTACTTGAAAAAAAAATAACGACACACACTATCAAACACAAGGGTTTGAAATTATCCTCAATTTAGAAACGGTAAAGATAATAATCTCTGGAAATAAAAATACGTAGCACTCCGATGTGGTCAACAAGAGTGTAGTTATTATTATGTTCTCTCAGAAAAAGTATGGTATTAAGAACATGATCTATGTAGAATTACATCAAAGTGTTACGTTTTCATTAATTATTCTCTCTATCACAAAAAATACAGTTTTTGGTTCATAAAATGATCTTAATGTAGTTAGTCTTGTTATACTCAATGCACTTTTTGTTAATATTTTTTTTAGTCTATAAAATAATTTTAGTTTAGTAACAGAACAATTTAAAATAGACCTTTTCAACACTTCCTTAAGTGAGCTTAGGCGAATGTTAGGTAATAGTTTTCTAACACAATTCCTAAAACTAAACTACTTACTTGTTTATACTTTAATTACTGGGTGTAATACCTACCTTACATTTTTCACATAACGGTAATATTGTTGTAATTAATAATATTTACCTATTTATGGAAGCTTGTAATTGGCCCTTGATATTTATATAAGTTAACTACTTTCTTTTTAACCTACCTGTAAGCTTCCCAAAGATTGTAAAATAAATAAATACTTAAATAAATAGAATGCAATTTTATGCAGTAAGTGGAAAGAGAACGCTTGAAATAATTATCGAGAAAAGGACTTGTTTTGCGTCCCAGAGCTTAACAGACCTTATATAACTTTAAAACAACGTGCAGAAAGGATTTCTCCAAGCACTCGACGTAAACAGCTCTTATAAAATATTAACACGATTCACTTACGGTTTCTGAGGTATTTTATCGGAGGTTTAACTTAATCGGAGGGGTCAACATTCTCCGGGTTAAAGTAATAAAATGAACTTTAAACCACGTAATGTAGACTCCTCCGATAAAATTAAACTTCCGAATAACCTCCGATTAAAAACCTCAGAAACCGGGGCTAAGAGGTTACAGTTTTAAAACAAAGCATTTACAGGCATTTGATCCAGCGTTAAATTCTACCACTGGAGTTAAGAAGATGCAGATGTTATAAATCACGGGTTTACCCCTTGAGATCACCCGCTAAGTACGTTTTAAGTCTTAAATTAATGATTAAAACTTTTTAAACGAAACATTTAGAAACGCTGGGGTTTGGAGTACATTTCCTGATAAAGGCAATATATAAAGATGGCGTTGCATCTTCCTAATTGAATGTTTTAACTGCCAAAACCAGCTTTTTTTTTAAAGCATGTGTGTTTGTACTATTTTAGTCCGATTTCATTCAACAAAGTATAATTTGAATAGGAATACTTATCGTAAAAAAAATTAAATGTCAGATTTTGCACTGCTTTTTATTGAATTAAACTACTTTTAATAAAGTAAAAGTACTTAATAATAATAATAACTAGTGGCTCTGTGAGCTGTAGATCTCCGCCATTTTGAAAATTTTCGATAAACTGGCTCGAAAAAAAGTCTATATAGATTTCAAACCTGCTCACAAAATTTCACGAGAATCGGTTGAGAAATGGGACCTGTAGCGGATAACAGACAGCCGGACATACGAAAGAATTTTAATACGAAAAATTCTCGCGCTTCGGGCTCGCTCGGTCAATAAATTTTTATTTCTTAACATTTTGTTAAAATTTACACTATATACCTATACATAATGATATTTTTGAATAATTTAATCTCAAGTGGATTTTGTTACCATAATAGTGGAAAATTTATTCGTAGTAACGTAAAGTCGAAATTAGATATGCATTAAAATACCCGACTTCAACTATAAAAAAAAAACTGCTTTGTTTACGGTAACGGATGCGCCTAACCTAAATCAAACATTTAGAAACATAATTTTACTTAATTAATTTAACAGTAATCATGGTTGCGACAAATGGAGTTGCTATATGAGACAATGGGTTGCTATAGGGGAAATCCTAAAATTAGATTAGCATTAACCCAACTTTAACTATTAAAAACTTCTTTGTCCAGGGTAACAGACGCGAAACGATTCCGTATAGTGTTCCGGATAATAACATGAAGCTAAAACAATGGCTGCCTTATCTGCGCCATAAACTTTTATCTAGGTCGCCTCCGGACCCTGAAACTTGAACAGTTTCACTTCGGAACAATTCCGTTGTTGAAAACCCCTCGATTACGTGACAATCGTGTATCAATGGTGTTGCAATAGTGCTTTTTTGTGTTCTTATTGTCAGTTATAAAGTCTGGAACGGGTAGTAGAAAAATATAGAAGATTCAAAAGTGCTTATGTTAAGTCTAATCCGGATAAAGATATTTTTATTTTGACTTTAATTTAAATAAGATAAGCACTGAAATACCATTGAGACACGATTATTAAATTGAGGCTCTGATATTGGTTCTTTTGTAGGGTTCTGTACCCAAAGGGTAAAAACGGGACCCTATTACTAAGACTCCGCTGTCTGTCTGTCTGTCTGTCTGTCTGTCACCAGGCTGTATCTCATGAACCGTGATAGCTAGAAATTTGAAATTTTCACAGATGATGTATTTCTGTTGCCGCTATAACAACAAATACTGAAAACAGAATAAAATTAATATTTAAGGGGGCCCCCCATACAACAAACGTAGTTTTTTTGACGTTTTTTGGTACGGAACCGTTCGTGCGCGAGTCCGACTCGCACTTGGCCGGTTTTTTTAATTATATCCTTATCCCTTATTGGAATTTTACAAAAAGTCATATCTTACTATCGTAGTATTATTATTTAGTTACTGCCGATTTCAATAACCTTCCCTCAGAGATAGGCTTGCTAAAGATTTGTTGCATAGATATTTCTGTTATATGGCGGAAAATAACAACAATTTTCTAGTAGCAGATCCATTAGTAGGCCTATTTCTTATTGAAGATACTCGTAGATTATTGAAATCGGCCGTTAGCATTCGCAGCGCATAAAATCCTTGAAACCCGTCTTCTTTAATTATCCTACCGACCTACATGGTACATATGTTCCAGAAAATATGCTTTTATCTGTGGCTTTTGTTGTTGTCACTGAGGTGACACAACCGACACACAGAAAATTTTTTACTCTGTGACATGCATGAGAGTTGATGACAGTGCAAAAAGAAAACTAAAAAATATGGCCGTCCTCGAAGCACGCGCGCGTTTTGATATTCGTAATAAAAAATACAGTAGTATTGTTCGAGGATAGTTGTTATTCTGAGTGTCCTAACACGTTAACTAAATTGGTAAAAACTAGAATAAGGGTGCGGGCATATTTGTCTGACGCTACGTGTTAACACGTCGTCAGATGACATCAGTTTTCATAGTAAATGTATGCACTAGAAGCACACTTATCTTACTAATACTTCCTTGAGATGAAGACCTCGCGTTAAAAACAAGCTTAAATTGTATGTTTTTCTAATATAAATAAAACAGATTAGATATTCTTTTTTTCAACTAATAAGCAGACCCCGGATTTGCGGTGGCACGAATAAAATGACGTTTAATAGTGCGTGGACAACTTGATTATCTATTTGTGTAATTTATCGATAAAAAAAATATAATTATGTAGCGTGATATATAGACTTACTGTCGGAAATAGTAGAAATTACGTACCTACATTAAGAAAAGTGAAAATCATGAAAAGTATAAATAATAAAATTCACTGCAGTTTTTCTTGATGCAAAGATAGCAAAGTCAAAGTGAGTGAAGTAGAATGTCAAATTTTTAAGAAATTCATCCTCCTTGGTAAAATACAAAAAATAAATACAGACGCGGTCAAAGAAGTTCACTTCAAAAATGTTTTCAAAACATCGATATATAAAAACATTTACGATAATTTGGTAATCACTAGCAAGTTTGTATTCCTGCCACCGCAAATCCGGCCTTTACTAATAAGTATCTATACTGTGCAAATAATATGGGTACGCAGTCCTAGGTGTCGCAAAGTCACAACCTTATTTATTTTCAGGTTTCGAATATTGGCTAGAAATGTTTTGAATGATAAATTTTTGAGTCTTCTAAAAATAAAAAAAGTAACAAAAAAGTTTTGTTACATTTTTTGAAACGGCTGAAATATGTTTTTTTTACATTATCTCCGCCATTTTCTGCAAGTTCTTGTTTTAACACTGCTGCTTGATACTAAGTTTTGGTCACATTATGATATCCAAAAAACTTACATATAGGTAATTATGTCTCTTTAATAGTTCAGAGTTACCGACTTAATTGTGGGTAAAATTGTTGAATTTCATCTGTTCACATTTTTTCTTCAATCTTAACTCAAGGCACAAAAAATCTTTCCATTCAGGAAAACAATATAGGTACCTATAATATATCTTTCAGAACTGAGCCTGCTTCAACGGTGAACTGTTTATAATCCGTCCCACAATCTGGTGATTATATTGCTTCCTTTTTATGGAATCGATATGCAGGCAAATATGGCATATTGCAGTCATGGTATAACGTATTGTAGATCCAGGATCTAGTGTGTAGTTTAGTAACTACATCACTGACTCCTCCATACCCCGCAGGCAGGTCCGAATTTAAGTATTGCCAATTATAATTCTGTTCCAACTCTTTCATATCTCGGACACAAGTCGAGTTTCATGTAGGTAGGTAGGTACAGCTTCCTTCTCTTTACCTTTGGTATTGGGTATGCACTGACTGTGTATAGCAATAGCAACAATCTTTGTTTCATGTTTAGACATTAAGGTTAAATAAACATTAATAGGTACATCTTTGTATTATTGCAAACGAACGTTACGATACAGCTGAACCACTAAGGCAGGCCTATATCCGTTTTGTTCATAGTATGAACTTTGCATAAACATTATAGGTAGGTTAAGTACCTCAGTGGTTTTGATACTTTACAATATAGCGTCATCCAGAAGATGGGCCTATATCAGTAGCAAAACTCATACCTGAAAGAACAAGGGAACATGTAAAACGTACCCTGTGTAGAATACAAACATAGAAGTTTTTGTCGGAATCCAATTTTTTCAACTTTTTGCTTGAGTAACTTTTGTAATTTTCTTTCAATTTTTGATGTTTTATCTTCTAAATTTCTTTTCTTATTCATTGTGAATGTTCTAAACTTGATAAAAACTGGTTTTTTGCACTTATTTTAGGATTACGCGAGAATTTCGTGGCGCCTTTGAAGTGACATAAGAAACGAATGACAGCGTGGGAAAATTGAGTGACAGATGCACAAGAATGCGTTCTCGTTACTCGATGCGTTCAGAAATGTTATTTTATTCATTTCCAAACGCTTCATTTATTATTCTTTTAACTTATGTGGCGCCAGTAAGTACGAAGAAGCGGTACTACAAGTAGTAAAATCTCATCATCTTCGGGCAGGACAAACAAGTGCATAATCTCAATCGAACATCACTTGGTAAGTTTGTTTGATTGTACAATTATCTCCGCCATTTTGACAAATTTTGAAAAACTGACTTTTCTAAAAATATATATATAACTAGCGATAATAATCGATAATCAGAAATGCGACCTGTAGAGGAGAACAAACGGACAGCCGGAAGGAAGGACAGTACGAAAGATTTTTTGCCCAAGCTGAAGCAGAGACGCTTCGCTCGCACTTCACGCTCGCTCGGTCAATAAACACGTCCATATAAAAACGGCGTGTTAACACGTGGTGCCAGACAGATGTTGTAGTCCTGTTTATGTGGTGAACCTCTGTGTCGTTGGTGAAACCAAAGATTATCATGAAACCCCTCATTCCACCTAATTCAGGTTAGTTTTGTGCAGTTTGAGAGGTAAATTTATACTCGTTCAATGCAGAGAATGTTAACGTTATTTTTTGAATATAACGTTATTTCTTACTTTTTTTTACTGTTAATTTTAACATTAACGTTATGTCAATAAATAACGTTAAATTTAACGTTATTTTTGAAATAACGTTAATTTTAACGTTATTTCTCCCTTTTTGTTACCGTTTCTTTAAAATTAACGTTATTCCAATTAATAACGTTAATTATTTACCGATAATTTTACAGGTACTAAATTTAACGCTATATTTAACGTTAATTTTACCGGTAAATTATTATTAACGTTATTTTTACCGGTAAATTTACCGACAAAATGTTTTAACGGTATTTTTAACGTTATTTTTTTTATAACATTGGTCTTTTTTAACGGTATTTCAATCCCTGGTTCAATGCAATTAAGTTAACAATAGACAGTGATCCGCGCCAACTTCACTCATAAATAAAGAGTAAATTAACTATCGTTTTCTACCGCAAACTCTCTGAAGTTAGTTACTTCTGATAACAGGTGTAACCAAGTAATTCATTTAACTATGCACAAACATAGTTACATTAATCACATTTGTAAAGTCTATTAATTTGAGTGAGTGACATCAGTTGGAGTAAAAAGTTGTTTCTCCCGAAACGATATCAGTAATTTGAAGCTTCCGAGTACATATTTCTACTATTTTATACTTTATACTTATAGCAACTTCAAACTGACGTTATAAATTAATTAAAAGTATTTGGAAAATAACTTTTAGCAAATGTATCAAAGATGCTTTGATCTAAAAAGATTTGACATTATGTTGTAAGTATATTACATTAATTTCAATTTCAAAATTGACATTAATTTCACGTATTGCTGTAGAAATCCTCGATATATTATACAATGTGATGGTACTTACTAAAAAAAACCGGTCAAGTGCAAGTTGGACTCGCTCACGAAGGGTTCCGTACCAAAAAACGGCAAAAAAAAATCACGTTTGTGGTATGGGAGCCCCACTCAAATAATTATTTAATGTTGTTTTTAGTTGTTATAGCGGCCACAGAAATACATCATCTGTAAAAATTTCAACAGTCTAGCTATTACGGTTGATGAGATACAGCCTGGTGACAGACAAACTGACAGACAGACGGAGAGCGGAGTCTTGGTAATATGGTCCCGTTTTTACCCTTTAGGTACGGAACCCTAAAACCAGATATTTGCAACTCTGACTGGTGCACCAAGGCATGAACTGAGGTAAATAATCTGCCTCAACACATAGGATACTTTTAATCCTGGTTAAAGGTTCCCTAAGGATTTTATGAATGTCCACGCGGGTCGATTCGCGGGGAGAAGCTAGTTATTTCATAATTAGGTCCACAGAAATATCCTAGTGTAATTTAAGTATTCAGAGTTAAAATATGCTATACAAATAGCTGAATTTTTTATTGACAATCTTGACATTTTCTTAAAATTTGAACTTGATCCTGTATACGTTCCTAAGAAGGGACAGACAGTCAAATAGACGGACGGACAACAAAAGTAATCCTATTTATAATAGTTCATTTCTTTTGTTCACTGAACTCAAAAATCAATTTATCAGTTTCTATACTTAGAATAATAACACCTAGAACGATAGTTCTCTACAAAGCGCACTGTCAAAAGTGAGGCAACTAAAACAGCCAAAATGGCTCCGTTTTCAGATTGTTATTCTTACATTATTACATAATCATACCGATTAAGTACAAAACAGTTTCAATTTTCCCACATTTATAAGACTAGTTTTTTTATTATTGGGTTTCAGTTACGATTAGTTAACGTATGAAGGATATAAATATGAAAACTAAGCCACTCTGGCTTGGTATTAGTTGCCTCACTTTGCATACGCGGACACGGCTTCTAGGTGTTATTATTCTAAGTTTCTATATTGCCGCCACGATTTCTTCCTTTAACACCTTAACCGGTTGACTGGAAGAGAATGCATTTAGGTTTTAAGCCCTTCATTTGCTCTCTTTGCTATGTCCATCAGCCATTTTAATGTCCCCATTGCTGGGGCATAGGCCTTCCTTATGGGTGGATAAGGAGGACGGGCCATAACCCACCACGCGGGCCCAGTGCGGATTGGTGGGTGTTAACGACTGCAAATGCAGCCAGCACCAACGGCTTAACATGCCTTCCAAAGCATGGAGGAGCTCGATATAATAAATTTTTGGTCACCCATCCCATGGCCGACCCTTCCGAAAGTTGCTTTACCACCGCTTGGCCAGGCCAGGTGCTAAACCACTACGCTACCGAGCTCCTATTTGCAATGTTTAAATAAATAAACAGTGTAACAACGATAACTGTTCTTATCTTAACGTAAAAAAAGTCGTCAAACCGACAAAACGTCGAGGTTGGCAAACTTGTGAATTCCGGTAAGAACGGCAGCGTGCGGAACTCCTTCTGACCTTTGATGAATTGGAAACAAGTTTGTTGTGGGGATCAAGTTATAAGAAACTGGTTGATGGATCGTGATTGATTAAATGTATGAAATCGGCTGAGAAGTTACGTGTAGTGCAAGTGGCTGCGAAATATACAAGGTGTTAACATATGAGAGAGAAGTTAAGAGATAGAGGCTAACTTCGCAGCAGTTAGTTTGCATCGCACTTATACATGGTGAAAGTGAAACAGAAACGCATGGAATCTGCCGTTATAAAACCAAAAACTATAATGATTAGTCAGTCATATCGTCACTTTGTCAATATCATACTACAATTAGGTATGTATATGAATGTCTACGATTGAGATCAGATTTAGACAATTGTGGTTTTATCGTTTACTGCTTACTTAAGTATTTAATTTTGGTAATATCTATTTCGTTCAGGGTTATCATTCAAGAAAATCAAATCAATGTTCGTCATCGCTTTTCTTGGCCTGTATGATCTATTGATCCTGTATAACTTTAAAATGCTTTATTTTTTAATATTTACCTTTATTTATCTACATTGCACAAAAAATATTGCATCTGAAATTCATTTAAAGGTGCTCCCTCACCGGGAGCATTCACGTGTACTGTAACATTATAGATTCGTCTTTGAGCATTACATTACAATAATACCTCCCTGACTGACGAGCATTCGCGTGTTTCTCCTCCTTCACTGATGTATGCCCGTTTTGTATCATTACAAGGTGCGCATTGTAATGCTCGGTTCTCCTCCTTCACTGATGTAATGCTCAAATCTGTAACGTTATATTAAACGTGAATGCTCCCGGTGAGGGAGCACCTTTTTAAGGAAAAAGAAAAGAAAAGACAAAAAGGAAGAAAGAAAGAGAATAAAGATATTTATGTTGGAATCACACAACGATCGACAACATTACAAATACTACAAAAAAATAAACACAAGACAAGGACAATAACATTTCGCATCGTCGGAGTCGCGTGATGCCAAAACTGTGCTCTTTATGAAATCTGATATTATCGCTTATACCTTGTGCTTCATAAATCATGGTACGACATTTCAGTTTAGAAGTTTCAAGTGCCCTCTTGTTAAGGTCCTTTGAATGTTTAAATTAAAGAAGGTAACATTTTAAAGAAGTTTCTCCTGCCGCCCTGATGTTTTAATATTTATTTTGCTTCTACTAGAATTAGCTAAAAAGTTCCTTTTTAAATCAAATGTACAAAAACCATGCTTCTTTTGGTCAGAAAAATTAAGTTTTATTTAAGATTAGTTGAAAACTTACGAAAATTGGAAAATAAATTGCCAACCAATTTGGAAATGATTTGTAAAAAGAGGCTTTTAAATCATTCTTAAATTATTACTCGTTGGCATTGAAGGTAGGTATGACTTGAGTTGAAGAACGATAGGCGGTTCACATTACCTGTTTATACCTTATTAGATAAATATTTTTTCACATATATGGTCTTACTTATTATAAATGCAGTGGTAGCCCATAGAACCATTTAGAAATGTAAGGTTATGCGTACAGATAATGAATTGAAATGAATAACCATACGAAAAAAACCTGCAAGACATGACAATCCAATTTTGCAAGTCCCCACGTAGTTAAACAGCAACATGGCTGGACAATTTTTTAACCCCAAAACCTCTATTTCAGGTAGGGCCAGGGCTCCCGATAAATCTAACCCTCCTAAAGTTGTAGCCCCATAAAGTGTGGGGTCGATCGGGCCGCCGCTATCTAGATTGCTTTTATCGAATATTGCCTATTTCGTATCCTTTATTTATTTATATTTTTGTTGTTCGCTTGCGCGTGCGTTGGGTTTCTTATAGGACATAATTTTGCGTGGAACTTTGGGGTATTGTGTGGGTTATTATTTTATGAATTATTTCCTTTGTGAATATTGAAAGTAGAATTATGTTCTCTGTTACCTACCTACCGAAAATTGGGAAGTAAAGGTTAGAATTTTCTAACGTACTCGTAGAATTTAATAAAAATATTTATGCAATATGATTTTATCAAATTACTTCAGATAAATACCCGCTATTTGAGAACATTTTGGACGATACTTAAACTGATATATTCATTTCAAAAGTGAGTAGTGACTCGACTCAACAAAACTATTTAGGCAAGGATCGAACTCACGACCTTTCGCAAGCGAATGATCTGACCACTGAGCTATCGAGGTGTAAGATGATTCATGGAATTGTTTTGGATACGTTTAACTTTTTCCCAATAAACCAGTGCGACTTCATCAACTTGACAATTTACCATTAAGCGCCTTTAAGAACCTACGGCTACCTAATATAAAAAATCCTATCCAGAAAAATATTCAATCACTAGTCTGAAAATACAGTAATACCCTTTTCCGTGCACTGTGGAAAATACCAAACAATGACTTTCAATTTCAACACGAACAGATTAGGTACGTAAACTAAAGCGAAAAAAAGGTCTCCTAACAAATTAAAAATCCTCGCCGACATAAAAAAGGAGGAACTTATCGACTCCGCTGATTCTTAGCTTATTTTTAATCTGTGGAACAAGAGCCCTGCGGAATACATTATTTCACCTACCGAACGTGGAGTCTATCGAAACAAGAACATCACAAATTCAACTTTAGCTATTAAAACTTAAGGTTGAAATTTAATTGCAAAGTTTTATGTACCCTAAAAAGTCATCATCATTACTGGCTAATCTTGTGGACCTCATTATGTTAATACGAACCTCCATCAGCAATCAAATAGGGCCTATTTTGCGACAAACTTCTTGTACACATAAATAGGCTAATTTGTCTTTGTCAAGACTAACTTCGGTGAATAAGAAAGGGGAATTAATGCTACCAAATTAAAAAGTAAACTTTAGTTAAGAAAGTAAATTATAAAGAAAGTTGGCCAGTTAATTTGCGAAATTACGGAGTTAATTGCGTTCTTTTAGAAAATGTACCGCAATTTTGATATAAAAATTTGCTTAATTTAATAAAATTATTTTACTAGAAAATCGCAGGTTTCGACAGCCATATTGTCGAAAAAAATAAAATAACTATTTCTGATTTTATAAAAGCATGTATGATTAAGTAAAGGCCCATGATGATGAACTGAAATGAGTGAATCGTCTCAAAATCATCTAAAAATTACTTGCTTGACGTTTTCTGAAGTATATTATTTCAATTAACTACCTATGTTATTTTATATTTACTTAAAAAATACCATAAATAACAATACTTATATAATATGTCTTAATTATAATTCAATGACACACATTTTGTATCATTTTTTAAAAATGATGCTGTAGGTATAGCATTGCAGTTTTTAACTCGGTAAATAGCAGTTGCGTAGCAGTGTTTCTCTCATTTATTTTTGGCATTTGCGAAAGACCAGCGTCGTGGCGTTCTTGAATGCTGCGACATTATGCTGAGAAAATGCCTTTTCGGTGCCATTTCTTTTATATTTATTTATTAATCACTAGCGACCCGCCTTCGCTTCGCTTCGGTATAGTGTGAAATTTGACACCATGTATTATACATATAAACCTTCCTCTTGAATCACTCTATCGATTAAAAAAAACCGCATCAAAATCCGTTGCGTAGTTTTAAAGATTTAAGCATACATAGGGATATAGGGACAAAGAAAGCGGCTTTTTTATACTATACGAATATTGCATATTTCGTATCCTTTATTTATTTATATTTTTGTTGTTCGCTTGCGCGTGCGTTGGGTTTCTTATAGGACATAATTTTGCATGGAACTTTGGGGTATTGTGTGGGTTATTATTTTATGAATGATTTCCTTTGCGAATATTAAAAGTAGAATTATGTTCTCTGTTACCTACCTACCGAAAATTGGTAAGTAAAGTTAGAATTTTCTAACGTACTCCTAGAATTTAATGAAATATGTATTTAGCTGAAGTAATTTGAAAAAATCTTATTGCATATATATTTTTATTAAATATCCGCTATTTGGGAATATTTTGGACGATACTTAAATTGATGTATTAATTTCAAAAATAACTAGTGACTCGACTCAACAGAACTATTTAGGCGAGGATCGAACTCACGACCTCTTGTATATTATACTATGTAGTAATCATGTCGCCGAATAAATCATTCATTCATTAAAAAATCAAGATCTTTTTCAAGTGCCTCTCCATTACTGGAGGTCGGCCCTCAGTTTAGACAACTTCTCTCTGTCCTACGCCTAGCGAAACCTGTTGTTCGACGTTCTGGACACTCAATACTCGTCCATTCTCGGATGTTTCACAACCAACGATATTTTTCTTCTTCCAGCGTATCGTTTGCCTTCAATCTTGCCCATCATTATTAACTGAAGAAGCTGGTATCTCCCGTGTCGCAGACAAGGCCAAGGTAATCACTATAATGCATAGTTGACACATGATTTTGAATCTATCTGATACTGTCTTACCTATCCGATATGTAGTAGGTAATTAATTTCAACCTACCCATTGCGTGTAAACTTTTGATAATTATTATTGTGTTGGAAAATGACTTCACTTTAAATGTGGAGCTCATTTTCCAATGTTGACGACTCTGTATGAAATATACAGGGAGAAAAAAGCAGCCCTTGACGAGTTTCTTGCCGGTTCTTCTCGTTACAAGGTCTCCCGCTTAGGGTTTGCGAACCAATGGCGTAGCTTCTATGACATCCACAAGTGCTTGTAACAGCCTAGACTGAATAAATGAATTTAAATTTTTAATCTGAAGTAGAATATTCCGTCGCATCATCATTTGATCATCATTCATGAAAATTAAGTGGTTTTTTTTTATATTTTTCTATCACACTGAGTCTGTTTTATTGCATATAATCTACATTTACAGAAAAATAATTAAAATATCAGTTTTTTAAACCGGCAGTGTACAATTGTTTACCCGCGTATTATCGAGTTGTTACGCGTACATTGCTTCTCAACGGAAAATCAAAATCTCAACAATTATGTATTTGTGACAAGTGGTTTCATAAAGAAAGTTGCTTATTTCTAAGGGTAGAATAATCCCTTACAGTTTTCGCTAGGGTGCTATTAACACCCCGCACCCTATAAACGAATAGTACTTATCACTTAAATAATATGTAAAAGTATTACATGCTTTCATTATGACTGTGTTTTTATTGCATGTAAATTGTTCATGAAGTAAAAAATTGATAAGGGCATATAATATTGTTTTTATGAAAATTTTGAAAATACTTTTATGTGTATTCGTCGCATAAATCTATCCGTACACAAATAAAAATAGTTTCCACAGAGCCTGATTGGTGGTTATTCCACTGTGACTTCTTATTTACATTGTTCACCTGCCTGACAATACAAATACATTAATATCGGGAATCCCAGCTTTTGGCTTCAACGTTGCACAAACTCATAAATCAAATTTGGCCGAATTCAATTTTTGCGAGTGTGCACGGCCTATCTAATCATAAAATAGAGAGAGGACAGAAGTTAAGTTTAGTACACACATAAACAACTCTCACCGACCGACGACACTGCGTTACAAACTCGTTTGAGATTTGTCTGAATTCCGTTTATTCTGTGTCGGTGAGAAGCTTGTCTTTGTGTGCGTTGCCGGAGCGCGCGTTGTACTAAACTTGACTTCTGTCCTTTCTCTATTTTGTGCCCTAATTCTGAGTTGCGATCGGTTCTCGAAAAATCAATTCGTCGAGAAAGACAATAAATAATTGACTTTCTTCCTTCGGGATTTGAGGAGATTGCTTTGGATTAATTTGCAGGTGGGTTTCTGGATGTTTACAAAATAAGCTTTGTTGAGGATTTCTTATTTCTTAGGCTGCAGATTAATTTTGGGAATATTGAAAATGAGAATTTTCTCTGTATATCTCGAGAAGTAACAGTTAGTAGACCTATATAAAACCTTAGTGTTCGCTTAGTCTAGAGTTTAAAAGGATTTTTTATGCACAAATTCAAGTTTCTAGTTGCCGTTCGGTCAGTTTAACCTTTGTGTACAACAATTTACCAGTGCTATTAATATTTAAAAGGGTACCTACTTTAAAATGAACAGTAACATGTGCTACCTAAAAAAATACCCGATTAATGAACCAACCTGTACTTATAGATACCATGCAAATAGCCACGCATAGTTATTAGAAGAACTTGCATTTGAATTTTCCAACTTGATGGTTTTTGTATCTACTTACAACATCCGGCAGGAGAAACTATTATATCAGTCTATACTGTGCTATTAGCATGCGTTTATAATGACTTCTATAAATTCGATTGATAAAGACAACATTAATCCAAGTCATAGTGGCTTAGAAAAAGTTTACGTGGACTTTTTATTACGGACGATTAACTTGCCCCAAGGTTATAAAGTGCCTACCTAAAGCAGTTATGACTTTAGACACATTACACATTTATGAATGTCACTTTATCACCCAACTCGTTGTGTCACCCACCGCGCCACTGATCCCCGGCTTATCAGTGATTGCAAACACGCCAGACGTGACCGGAATCGGAATAAATATAATATGAAAACAAAAAACAAACGCCCAAATAACAATGCCAGTTTATTTGTTAGTTTCTTTATTGATATTTTCACGTACAGGGATTTTCACCTTGTTTGTTCAGGGAGTTTTGTGCCATAAAATTGTGGGTGCTTACTAGTCGCGAGTAAGTTTTGAAGTTCAATTGGTGTTTGTAAATTAGTTTTGTGAAACGGGATAACGTTTTTGGGTTTAGTTAATGGTGATCTCATACTGCATTAATGAAATATTCGGAAATGCTATTGGACATTAGGTGATGTATGTTTGAATTGTTAGTGAATTATTGTAAATTATTTTGGAGTCAGTAAAAAAGCTCCTAACATTTAAATTCTCCAGTAAAAGCATAAAGAATATTTTGTAATGTCCCACAAATGAGCCGTTACATGTAGTAGCTTCGGTTAGTATTGCACTTTGTGAACAGTTAGGCCCTTCTCTGACGAAGCGACTCTCAAGCGATTTGTGTTTCGTACGCATATCCTACGCGTCGCTTGTGAGTAGCCGCCATACATATTCAGCTAGATACGCACACGACGAGACGCGTCGACGACGCGTTTGATATCAGTCGCACGCTACCGTCTTGCTGGTCGCATGCTACCCGAGTCATATACGCGTTGAATTTTTAATATTAATTTTGTTCAGGAGGTGAAAAATCGTTCAAATGTTGTTCTTCCAATGATAAAAAATAGTCTCATTTGCGTAGCACCGTGTGCGGAAACGAGTAGCATACCAGTAGGAGATCGTGGTTTGCATCTCAGTCGCATAGCATTTGAATAGCTTCGTGAGAGAAGGGCTTTACTTCAACTTTACCCTGCTGACGTAATCCTGTTACTGTTAGTTCATTGTGTAGTTAAACGATGAAGGCGTCTCTTACAAATTACTCTTAACAATACGATTTCGGGCTTTCACTATTTCAATACGATACCAAATTACTTTGTAGTTAAAGTAACTTATCAAACAGTATTAATTTAAATTAGAGCAGTCTGATTTTAGTCTTAGCGTTATTAGAAATCATTATCACTCGCTTATGTGGTATTTAGGCGACTTGCTGATCCATAATAGCGCTTTTTATCGACAATCGCTTGTAAAATCTAATTGTAAAAGTAATTTAAATGAGGCGTTCGTTCGATTTTACAAGCGATTGTTGATAAACAACGCTAATTGACGTAAATCAACCAGCAAGTCGGATGCCATGCTAAGTACGTGTAAATA
The DNA here is from genome assembly GCA_943789525.1 of Agriphila geniculea. Taxonomy (NCBI): domain Eukaryota; kingdom Metazoa; phylum Arthropoda; class Insecta; order Lepidoptera; family Crambidae; genus Agriphila; species Agriphila geniculea. The sequence continues at coordinate 29,930,838 of OX038872.1, read as the reverse complement.
TCATCTTACAAAATGTCCAGTATTGTTTCTCACTCAACTTTGCTAAGACTGGTATACTCGTACCCTCAACACGTCGCGGGCTCAATGTGAACTGGTCGGAGGTCTACTCTAAAAGTCTCAAAATACATGAATTTATATTTAAAAATGTCTTCCTTTTTGTAATGTGTTTGTTGTCTGTCTGTTCAAAAGCCAAATATTGTTCAAAAACTAACGACAAATTTATCACCATTTTCACTGGAAGTTACTCAAACATTTTCAATAAACAGTAGAAGTTAATTTATTTGAATTCTTTGCGTTTTTAGGGTTCGTAATATTCTGAACCCCAAGGGTAAAAATGGGACCCTATTACTAAGACTCCTCTGTCCATCTGTATGTCTATTATCAGACTCTATCTCATGAACCGTGATAGCTAGACAGTCGAATTTTTCACAGGTGTTGTAGTTCTGTTGCCGCTGTATCAAAATATACTAAAAACAGAAAAAAATAAATTGGAACCCTTCATGCGCGAGTCTGACTCGCACTTGGCCGGTTTTTTTACGCATCCCGTTGAACTTAGATCTATCTCTAGATAAGTCATCACTTCGATATTGTAAATCCTCACTGCGACTGGAGATAAGCCGATTTATTAAAGACGGGAGCAACAAATTTTCTCGCCGACATTCGCGCTGGAATCGAATAGACTGAATATTTTCTACGTGGTTCGTCGATACTGAATGTATGTAACTTACTTTAAGACGGGTGATCGAAAAATAATGGAATTATAAAAGAGGTTGGCTTAAGATTAGGTTAGGATGTTTATTTACTTTGTAGTAAATACTGCTTTGAGGTAATGAAGGAAAACACTAAATTTTGAAAAAAAAAATGCATAAGACAAACGCTTTTTCATTACACTAAAAGAAACTTTGAAAAGATTAATAATATTCTCGAAGCTAGGTATGACCTATGACAATATGTCATCATGAATATGACGTATTAATGACAAAATGTTGTAAGTTAGTTTTGATAGGTTTACAAAATAAAAAATCGGTCAAGTGCGAGTCGGACTCGCGCACCGAGGGTTCCGTACCATCATAATTGCACCATTAAACCACACTGCAGAGTAGAATAATAAAATTAGTATCGCAGTTTTAGGTCAGCGCCATCTCTTGACCGATAGTGGAACTAATGTTAACTTTTTTAGAAATTTGATAATTTCTAAAAATGTGTGCTATATTGAGACATCGTTTTATTTTTGCTATCTTTATATAAACTGCTATCACATAGAATTATTTCAGATTTTTCTCTTTGCAAACTTCGGAGATAAGGGGGGAACGGTATTTTTTTACATTTTTCATCATAAGTCAAAAACTATGCGGTCTAGAAAAAAATAAAAAATGATTTAAAACGTGCAAACGGCGCTCTTTCATATGATACCCCACATGCCCTAGTAGCCTCACTTCAAATTTTTAAGACCCCTTTTCAGGCCCTGTTGTATAAAAGATATTTATTTGTATATTTATTTCTTATTTGCAAAATAGTTGGGCAGATGTCATCTTAAACTCTTCCAAATTTCAAGTTGATACCATTAGTAGTTCTCGGGATATTCAGCTGTGACAGACAGACAGACAGACTGAGTCACACCATAAGGGTTCCTTTTTTACCATTTTGGTACGGAACCCTAAAAAACACCTCGTCTCTAGTCAATCACGCACGGGAATCAAACCCACGTTCTGTGAAGTCAAGAAATCCGAGAGAATCCGAAAACTAAAAGCAGAAAAATTTTGATGTTTCTGGCTAAATCCATTTATATGAGCCATAGGGGCATTTTAACTCATACCCCTTCTGATATCCTATAAATATTTACCTGCAATATACGTGGGTAATAACAAATGTGACAGTTAGATATATAATTTTTCTCAGACCTCAAAATCGCTCTTTATTCTTATTTAGGGCACGTTCGAGTAGCTTTAGTAGGGACGGGTCGTCGTAAAACACTTTTTTACGACAAATTTTGGAGGTAACACGATTTCCTAACGGGTGCTTCATATATGTGTATACTTTTCGATGCATCGTAATAGTTGGGCGTGATTTGGATATTGTATAGGGCAAATTTTATGGTTTAAAAGCAAAGACTGCATCCTATGAAAAAAATCGTATAATAGCTAATATTATGTGATAAAACTGAGTATTAATTTATAAGCATAAAATTGGTTTTAACAAAATAATGCATCCTACAATCTACATTATTAGATGACCAAACGTTGTTGGCCTAACCATGAAACTATACTATTGCATAAAGGATAAGACCAGCTTAATGTTTCATTTAATAAGTTGTTAATAGAAAAGGATTTTAATAAACAAAACAATTTATTAAAATTAGCGCGGTTTTATTGAAAGTACTTTGGCAATTAGTTGGTATTTGGTTTGATTTTTGGTTTCCTCGACGTTTCGGCAACTTTGCAGCTGCCGAAACGTCGGGAAAACCAAATACCAACTAATTACCAAAGTAAAATTGTTTTATTTCATGTCTAATGAGCGCGTAAGCTTGAGAAGTGAAGATTTTAATAAAGTTGAACGTGGTTTTTTTGTGAAAAGGCTACAACAAAATGAAGGAATTAAAAAAAACACCTTTGTTCAATTTACCAATTTAATTGTGACACGAAACCATAAAAATAAATCTAATGTAGCAGTCTTCCTCATTTTACTTTTTATCAAACAACATAGTATTAACACACAAAAACACACGAGAAATCCTTGGTACTTCAGCACCCGCGATGTAGCGTAGCTTGCAATCGCATACATAGATAGCTTCTGGCAAACTTGGTGAATATTCGGAACTAAGTTTAATCAAATTTTCAAGCTATTGTACTTGAACCTAACGAGAATTGAGACGAAATCTGCAGTTGTAACACAATTACATGTTGTTCAACCATTACTTTTTGTTTATGAACCGATTTAGATGATTCTTTTTTTTTTGTTTAAAAGAAGACACCTTACGGATGATACCATATTAATTTTATTGGTATTAGACTTTGGATTATGAAGCTACACAAGGGAACTCCTCAAAATCAAATAGGAACTGTAGGTACAGTGATTGAAATATTGGTAGGTTTATGACACCAATCAAAAATAAATACCTATCTATTGTCAAGGACGTTCTGGACTAGAGTTGAACTGTGAAGACCCAACGGAACTCCTGTGGAAATTTAGTTACTAGGGGTATACCATTGAAAAATGTGAAACATTAAAACGTTCTATTTTATAAAAACATCGTTTACATACCTATCACAAAAAATTTGAAAATAAAAAAGCTTTTAAAAAAAGCAAGACTTCTTTCAAAAACCTTAAAAAACAGCTCTTTAAAAAGCAAGAAATAATATTCAAATCGATTAATTAAAACACGTCTATTGAAGTCGGGTGGGGCTTATAGAATATAAACAATACAATAAGTAAAAAAATTACTTCCAGCCCCACCCGACTTCAATAGACGTTTTTCTAGTTAATCGATTTGAACATTATTTTTGCTTTTTATAGAGCTGTTTTTTAAGGTTTTTGAAGGAGGTCTTGCTTTTTTTTTTAAAACTTTATTATAAAGGCATTAATGAAGTATTCATGAAATATATGATTTAGGATTTGGTATTTATTTGAAGTGCATAATATTAATCTTCGACTTCATCGTTAAATAAATAGATATTTAACGGCTAACTGTTAGAGACGTTAAAGCAAGCCTAAAAGCTAAATTTTCTTGACATTTATTCACAGCCCTTTTATTTGACAGTATTGTTTGTACACGACTGCCCAATAAGGAGTGTATATGTGTTCAGGGTTCATGTATGGTTGTGGGTATTTGAGTTTTTTATTCCACCATAACTTCTAAATGGCTCAACGGATTTGGATGTATAGGGAATCAGTAGAATCCTTACATCATTCCGAGTGACATTGGCTATAGTTTTTTTTTAAGTCACTATGGCGACAGTTTAAGTTTGGTTTTACTGTATTTATTTGACATTGTAAATCAAAGTAAACCTCAACAATTACTCAAAGTCAGTTCCAATAAGGGGTTGGATGAAATCCTCGCAATTCTGGTAACGAGATAATGCCGACTGGCTCATTTTCATAAGCGCGCAAAAAACACGTTTCAGCTAAATACCGGCGAGTTATCAGTGACAGCGCTTAAATGGAATGCGTCCTGTAGAATAGGGATGGGAATTGAGGGCTTAGATTTTTAGCTTTTTTGTGACATTCAATGTGTGCATCGTACGGTCAACAACAAAAGTTGTTCAGCAGTTTAGTACCTTGTCATAGCAAGTTTTTTGATAATTGTTCTAAACTGTAAGACATCTGTCAAGAAAGTTGCTTTGACAAAGTACTAAAGTGTTAAGCGACTTTCGTTGCTGACTATACTATTAAAAAACTGCTACAAAAAGCTTTTGGCGTACGCCAAAAGTTTGACAGTGACATATTATTGACATGTTTATCATGTTTAATTTTATATCATAGATCATAATCATAGCGTGTTTTTCTCTAATATCTCTAACATGTAGGTACTGTTGGAATTTTATTGCCTAAAATGCTTAAATGGTAATTTGTACATTTACATAAAAATATATTATATTTACTCTATTCATCATTTTTAGTTTCTATAAACTAGTGAGTATTTCGCTCACTTAGAGAGCTTTACCTCTAAGTTCAATATTATAGGTGAGCTGCAGTAACGCTAGTGTGAAGGGGTTCTAAGTAATCGGATGCACAACTTAATTTGGTCCTGTGACGTGGCATCGTACTTGAATCTGTCTGAAGGAGGCATATCCTCTTACTATCTGGCAGACAGGTAGTTTGTCAAGTATGCTCAATTCCAATCCGTGGCGTAGTAAATAAGTTTTTCCATAAATAATTAAACGATTTTACTTATTTATTTGATTTTATGAATCTATTCACTGATCTTCTAACTAAATGATGATGATGATTCATTTTGCTAATATTTTTTTTTTTACTTTTTACTTGTAGAGAAAAAAATCGATGTGTCGCATCACTATAGCGTACGTTAAGTTATTAAAATGGTAATTACCGACACATGCTGGGCCGGCGTCGCTCTGTCGTTAATATAAAACATTGTGACAGGTAAGTGGGGCGTGTCTAACACTGCAGAGGGTCTACTACGAAAATAATTTAACCGCCTCTGTGGTCTACTGGTTCACCCACCCGTGTAAGACGCAGGGGTCCCGGGTTCGATTTCCAGGGGGTTACAATTTCAGGGCGGAGACACGGAGATTGCCATCCTGGTCCCGCTGTCCTCATCCAATGCTCGGATGAAACACCCCAGGGTTTTTAGTGGATGCACCACATAACCACTACGTGTTCCCCGCGCGGGGGTGGTATGCGATGGCATTTTCTCTGGGTCAAAAAAAAGGGGCTTATTTTAAGTCCGCTTGGCTAGTTACCACCATCTTATCTAAAGGCCGCCGGTAACGATCATTTGCGATTGTCAATTTTTCCGTCATTACGCCCATTGATGCGAAAATTTATCGTTTACGCGTGCAATTGAAGCGATTGTCAATTGCTCCAACAATGGCATTGACGAAAAAATTGACAATCGCAATTGATCGTTACCGGCGGGCTTTAGTCTGACGCCATAACAAAAATTTAAAAATTATTGTGTTCTCGGTCAGTGATGAGAATTCTGAAAGTAGTGCACTTCCACCTTCAGCCTTATCGTCACTTAACATTAGGTGAGATGAAGGCCTAGCTTTATCGCGTGGTGCATAAAAAAAAGAATTCGACGGGTATGTCGTCCATTTAACTTAATTTTGTACCTTTTAGTAATGTCGAGCAAACGAACGTCGTCCGATTATCGTGGTTTAGTTTTCAGAGTAAGCCCATGTTTAGTTTCACTTATCGCTAATGGTACGATTGTGGAACTTTTCCACTTTCGGCACAATATGCTTTTTTCCTCAATCACGCATGGGGGTCCGTTGTTACGGTGCACGCAACTTGTTTTTCCTGCAATTGTTCGTAGATCAGTAACGTCATGTGAGAAACACTTTTTTCATTTTTTTCAGTGCTTATGACAAAAACATTTAGTAGTATCTAGGACTATTTATACCATCTATACGTTGTTGATGGTTTGCTGAAACATGGTAACTAGGTACATCAACTATTGGAAAAGAGTGTTATTATTATTTGATTGTTAGGGGCTATGCAGCCCAGATAAAGCTGTAGTTACTGCGACCTAAAAGATCTATTGTAACTCGCCACCTATTTATAGTAACTCTTTAAGCCCAGCGGCTTCCAAGAAGTCTAGTATCTTCCTGGTTTTCAGTGTTTTAATTTCCTCCGGGTCGATTACCGATTACGTGTCGCCCCAGATGGATACTACGCTTGTGGATTAGGGGTGCACAGCACAGTCACATGAGAGGTGCTTGGGCGTTTCCAGCTCCTAATTACAATATATGCAGACGTCAGTATCACTCAATTTCATATGAAATAAGTGTCTGTTTAGTTTGCAAAAAAAAGAGTGTTAAAGCTTTTACAACAGACTGTTCTGTATAAAAAGTGACATTTCAGTTAATGTCCTGAAAAGTTACTGATATTTATTCAGAGTCTATAATACGAATAATAATCCTTACTAATATTATAAATGTGAAAGTAAGTTTGTTTGTTTGTAACGCTTCCACGTCTGATACAAGGAATTTTGATTCGGAATTCCGAAACGGGATAATTCCGAACGCAGATAATGCATACAAATCTATGGACCTACCAAACACATGTATTTTTCCGTTCGGATTTTTCATAATATTATCGATATTCCGTTTCGAAATTCAGAATCAGATTCTGATTGTATGTGGCGGGCCTTAACCACTCAACCGATGATCATGAAACGACTTTTCTTACAAAACTCTATCAGCTGTTCGGACGTTTATACGGAAAGTCGATTTTCTATCTTTTTTCGGAAAATCGTAGAACAAAACTACTTTGCGAGGTTGTTGGTGTTTTACAAATAACCCCGTATTTAAGACTGACATTAATATCGAATAGAATCATGTAGAATCTACGTTTTATTGAATGGGGGCCTAAATAATTACTTGTCTGTTTCATTGAAGATAAAATGTCATGAAATTATGTTTAGGGCATCTGAATTACACTGAAAGAAATGTTTTGTATACAGTTACAAAAACTTTGGTTACTACTTACACAAAAAAAGTGACTTGCAAACTATGATTTATTAGCTACAAAACAGAGTTTTGCTGTTTGAGTTGAGGTACTAGTTGCTAAAGTTATTTTGTTGCAATTAAATCAACGGGCTACAAAACACTTTGTCAACGTATTACTTTTTTTATTGTTACTGATATGTGAACAGTGTGGTTGTTATTAAGATATCGTGGTGTGTTAGTAGTTACCAAACTGTTTAGTAATAAGTAACAAAATTAGTTGAGTAATCGTAGGGAAACCGTTCAGTAATAAATAAGAAACCCAGTTGAGTAATGGTATGGTTCATGAAATCTAGCTTATAGCATTGAAAACTTATTTTTAAGTAGTAGATATAATTTGTAAGCTAAAATGTAAATATACCAGTAATGTTTCTGTTTGTGCAAAAACCAACTAACACATCAGTAGTATATTTACATTTTAGCAACAAACTACATCTGTTACAAAAAAATAAGTATAAATGCTACAAGCTAGATTTCATGAACCATACCATTTCTCAACTAGGTTTGTTACTTATTACTTGGTTAATAACTTTGGCTTATAATACTGATTTAAAATAAAATAATACATTAATTTTGCACTTATTTATTTTTTCTCTCACATAGGTCATATGAATCGAAATAGCAAAATTAAAAATACAAACATATGAAACTTACAAAGGTGAAACTATGATAAACATAGCTTTATATACTCATAAACATAGCTTTTACTATGAGACAATTTTTTGATTTTGTCTAACATTCGCAGTGGTCACCAGAAGGGGAATGGCCATAGAAGCAGCTACGTCCATTACCTCGTCGCTAGCTGTAAGCAAACATAAGTACTTATTAGTTATACAGGATCTTCAGCACATAGTAATGATAAGGCTGTTATTGACGAAGTATTTGATAATATTTACCATTCCCAAGTAACAAAATTTGGTACTATAAAAGTTCTGAGAACGCTTTGGGACGTGCTAATTAGTTTCATGATAAGCACTATAATGGTATTGTAAACCTTTACAGAACCCCCAATAGGCCCTAGTTATATCACTGATTGATTCTATAAACATTACATAAAGCCTCTCACGGTAATAAATCAGCTCTATAATTGAAAACCAAAACATGTTTATAGTGCTATTTTGAACTTTTTATCACACTATTGTTCGCCATTTTGTTCGTGCTGTGCTCATGTCATCGTGAGAGTTCTTTAAGAAAACAAAATGTCATTCGCTATTAAAATTTGTAATACAAAGGACATTCTACAAAACATCACCCTTGATCGACCATTGACGGTAACTCCACCGTAACTTGCACTTGCGAAAATAATTTTATCGATAAAATCACTATGCTGATTTCAAATTTGACAATGCGCCCTCATAATTTTCGTGATTTAATTAAATTTAAATTAATAAAATAAGGACTCGTCCCGACTATGGCTGCTATAGTACACATTGGCTCCAGCCGTGCTACTTATGTGCTATCATGGCATAAACAGCAGCCATATTTTCATCGAAAACAGATTAGTCCATTAATTATTCATTTTAGTGCTTTTATCTCACGTTTTAGTCAGGTAGCAGTAACACAAAAAGTTTAAGTTATTTAGCAACTGCACCAGAAGTCGCTATGATACTATTTAGTACCATAGAAGAGTTTTCATGACTTTTACAGAACTAGCCCCATAGCGATGTTGAGGGAGCATTTAAGAAGCTAAACCGTGACATAATGGGTGTGCTAGGTACTTTTATAGTGCAGATTGATTCTGTAATAGTGTTTTCGCTACTGCTACAATACTAGTACTGTAAAAGTTATTTTGACGCAATATTAGTGCAAAATAGATACATAAAAGTGACAGTAAAGTTGTCTACAGTACTAAATAGTACTATAATCGCTTTTTTCATATCTATTACAGTGCAACACTTTAAAGATTCTTTTGTATGTCCTGTAAGTGTTCTAAGAGCTGCACCATAGAACTTAAATGCTCTTTAATATTATAGAACCAAAACGCTCTGTGGAAAACCTTTATAGCACAAGCAGTCACAACGGTTACCATTTAAGGCCTACTATATCACTGTTTGGTGATAAAACCCCTTAGTTATAGAAACTTTTGTTACTTGGGATTCGGTGTCTTTCATAATATCTTTCAACGTTGTAAGTGTCATTATAGCATTACATTTTTGACTAGCTCTATTTTGGTCGTAATGCGGTTTTGTAGTCTTTTAATTGCTGTAAGAAAAATCAACAGATTAATATTTACAAACAACTTGACAACAAAGTCATCGAAGAGAGTTTCTCATGGACCAGTCTACTCCTTTTCAAGCAGAAAAAATCATCGCGTGCATGATGCAACCATCATAAAACTACCTATTACCTACTTACATAAAAATGAAATACATACATACCTTTAAATTTCGGAGTGTACCTCTCTAAGCCCCAAGACTTTAAATAATCTTCCATGATATCAGGCTCAGCCGGCTTTGTGCCTGAGCCTGACCCTGCCGCCGCCTCCGCGAAGTCACCCATGTTCTGAAATATTCGGCCAGGCACTGTACGAATATATTTTTTTACGAAATCCATAAAGCACCTGTTGCGTAGAAACACTATTGGGTAAAACTAAACTAATCACGAGGTACTTCTTGTTCCTGCCACCAAATAAACACTGATCACGATGAAACACACGCGCCGGTGACCGTTGACGCCACTCGCTCGACGAACAGGAATCAACTTGAGCAAAGTTTGATTGATATTTTTGAAATTGTTAGTTTGTTTGTAATTAAAGTTTGACTATATTAATGCAACATTTAATACGGTTGTTATTAGTCAAATAAATAGGGTATCATCTGTAAAACTTTTGTAGATAATAAATAAAGTATATGTTACTAACAAATTTATTAAGCTTTCTAATGCCTACAAAGGTTTGGTAATTTTATGAATGTGCACGTTTTGTAAAATATGAACAAAGGCTTTTATAAATAGTAAACAATTAGTTATGTTATGTATTAGAAATTGGTTATGTTGCTATGGAAAAACTAGTTGGTCTACGATGTTTCAGTAACTAGTAACCAAACGTTTTGTAACTTATTAACATAATAAGTTAAACCAACTGTCTTTGGGAACACACACACAAACTAGTTTTGTTTATTTAGTCAAAGTTTATTTATTAACAACTAAAGTTTGCTTAAAATTAAAGCAACAAAACTATTTTGGTTGATTCTTTTTTTCAGTGTATACCGTACATACCGTACAAAATTAAATAGGTCTGTTACTTTTAGCTAATCCCATCTTAAATAGTGTTACATATTTAATAACACTGCAAGTTTGCCAGCAAAACGTATTTATCTCGCGTAAAGTAAAAAAAATGAAATTAGTATTGCTAGTTCAAAAAAAGTTCTAGGGTACCGCTGCACATTTAAATAACCACTATAAATGCAAATCAAACGTATCTTGATAATGGCAATACTGAATAGCTGTAATGACATAAAAAAAAGAAATGAGAGTCTAAGCATTGGAATGGTTTAATATGTAAATTATGTGCTGTAATGATGTGATTTAGTAAATCATATTTAAAGCGTTATTTTGGATTTAATGTATTATGCTGATTTAAAAGAATACTTGATTTAAGTATTTGTTGTAAAAACAAATAATACTGTTTTTTAGTTTTTATACCTCGATAAATTATTTACTTTACTTGTTTTTAGGGTTCCGTACCCAAAGGGTAAAAACGGGACCCTATTACTAAGACTCCGCTGTCCGTCTGTCTTTCTGTCTGTCACCAGGCTGTATCTCATGAACCGTGATAGCTAGAAAGTTGAAATTTTCACAGATGATGTATTTCTGTTGCTGCTATAACAACAAATACTAAAAACAGAATAAAGTTAATATTTAAGGGGGCTCCCATACAACAAACGTAATTTTTTTGCCGTTTTTTGGTACGGAACCCTTCGTGCGCGAGTCCGACTCGCACTTGGCCGGTTTTTAATTTAGCTGTAAAGTGTTTGTCTTATAAGCTAGTAGATAGATAAGACGTTGTTTATTTAGTCTCAATAGTGAGTTACATTTTTGCTAAAACGCAAAACGTGACTAATCAATCCAAATTACGCATACAAAAGTCTGACAAAAACACTTGAGTGTTTATTTTTCTTTCAGTAATAAAAACTTCATTCTATTTATTCAAGCAGTCTCAATCTAGAAGTGCTTTTACATTACAATAAACCTGATTCAAATCTGGGACGGGAGTTGATTTGGAAAAAAATACGCTTAGAATGTAAACAAAAGACGACGAGTTCGAACGATATCGGTCGGTATCACTTCGGATAGACGCAAAATGGACAGTGTGTTTAGACAGAAGGACAGCTCTGTTTTCTTTCTGTGGAAAACAGAGTTTGTTTAAGTTAATGCTTTAGCTTAGCTCTTAAATACTGAAAGAGCAATGTCTCTCTCAAAAAAAATCTATGTTACAACTCCCTTTATAAAAGCAGCACTACAGTCCGTTCACAGTTATGTTACCTCTGTAAATAATATTTCTTGTAAATACAATGACATTTGATAGTTGGCATTGGCCACTGATTGAGTCAAAGCTGGCATATTTTTTAACTTTATAAAATATTTTCAATGGTAAAATGCCCACAACTCAATTTCCAAATTTACGCTGTTTGTTTTTGAGGAGTTCCGTTGTGTCTTTGTAGTTCAAGTTTAGTCCAGAACGTTGCATCGCAGAACATGGTTTGGTTTGTTTTGGATTGCCATAAACCTACCAAAATCGAAATCACTTTACATATACTATTTGACTTTGAGGAGTTCCCTTGTGTATCTTCGAAGTTCAAAGTCCAATACCGATGAAATTGAAATGTGACCACTCTTAAAGTATACTCTTTCAAACAAAAAAAGAATCATCTAAAATTTAGATTCTTTGTTTGTGATTCCATTTAGATTCTAAATGGAATCACAAACAAAGATCTTATGTCCGAAAATCCGTAAAAACAAGTGTGATGGCAAGCTAAATAATTGATATTTTTCAGGATTATGAAAAAACTACCCGCCAGATCTCTGTAATTTTTTTATGGGACCACACACAAATTATGTTCTTGGATATAAAGTAAGAATTGTATAAATCAGTTAACTACTGACGAACTTATGGTAAAACTTACATAAAAAAAAACATACAGTCGACTTCATAAACTTCTCCTTTTTTTGAAGTCGGTTAAAAATAGGATCACGGGCCGTAATCAGAATTAGAAATTTTCTTTTAATTTCTTTTTGTTTCATTCAACAGTCATTTTGTTTTATTGCGCTATAAACTCTTGGTAACTGATACAGAACTGAATATAGGCTAACTTGGCCTGAGATCTAAGATCACCTGTACGAAATATCTATGTGTGCACGGAAAACAAGCGATTTGTTCCGAGTCGCTCTTCTGTGTCTTTTATTTTGTGCGCCAGTGGAAGGACGCCGTATAAATTGTGAAAAACTTCCAATGGATAGAGAATAAATTGTGAAAAAGTTTGGATGGCGCCCTCGGCACCACCCATGTTTCAAATCCATTCGATATTTTTCAAACTCGCGAACGTTCGAGTGGTGCGAGATTGATTTTATGGATAACTCTCATTTTTGTAAGCGGCGCTATTGAATTTAAACGCTTGTTTGTTTTTAGTTTCTAGTTTAAAAGTTTCGTTTGCAATGATTTTTCATTTTTAAAATTTGTTACGCTGAAACCTGTCTACATTTTTATTATACCAATAACGGCCGAATACTCAAAGGATTCTTAGTTATTGGTTAAGGTCTCCTTAACTTTAAAGCCCGCCGGTAACGATCAATTGCGATTGTCAATTTTTCCGTCAATGCCATTGTTGGAGCAATTGACAATCGCTTCAATTGCACGCGTAAACGATAAATTTTTCCGTAAATGGGCGTCAATGGCGGAAAAATTGACAATCGCAATTGATCGTTACCGGTGGGCTTAAGGAAGCTATCAGTTTCGTAGAGTTTTTTGTTAAATCTGACAACTGTTAGCTTTAACTTTAATCTTTTGAGTATTTATCACTAAGCTTTTAATGTGCTAAATGCTTACAATTAGTGATCAATCATTCTATGATGGTATTCATAACCTAACATACAAAACTAAATGTTGTAAGGCGTGCACATGCATATTGTTTTAGTGTACGTAACCTCGAGAGCGCTCCACAACGAAATGTTTGCCGTTATCGTCCTTTTGTGAACCAAAGTTAGGACTTTTATTTGTATAAATCTTCAATACATCAAGAAGGATGTCAAGCCAATAAAAGCAATCATATACGCATGTCACAATCATTTGTTCCCAAGGAAGGTTCCCGAAACTTTTATCGAATCCGAAAACAATAAGCAGTCGGTAGAACGCGAAACTCGAACGTATCTATACACTTGACGAGACACCAATTTCTCTACACCTCATCATCTCCGTTTGTATCGTCGATCTTGAGAAAGTGAAATGAAATTTTGTGAAGAACCTGTCAGTACACTTACGTTCACGTTTCGTTAGAAGAAATTACAGTAAGAAAAGAATGGGAATAATGTAAGTCTTGTTGAAAAAAATAAATTAAGTCATTTTGTTTTAAATAATATTCAGCTTTTAATATGAAATTGGATTTTGAGAATCATATAATGCCTTTGTGACTAAAATATCCACAATTATAGGTAAATATAATTGTAGATATATAGGTAAATTTCACTTACAATAACTATTTAATTTATTTAGAAAGAAAGACACGCTATTTTTCCACCAGACTTATAGGCAATTAAATTACGCAAAGGCATTAAAGAAGCCTTTAAATAAATGAGAGAAATTAAAAAAATTAGAAACCCGCCTGCATAAAAAGACAAGTCAACTGAAAAGATGGAAACAAGATTAAATATTATAGGCAACATTATAACATGCAGTCGGAGGCATGCATAAAGAAAGTGACATTATGAATTATTTGAGTTATATGCCTCCGACTGCATGTTATAATGTTGCCTATAATATTTAATCTTGTTTCCATCTTTTCAGTTGACTTGTCTTTTTATGCAGGCGGGTTTCTAATTTTTTTAAATTTAATTTTTTATTTATTTCTTTTTAGTTATTATTTATATGATATACCTTTTTGAAATCCTTATAATAAGCCCTTTAATTTGACACCCATATTGCATTATTCTAAAAAAAAATTTTTTTCCCCACTACGTATAATAGCACCGTACAGCCGCCATGTTGGTTTTTTTATAACGCCACCTTCTTAAGAACACTTGGGCTGACGAGACAAATCTAACGATATGTAAATCATGGAAATCCGTTCAGCCGTTTAAAAGATATGAGGTAATAAAGAATATTACATACAAACATACTTACATACTTACAAGATACGCGCGAAAAACATAACCCTCTTGCAGTCGGGTAAAAAATCATGTGAGTAACGCATATAATCGGCGCGGTCTCAATTGGGTTGTGTTAATGAACGCTTCGGCTCTCATTAAAACTAATGAACTTCGGCGTTTGACGCTTATGCCATTTGAGGTATTAACGAGCTCGTTTTAGCCTTTTTGCAACCCACGTATTTGAATTACATAAGTTCTGTGATAGTAATCTAGATTCTGGGAGACCAAACTGTATTTTCATGTCAGATGCGGTTGGAACTATTTGGTGAAGTGGTAGAGGTAATTCCGTGATCGAGACTTTAGCATTAATTGGGTATCGATATCCATTTGAAATCTTTAATCGAATTTATGAGAACGGAATTTACAATCGAAAACTTTTTTGAGGCTTCTATTTCTTTCAAAGTTATACATAATCTAGTGACAAAGACAAACAGAACGTGGCTACAGCAAGTTTTAGTGTTTTTTCTTCTTTCTCTTCTTCTATCTTTTGACGGTTCAGGGAAATGATAAGAAAAGTGAAAGAGGTAAACATAAAAAAATGAAATGTAATCTTGTTACTGCAGTTGAAGGAATACTCTAAGGACATGGAGATATTTAAAATTATAATACAGCGGATCTTAAAGCGAAGTGCAAGGTAAATAAAAAAGGAAACGGTTAAAAACATGAGATACGAAGTGAAGTTGGCTTTGAAAACATTTGCCTCACCTACTGCTTACTGGTATTAACATTCTAGGGTGGCACCGCCGAGAACCAATAATATCCGTTCTATGGGACAAAGTACAAAGAAAAGCGGGCGTTTAAATAACCTAAAATAGTGCTTGCGTCCTTGACACAAGGTTACAGAAGGATGTATTACGATATTTGCACGCGACAACCAGTTGTACCTAGCTCTGTCTCTTGGCAAATGGAGGATGCCACAGGTCAAGTTAAGCTGGTCATGTATCTATACAATTCATATGAAGCAGGAAATTGTTTGCACTATATCCGGGATTTCGCCGGGAGGTTTCCGAGTCTCATCGCTTTAGCGTAACGTCTCTGTAGGTTATCGAACTTCGGCAAACTTACGTGAGAAATATGGAAAGTGTAGATAAATTGGGATAGTAAATCAGCCCTTGGTAACTTGTTTTTAGCACTGTTGACAGTGGGCTATCAATAACACTTTGATTTCGGGATTACAATACTTTTTTCATGCCTTAGTTATAAGCAAAAAGTTAAGCTAAAACATAAATTATGTTTTGTACGTGATGTAACGGATTGCTCATCAAAAAAATTGTTTAAAAAAACAAAAAACCGACTTCAAAAAACCTACCTCTAAAAAGCAAGAAATAATATTCATAATAATAAAAACACGTCTATTGAAGTCGGGTGGGGCTTTTAGAATAAAAAAAAGGAATTTGTACTCCAGCCCCGCCCTTCAATAGACGTGTTTTTATTATTATGAATATTATTTCTTGCTTTTTAGAGGTAGGTTTTTTGAAGTCGGTATTTTGTTTTTTTAAACAATTTTTTATTTTTTTATTTTTAGTGTAGGTACCTTTTATATTAGGTAGTGTAGGTATATTATTTAGGTAGAAAAATCGGCTCAGCCAAACATGAGTTAATTGCGGAGAAACATACATACATGCGCGTCAAACTGAAAACCTCCCTTTTTTAAGTCGGTTAAAGAACTACACTTAAGATATCCCTTTTTCAACAAAAAAATAATTATCTTATTCAGTTCATAAACAAAGAAGTATACGACTGATCATCGAGGTAGTTCACACAAAATCATACTATTTTCGTACCTTTTTCAAGATTTCTTGAAAAGTACTGAACCGATTTCAAAATTTTAAAAAATGAGACAAACTTGGAAGTTTACCTAATGTAGTAACGTTTAAATCGTTTCAATCGGTTCAGCCGTCTTCGAGTAATCGGTGTACATACAAAAAACAAAAAAAAAAACGGGTCGAATTGAGTACCTCCCTCATCGGTAAAAATGAAAGCTGTTTTAAAAACAAACTCATTTCATGAATCATAACTCATTCAAACACACACACACACACACACACACACACACACACACACACACACATATTCATAGCCTAATCCTTACTAATATTATAAATGCGAAAGTCCGTTTGTTTGTTACGCACATCTTAACTACTGAACCGATCATCATGAAATTGTGCATACACGTTGTTAGGGGTACAGCAAAGGACATAGGGTACCTTTCATCCCGAGGGATAGCAAAAATCCTTTCCACGCAGACGAAGTCGCGGGCGGCCGCTACTATTATTACGTATATAATTATAAGTAGAATATAATGAACTTTTATTTTCAAGTACCTACTGTTTTCTCTTAAGGCTTCAATAGATATCTATGGTCTCTTTTTTGGCGATTATGTTTTCATACTCGGAGGCCTATGGTAATCTGTAATACAGGTTATCCTAGTACGGATACCTGTCTCTCACATATTGCTATTTGTAAACGCTCGTCTAATTTTAGTTTAGCAACTAAGTCTGTAAAAGTTTGTGAGAGAAAATAAATAAATAAATAATTATTATTATTATGAAATTATAACGTTCAAAACAAGACCTACGTTTATTTACTTGAGTCAGTGAACATACACAAACCCAAACAATATATCTCTAGGAAATAGTTGTCATCATAAAACTGGTGTTAGAACGTTAATTAAAAAGAAGAAATATAACATTCTAGTCCACATACGAGACTTTGAAACCACTAATATAGCATTAATTCTGATGGCTAATATAATAACACATCATTGAACAATGGAGCAATCAAAGTGATTTTGTCGGCCAAAGAGGATTATTAACGCAACCGAATGGCAAATGTTTGAGCAAACATTGGCCTGCGACATCGAAGTTAGATAATTGGTCTGGATCTGGATTTTATTTGAATGAACATAAAACTATTAGAATGTTAAAATCCATACGAGGACTTGATACAATGATAGCATGGTTCTGACTGCCAATAACAAATGTAAGGGGCATGCATAAAGTAATTACGTAAGTACTGCATAGTTAAATCCAATTATTTTTTTCTGGCGCCTGGTACTAACGGTAGTATAGTCCACGCGCGATGAGAATGGGATGGAACCTTGTCAAACTGAAATGCGCACGGTATGCCGACCAGCCACAGGGATATCCAAAAACAAAATGTCACGCCCAAGGGGAAGGAACTTTTGCTGCAGCAACTTCAAGTAGAATAACAAGTAAACAATTATTGTGGTAACTTACATGTATGTTTACCTAAAATACTTATATTTGTAAGAATCCCTGATACATTTTTGAATAATTTATTTGAAATCGTTCGCATGTGAAGTGAAGTCACACGAACGATTTCAAATGAATTATTCAAAAATATAAAGGGCCCCAGATTCATACAAATATAAGCATTCCTATTATAATATAGTATTTTGTGGCATTATACGAAAAAAGAATTTGAATTCAAGTATGTTTCATGTATAACCAGTGTTTACGATGGTAGTATTAAATTGTTGAGTAAAGAGAAACTTATAATTACTTTTGGCATGCCCCTCGTATCGTATTATTTTTGTAGAATAAGTTACTATATTATTTCAGTTACAAAAATCATATAAGTTAACTTGATTAGGTTTCATTGACAAAAATCTGTAAGAAATATATTTTTTTAAGCAAACAAATGCATTATGTTTTCACTTAGTGATTGATATCATAAAAAAATCGACCAGTCTTTTAGATAAAAAGCATGTAGCATATTTAATTTATTCTGTAACTGGGATTTCATGAAAAGATTGAAAATATTAAACTTAAAGAGATTGGAATTATTAAGCAAAGGCTTCTTAAAGACTTCTAAAGTTCATAAGGTCTTAAAGTCACATATCTCCTGTTTACTGAATCGTTGGCAAGAAACAAATATCGTAAGTGGATCCGGAAGTTCACACAAACGTGTCGGCTTCCTAAATGCTCTGTTTGGAAGCGATCTCCGATTACAGGAACCCACATTCCCCTTTCGGCCCAGAAACTACCTAATAATACAAAGATACTAAGGATTGGTTCGCAGAAAAAGTAGAAAATATCACAACATTATTATGTAAATATAATAATAAGCTCTATTATATTGCAGTCGAAATTCAAAGCCAACAAGTAAAAAGAAAAGTAATTAACATCGCTGAGGATGAAACAACACAATTGTACGCCCTCAAAATATCTCGTGGCTGAAAGCTTGGAGATTAACAAGAAACGGAATTTTTCCGTATTAACTTGATTGTTATCCGGATCCGTCTCGAGGCTCGAGGGACGAAGAAAAAGCCGACTTTGTCAAGTCAAACTTGAAGGTTTCGTATGCAAATATATTTAGGATGATAAAGATACAGAAGATTTGCGATAACGAAGACTATTTTTACCAAATGAATGGATGAAATGATCTTATTAAAATATTCAAGGCACGGAAAATGTATGACGGCACTGCCAGGAAGTGTGGTCTAATAATATGTGATGACTGACTTGGTCACGAATGAAAATTCCATAAGAATGAATTTAGATTTAAGTGTTCTTTGCAAAGAGTTAATTCCACAACACAGCACTAATCACTGTAATTTATCTTACTTCTTTTAGTAAAAAAACCTTTCGCTTAATATTTTAAACTATTCATTTCATCAATCATTATTAGATATTCAGAACAAAGAATGGGTATAAAGTACTAATTATTAACCTACCCAGTGAGAATCTAATAAAGCGATTTTAGTCCGAAGGTCATATTGTTTACGTTGTTAAAACGAACGAAAATATTGTTCTGCGTAGAAAATTTGTCAATAATATTCTAAGCTATAAACAAGTAACTTAAGATTCTCTATTGTACTTTAGTAGATACTGGTTTTCAGCTTTGCATAGAGCCATAGTATTCCTTCCCCATATAAAACAGTTATATAGATATCAAGTATCTGCTAATCTTTTTCAAATACAAGTATCTTAATAAGACTTACTTGTTTTTAAGTTAAAAAGGGGAAATATACTTTGATTTTGCAAACGGAAAAAGAAACTTGAAACAAATTACTGGCTATATTTTTCGAATTAAACCGAATTTTAATAAAATAAAAAAAAAGGTAGATTCGATTCCCTTTACTTAAACATAAAATAAAATAAAAAAATGTTTTCTGGAAAATGACTGACTTGATTTCTGCGTAGGGCAGTCGAAGTTCAGAACATAATATACTTTTTTTTAACCTTCTATTTCATCAAACTTCAATTTAGAAAACTTGTTTTCTCGTTCTCCTGCTTGAGACGGCTTTTTTATATGATATGGCGTTTATGTAATAACTATAATAAAATGACTAACCCACCGGGGGTTAGGTTCTGAGCCACTAATGGGTGGTTTATCAAAGGTTTTTCTTTATCAGAGGGGACATTATCTGGTTTAAAGTAAAAAAAAAACAGATAATGTGGAGTTCTTCGTTAAAGTTTAACCTCCGTTAAAGTACATCAGAAAGCGGGGGTCAATCATGTGGAATTTTTTCGCTTTGCTGTTGCTTACAAGCTTATCGCTATTGTCAAGGCCGTATCTTTTGAGCTATGGGCGCTAAATTGGCACATCGGTATCGTGTTTGATTCCTTCGCTATTTTCAATGAACCTTTGTTTGCAGTTTTGCAATTCTGTTTTGCAGTTTTGTAATGAGAATTTAGAAAGAGTTGCAATAATCAAAGTTTGCTTAGTTCTCTTTTTTTTGGGGAGTTTACAGCATTATTAACAAGTGACTTTCAGAAATATTGCTTAAAAGCTAGTTACAAACCTCCATAAATATACATATAAATAAAGCAAAATAAGTTAGTATGATCACTTTGACGGCAATTGGAAATAATTCTACAAAATCTTTTGTTTGTCAGATTGTCTGTTTAGCTAAAATTTAGGTAAACTGTGTACGTGGAATTTTTATTAAATGAACAAACTTCATATAAAATAAATTACTTTTATTGAGGCAGGTGGTGTTCGCTAATATTCAGCATAAGAATAAATAAAACTGACTAGAACGGACACTCCCGCTCCAAACGGGCTCAAAGTCACGATATTAATCTACACTGTTAAACAGAATACTCAGTCGGGCTGTCACAACTGGCGTCGCCACACGCGCGTTTGTCTGTTTTGCGTTCCGTAATGTTTTCTCTGTGCGTAAGATCTTAGCGCGCTAGAACTTGGCGCCATTGTAAAATGTATTGCAATGGCGCCAAGTTATTGTGCTGTGTTTGGTTGTGCAAACATTTTGAAAACAATGCCACAATTAAGTTTTTTTAGTTTGCCCAAAGATGATTATGAGGTAAGTAATTTTTTCTAAATATTGTTTACCTTTTAAATTTTAAATTTGTACCTAATTCATCAAAAGGTCACTAACAGATTCTTTGGCGTAAGGCACAATAATAAATGTAGGTATCTACCTAAATGTTTCAGAAGTAGATTTTTGTTCAAAATTTAATTTAATTTCCATACTAAATGTTTATTTACTTTATTTATACAAACTCAGGAATAGGTAAGTACTTACCCAGAAAAAGTGAATATTTTATTTTTGTATCTACAAACTAGAATAAAATAATGATTTCAAACTAAAGAAAAACTCATGTTTTAGCTATATCATCTTTAAACGAAAGCAATATTAACAATAAGCAACCCTGGCAACACGCTTGGACGTCAGCGGGGCGTAGCGACGTGAAGGGGAAGGGTGAAGTAGTTATATAAATGACGGCATTTGGGACTCGGACAAAGAAGAGTCCATTCTAGTCAGTTTTATTTATTCTGATGTATTCAGCGAAAAGGGAAGTACCACCGAGCTAGGTGTCTGTGCTTTCGGACCGCGGAATTTATATTTATGCGAAGTGCTTAGAAAACTTCGATATCGTGAGTCAGGTCTCCATACATTGTTGTCTGAATATTAGCTTGACGTAGTGCGACGTCACGTCTGCGTGATGTTAACATTACACTTTTCGCTGATCTTGCATTTCTTTATCATTCGTTGATTGCTTATGTAGCGGTATGATCGCGCCGCTACACTTTCATCTCTATTTTATAGAAAAATAAGAAAAAATGATTAAAATATTCCACAGTATAAAATTGTCAGACGACAACTCCAATCGGCTGATTCTGAAATACAGATATTCAACACCATTAATCTAAGCAGACGTAACAAACCTAACTGAGTTGCGAGTCAAACATTCTCAAGACACCGATGTTTACCCTTCGGCGGTTTCTCCAAAACCATTACTCAAGTCACACAAAAACATTTTAATTGCACAAACCGAAAAGTCCAAACTTTAATGTTTAAAATCGTAACGGAATCATTTATTTGCTTAATCAAAATCCGATCCTATTAATTACGGGAACGAGACGAGAGTTCGAGACTGCCAAGAAATTATTGCCTAAGTTTTCTCCGATATAAACGTTATTTAATTTCGTGTATAACTCAGTTTTATAAATTGAGGAAGTTCGGAGTTTGGGGCAAGGTCGCTCGGTTCGTTCTATCGGGTCATTTTGGCACTAATTAAGACGTGCTGACTCTTATTGTGAACAATCCAAACTGCCTAATAATGATCGATGTGAACGAAAACTTTCTGAAATTGTGTACGCTTATGATTCCATTAGTTGATCATTCTGCTTCCAAAGTTGTTTTGCATAAATGCAGGAGTTACTTTGGAAGTTTGCGATCGATGCTGGTTGTTGTGAAATGGCAAACTTGCGTACTTTGAGTGGTTGTAATACATCTTCGTTAATAAGTTAATAACTGTGAAACTGGGAATTAAGTGAAAACTTATAAGGCAAGTTTCAGCACTTTAACGGTCAAAGTTATTGTTATGAATAAGAACCACGTGATTATAAAACGAGGTAATGGGCGCTATGAAAATATTTATGGGTTGAAAAAATACCATGCTTCGGTCTTGAATTGAACTAACCTATCCCTTAATTTGGCAATTGCTGTAACGGTATAACCAATCATCTCGTTAAATCTCGTTAAATTATTTATATCATAATTAAAAACCAGAATGATAATTTACTAAAATTATCATTCTGGTAAGTACTAACTTACATTTTTTCTACCAAATAATTGTATATAGTTGTAATAATTGAGGAGGTTAGGAACAAAAAGTGTCATTTACAGTTTTTAACTTTTTGAATAAATTGAGAAAATAAATATTCAAGTAGATCTAAGCAATTTTTATTATCTTTTATTAACCATTTATGTATCAATTTATTGTATAACGTTTAATGTATTATAATATTATCTTGCAGGTTTTGAAATTTGGATAAAAATAATAAAATACATATCAAATGACACCCTTTGGGCCTTTGATCCATCTTTGATCAAATAGCTTATACCTAAATGTCACTATTTGATTCAATAGTTTTGTAAAATGTCACCTTTTGTATTGTAAAATCGATTAATTTTTTAGGAAAAGTGTACCCGGTTTGAACGGACTAAAGACTTCAAACGTATTTCTTTAGAAAATGTCACTTTTTGAATCACTGTAAAAATTTAACTTTTTGTTCCGGAAGCAGCAGTTCAGATCGATTTTTCTATGAAACTAGTCACTTTTTGAACAAAATTTTGGGAGTTACAGATAGAATTTAATATTTTGAGTCGATTAAAAAAACTGAATGGAGAAAAATACGTAAATGTGACTTTTTGTTCCTAACCAACCTCCTCAATTGTGATTTATATTATTTACATTGGGATCCCTTGTTTTCGCATAATTGTTTTATACCTAATTTGATTTGGCATAACGGATTTGGCATAATCTTTTTTGTCATAATAATACTTTCGCATAATTGTTTTTTGGCATACTATTTATATTAGCATAATTATCATTTAGACTAATTTGTTTTCGCATAATGTTATTAGGCATATTGTCTATTCGCCTAATATTATTTAGACATAAAAATCAAAAACAATAAGAATAAATATTTTTACGTACTTATTTATTTTCATGCAAAAGGGGTAGTATTAAAATGCCAAAAACTCATAACACATACGACCTAAATATGGACTCATAAAACACCTATTTTTAAAATACTGAAAATCCTTAAGGCCAAGCCACACAGCGGGCGTGGCGTGACGGGACGGGACGGCGACGCGACGCTGAGAAGTTGTAATGTACTAGATACTATGGACGACGTCACACAGGCCGGCGTGGCGCGTCGGGTCGCGTCCCGTCGCGCCGAGCGTGAATACAGATCGGAAGCGCGGCGGGGCGGAACGTAGGCGAGATCACGCCCGCAGTGTGAACTCCCGTCGCGCCCCGTCGCGCCGCGCCCCGTCACGCCGCGCCCCGTCACGCCCGCTGTGTGACTTGACCTTAAATGATATCCAATAGACGAAACTTAACAGATCGATTATTAAATGACTGATGATAGTTCGAAACCCTGAAAGTTAAAATGCCGATAGTTAAAAATCCCGAAAGTCTGTTTAGGTCTATTAGGTGCTACGACGAGCGAGCGTAGCGAGCGAGGAGGAGGTAAGGTTCCATTGCGACCAACAATGCACGAGCCGAACGAGTGAAGCGAGCGTGCCGCGGCAGCGGCCGGCGAAGTGCCAGAACCGAACTGCTGGCATGTAACCCTCAATTAACCTTCGGTTTTTTAAGCTTTGGGATTTTGTATTTTAGGTAAAATGTTCTTTCGTGATTTTAAACGTCGTGATTATTTGTTTATAAAAATATGCGTAAATAACATTATGCGTGTTTAAATTTATGCTAAAGAATATTATGCTTAAACATGATTATGCTTAAAGTAGTTATGCTTAAAAAAATTATGCATAAGCTGTTATGACTAAATAATATTATGCGTAAACATCATTCGGCGAAATCATATTATGCTATGACATATTATGCCTTAAAATTTTATGCAAATACATAGGGAACCATTTACATTAACTACATACACACAAATATTTTGCTCATTTTTATCCTAAACTATTAAATAATCAAAACAACAAGAAATAAACCCAAAACATTTACGTATCAAACTAATTCTATTTGCCTTTGCTTCAAGCCTTTGTGGAATGACAGCCAAATTGAAAGGGAAATTGATATCTAACTAAACGTTAACAATATCCTTCTCCTGTACTAAATCTCCAATCTGTAGGAAATTAGATCATTCTTTCACGTCATTTAAATCTGACGAGGAAATATTCATGAGCGAATAGACGATTACGTAATTGAATTTTGCCCTTACTCGTGGTATCTTTCCCATTATGATTATGGTTATCTGGCTATTGTTAAAATTTTGTGAGTGTGTTCGGATGCGTGATCTTTATTGAATTTTCCTGATTTCCTATGATAAAAGTAAAGATTCTTCTCTATTAATCCCTTGTTTGAAATTACGAAAAGTGTATTTTTTGTTAATTATGTATCCAAATATTGTGCTTCGATTGTCTTAAAGAGTTTGCATCTATAGTCGCAAAAAAAATATTAGTCAGCAAAATTCATGTTAACATACGAAAAGTTAGATAAATTTTCTTGAGTAAAATCACGAATAACAAAATGTAACAAACTTGTGTGCTCTTTATAGTATTCTCTTTAAAGGATTTGTCCCTAGGTAAGTAAATATTCTTTAAAAATTATGTAAAAAATTGAATCAAAATCGGCTTGTGGTCGCGTAGTTAGGTATCGCTCGGAACACGAGCCACAAAAACAACAGCTAAGCGACGAATGTTTATTTTATTCGAAAGCACGTTACAGTTTTTGATATAGAAACACAGTGCGAGCGAGTATAGCTGTATAGTATATATAGAAAGAAGGTTGCGAACGTAAAGATTAGGTATCGGGCGCACATGCGAACGGCACGGGTGTCGCGTCAAGTGGTTTGATCGTGACTGGCGAGAGCTCGGGCTTCAGGGTGACCATCTCAAAAATGGCGAATCTGCCCGACCCTGGCAAAAAATCTGCCAAAATCTGCCAAACCCGTCTCAAAAATATGCCACATACAAAAAATCGCTTTAAACTGTCAAATGACAATGGATTTTGATTGCTGAGTGTCGATAAAACGCTATAACATGCGATATTATATTGTGTTTAGATGGGCTGATAGTTTATTTTTAATGCGAAATAATAAAAAAGCCTTGAAATCCAACACCTTTTCCAGATTTTATAATTATTTTTTTTAGATATGTTTGATTTGAGCCTGGTTTCACATTCTTTGTTTGTGCACTATATGACTGAGCACATTGTAATATTGAACCTCGATCAGTTACAAAGATACTAATCTATACAAGTGTATTTAAAAAATAACAAATTTTCCTTGAAATCTGCCAAATCGTCAGATTAGTCTGCCACAGCTAAAATTTAGGCTTCAAATCTGCCCAAATGGCAGAAATCTGCCACAAATGGTCACCCTGTCGGGCTTCGAATGAGCTCCGCGGCGACGGCGGGGAAGGAGCGGCGGGGGACGCGGGCAGTAAGCAGGTAGCTGCGTACGCCCACGCTCGCCGCGCGCATTCCACCGCAAAATATATAGATATAAAATGATTTTAATATCTTAAATTTGTCTGTCTGTTTGTTGAAATGTTATTAAACATTTATATTATATTTATGTAAGTAATTAGATACGTATATATTATAATATGTATGTATGTATGTGTATATATATAATTATGTGTGTTTGTATGTGTGAATATGTATGTATTGTGCTTATGTGCATGTGGGTTGCCCACATCACTCCCCCCTGAGAGTCCTTGCCTAAGGGCGATAGAAATCTGGGAATCGAACCTGTCGACCGGAGCGTGTAGTTTTGACGACGGTGCTGTCATTAGTACTCGTCTCGGTAAGTGTTGTAGTATTGGTATTTTTGGTGTCAGCCAATATGTAGGCCGGTTTCAGGCGGTCTACGGATACTGTGACTATTTTACCTTTGACACGAATTTTAAATACTTTAGGCCCTCTCTCGATTACCTCGTGTGGGCCGGTGTACGCCGGTCGTAAAGATCTTTTTACAGCGTCTTCGCGGAGGAAAATATGCGAACACGAAGAAAGGTCTTTGTAGACGAAAACTTTTCTTACTGAGTGGTTTGATGTGGGAACGGGCTGCAATTTGTTGGCAAATGTTCTGATACGTGCTGAAAAATCAGTCAGATCAGTAGTGCATTTGTCGACATTATGGCCAAAAAATTCGCCTGGCAGTCTCAATGGTTCGCCATAAACCAGTTCAGCTGAGGATGTTTGAAGGTCATTTTTAAAAGAGCTTCGAATGCCAAGTAGTACGAAAGGCAATGCCTCAGACCAACCACTATCAGCATGACACATAATGGCGCATTTTAGTTGCCGATGAAAACGCTCGACTAAACCATTACACTGCGGGTGGTATGCAGTTGTACGACGGTGTTTGAAGCCTAGTGTTTTCGACAATTGCTGGAATGTCGCGCTCTCAAATTGTCGGCCACGGTCCGTCACTACGTCTGTAGGACAGCCAAAACGTGCCACCCAACCCAGCAGGAAAGCTTTGACCACAGATTCCGCAGTAATATCGGTAATAGGTACAGCTTCAGCCCATCGCGTGAAGCGATCGACCGCTGTTAAGCAGTACCGATATCCGTTGGATGGGGGTAATTCGCCGATAAGGTCTAAATGGACATATTTAAATCGCGCTGGAGGTAAATCGAGGGAGCCCAAAGGGGATTTTACGTGTCGATTTACCTTAGTGCGCTGGCAGGCTAAACATGTCATAGACCACTCTCGGCAATCTTTCCTCATCTGTGGCCAAACGTAACGCTGCGCTACTAATTTTGCGCTGGCGTTAGCTCCGGGGTGACAGAGTGTGTGCAACGTGTCGAACACTTTTTTGCGCAATGCTTTAGGTATGAATGGCCTGGGCGTCGCTGTGCTGATATCACAGTACAATTTACTACGACTCCCGGGGATTACCATTTTTTTAATGCGCAGTGACGACTTTGCTTTGAGAAAATGAGCCAATTCTGGGTCTGTGCTCTGCAATTTTGCCAATTGGTCCAGATCCAGTGGTTCACTGAGCTCGTCGACACGAGAAAGTGTGTCCGCAACTGTGTTATCTTTCCCTGAGACATGTTGAATGTCTGTTGAAAATTGGGAAATATAATCTAAGTGTCTATACTGACGTGGGCTGCCAATACCTTTTCGTTCGCGGAAAGCGAAGCAAAGAGGTTTGTGGTCAGTGTATATAGTGAAATGAGTAGCTTCAAGCCAATGGCGAAAATATTTAATATTTTCGTAAATGGCAAGCAGCTCTCGGTCATACGCTGAATATTTCTTCTGAGCGACACTCAGCTTTCGGGAGAAAAAAGCGAGGGGCTGCCAATGGCCGTCCTTCTGCTGTTGCAAGACTCCTCCTATCGCCTCGTCCGAAGCATCAGTAAAAAGTCCGAGCTTGGCCTCAGAATCCGGGTGAGCTAATAATGCTGCCTTACACAAACTCTCTTTACACTCTTCAAAAGCTTTAATCGCGTCTCCGTTCATGACAATTGGCTGTGACGCTTTGATATTACCTGTAAGCAAAGAATTCAACGGAGACTGGATTGTAGCAGCGTGCGGTATGAATCTCCTGTAGAAATTTGTCATCCCTAGGAAGCGCCTCAGTTGCTTGGCTGTTTTGGGTTGCGGAAATTCCTTGATAGCCTGTACCTTACTTTCCAGAGGTTTGGTTCCGTGTTGAGAAATGTGGTAGCCTAGAAATGTTACCTCGGATACGCCGAAGTTACACTTAGAAATATTGATTACTATACCGTAGTCTCTCATTCGAGTGAATAGCTGACGGAGATGATCTTCGTGTTCGGCGTGTGACCTTGAGAAAACTAAAAAATCGTCCAAATAAGGATACACAAAATCTAAGCCGCGTGTCATTTCATCAACAAACCTCTGGAAGGTTTGGCCTGCGTTGCGTAAACCAAATGTCATGAACGGAAACTCAAATAGTCCGAAGGGAGTGGTGATCGCCGTCTTCGCGATATCAGCTTCATGGACCGGTATTTGGTTGTAAGCTTTTACTAAGTCAATTGTGGAAAAAACACTACAACCAGACAGGCTATGGGAAAAATCATGGATGTGACGTATGGGATACTTATCTGGTATCGTCCTGGCATTCAGCATCCGGTAGTCTCCACATGGCCGCCATCCTTTGTCCTTCTTAGCAGCGAGGTGCAACGGAGATGCCCAAGGTGACTCAGAGGGGCGCGCCACGCCACTAGTCAACATGGCGCTAAACTCGGCCTTGGCAATCTTCAACCTCTCCGGTGCTAACCTGCGGGGTGAACATGAAACAGGGGGGCCTGGTGTGGTGCGAATGTGGTGAACTGTGTGATGTTTAGGTGTGTGTGGTGCTCCAGTGGGTTTAGTAATTTCAGGAAATTCAGAAAGTAAGTTATGATATTTAGACATACCAGTCACAACCTTCACACTTGGAATTAAGTTATTATTGTTTACAATACAAGCAATAGAAGACAATTTAGTAGTACCATCAATAATGCGCTTATTACGTACATCAACAAGCAAATTGTAATAAGATAAGAAATCGACACCAATAATTGCTTTTGTCACATCTGCTATTACAAATTTCCATGTAAAATCTCTACGTAAACTAAGATCTATATTTAAATGTATATAACCATAAGTATCTATGCTAGTACCGTTAGCGGCACACAATTGATAGTTCGTTTTTTCACGACGCTCACGTAGTACCGAACGCGGGAAAACGCATAAGTCACTTCCAGTGTCCACTAAAAATTGCAGCTTCGATCTTCTGTCCGTAACAAAAAGGCGACTATTTGGCGACGACGGTGGGCAATCCTCAGCCGCCATTACAGACTGCCCTGGGCGTTTCCCGCTTTATAATCGCAGGGCAGTATGCATTTCTTAGCTTGACTGCCGAATTTAAAATGATACCAACACTGTGGGAATTTTCTATAGTTGGATTGGGAACGCTTCGATGGTGTGCGGTGTCTCTGCCTGTCCTGGGATGCTTGCCTCTGGCGTGGGCGGGAACGGTTGTGTACTGTTGCAGTTAGGGAGCTAACCTGTTTGGTAAGAGCCGCTATGCTGCGCGCCATCGCGTCCAACGCCGATTCCGAAGCGGAGGTGGTAGTGGCTGCCACGTGCGGTGATGTGGGCGCGATGTCGTTCACCCTGTCCGCCAATTCCGCAAGGTCATTGAGTGGCAAACTCATCTGGGACGCGATTACTGTTTGCAGGTTACTTGGTAGTCGGCTCGTCCAACATTAAACATTTATATTATATTTATGTAAGTAATTAGATACGTATATATTATAATATGTATGTATGTATGTGTATATATATAATTATGTGTGTTTGTATGTGTGAATATGTATGTATTGTGCTTATGTGCATGTGGGTTGCCCACAGGCTCAATAGTTTGGGAGGAGCTACATTGCCTCAGATAGATAGACACTCACAAACGTCAAACTTATAACACCCTTCTTTTTGCGTCCGGGGTTAAAAATATCGTCTGCATATGTACATCATAAAGCACACGGTATATGCAAATTCCTTTCACTTAGTTAAGAGTAATAGCAGAGATAAGTAGCCCCTGACTTAGCACATATACCGGCTCGATAATGCCCCAAACGATGTGGCCGTAACATCCAGCATACCTTGACCGGTAGCAGAAATCCTGGCTTGTGAAATATGGTCAATGCATGTGAAGTTGAAGGGAAGGAGAGGGTTCTAGTGAATCTGGTAGTGTCTGGAGAGATCGTACGAATTATGGGAGAGCATTTGTCAAAGTCTTCCTTGCAGTGATTGTAACATATGTACGTGGGTGCATACAAATTATTTGTAACCCTAAAGTGCACTTTGGGAATAATTTAGCGAGGCTAAAATACTGATCAAGAAAAGTGTGTTCCTTTGTGTATAAAATTATAATTTTAACACCAGATAATTAAATTTCTTGCTACTGCTATTTTGTGTCTTAACTTAATGTCAATTTGTTTGGATAACTTAAGTTTAATTGCCAAAATTTAATAAAGTAGGTATTATTATAGAAGGTATTTACATGGGCGACTAAAGGCGCACAACTTGTGCCTCACGGCGAAAAACGACCGTGTAAATGGCAATTCGGCCTAGGCCGCCAGTGACTGATCAAAATTATCTGATCCGATGGCCAAAACTGGAACTACGATATTACATATTTATAATATTATATGTTACCTAGGTTACGCCATCGCCTACATAGACAAAAGCGACGCCATCACCTGCAATTCAATTTCCGAAGCTACTTGCTAGGTGAATAAAGTCGACCGGTACAGGTGTCTATAATCGACCCATGTAAATAGCAAACAATTAAATATTCGTATTCGAAAGATTTCTCCATCACATAAAGAAATAACCCCATTAAAATCCCACAGAAATTTCATAAATCTAACTTTTAAAATTCGACACGCCAAAAATGTCCCTAATCCTTCTGTATTTTCAATCTTATCTACCAAAAACCCTTTTACATTTTCAACCCTATTTCAAAGTCCTAAAGAGTGATTTCTCATCAGAAGATGCTTGCCCATGCCGTAGGCAGTACACACCATATCAATAATGCATCGTCCGCAGCTATGATCCGCACAACAGAACAAGGTCACCTCTTACCCGACTGTCCGTAGAACTAATTAAAACTTCTCGTTGACGGATAATAGCTTTTGTTTTCGCGCTCATGAATTCATAACTCGAAATAACAGCACGTAATTACAGTTGAAGCTCTGTGTTGCTCGGATTTTCGTTGCCAAGTGCTTTTTAATGATAAACGGCCAAAAGGAGGGTGTTGTTGCTTTAATGAAAAGAAACTGTACGATGTTAACTTGTACTTCCCGTTTTAATTTATTGGTATTGGTAATTTTTGTAATCCGTGTTGAATGAAACTGTGAATGAAAAAAACATTTAAATGTGACGATGAAGTCCCGGCTATTCTTTATGCAGTTAAGTAAGTAATACAAACAAAAACAAAACCAAAGCAAAAACTTTTGTTACATGTTTGATCATTTTTTGAAACAGCTGAAATATGTTTTATTACATATTCTCCGCCATTTAACTTGAGTAACTTGAGTTACAGTGTTTAGGGTTTATAGGGCCAAATCAATTTATTTAAGTGTCTTTTATATCTATTTTCAGTTTTATTATAATGTATAAGGAGATATAAGTATATGCAATACACTGTAATTAAATTTTATTTTTAGTTTGTCATGCCAAAACACCCTAATTCAAATTATATTTTTTTGGCTTTACTGATTCCGCGAGACAATAATAATTTACCGTGTTATGGTTAGCCTATATGTCGGACCTATCGTACCTATCGTACTCTGACGAGGAGGGAGAGGAAAGTCAAAGTCAAAGACAAAGTCAAAGTCAAAACCTTTATAGAGAATACATATCATGGGTTTAGATAAATATCATGGGTGTTTTTAATCCATATGTATTAAAAATATTGTTTGTTTCCCTAATAAAAATAAGAAAAAATAAAAAAATGGGTGTAGATAAAGTCTTGTATGCAACTGTACATAATTAGGTATTAAAACACTCATGTGATACTATTATCACACGAGGCGAAGCCGACCCACATTCGTGTTTTAATACCCCTCATTATAGTACAGTTGCATAAATAACTATTATCTACTCTCATATCGTAAAATTCGAATTATGAATTTAAAAACGAATTTATATTGACATACTTTATACACGCAATACCGAAAAAAAAATTAAAAGTTATTTTATAACATACCTTCGCTATACTAAGCAATGTTATAAAATAACTTTTTTTCTCATTACGATACAGGGCAAATCCAAGAAGAAAGCAGTGCCGCGATATTTAAAAAAAACAATGATATTCCCATGAACTTTCCATGATCAAAACGTAGTCTATGGTGATCGATGACTTAGCGTAACGATTAGTCTACTGGAATGCACTTATTTAATTATTTTTTTCTAATAGAATACGCGCTATTTTTAGATTTTAATTTTTACTTTTGATTAAAATATCAAAGTAGTGAGTGTAGTAAGTAAAAATTTGACTCCACCCGATATTTTAGATGCGGCGACGGAAAAACTTCTTAATTAACCTAGGTAAGTACTCCGACCTACCGAGAAACTACTTACTCTTTTTATCATTGATATTTTATTTTGTAGATACAATCGGTTTAATCACAAGATTGTATGAGAGTAGATAAAGTAGTGTATGAAACTGTACATAACTAGGTATTAAAACATTCGTGTGATATTATTAAAAACCTCGCCTATGGCTCGGTTTTTAAACACACACTCATGTTTTAATACCTCTCATTATGCATCAGTTTTATAACCTACTATTATCCCACCAGTGCGACTATGGCATCAAAATTAAACACTATATCAATTTAAAAAGAACGGAACATTATAGCACCCGCAACAATCATCTTGGCGCTATTAGACCATACGAACGTCGAGTTTAGTAACACTGACAAGTATTCCAAGTTTTGTTTTAATAATTCACGTAGTTTAAGTGCCTTAAAATAAATACATTATATTTTAGATAATGTATGTTTTCCAATGAAAATAAAATAAGCCAGGAAAATGTAATGGAGATAGTGTTTTGGTTTACAAATTTTCTTACGGCTTTGTTACGCCAATACACGTTTATGAGTATTACTGCAAGTATATTTACTGTATTGACCTAAAACTTACATGGCTATATCGATCATAAAAATATCTTGCGATTGATACCCAACACTACACACTTTATTTAAAAAAATATAACTTAAATCTTCAAAAATATGTAAATCCCTTTAAAAAGCCCCTTTTCTGTTACAAAGATACAGTCTTTTGGATTTTCAAGGGCAGTATGTGGAGTTTGAGAGAAATTACGCCTCATTGAAATGAACACTTTAAAATTGAGTTTTCCATGTAGGCAGTAAGTTTTTGATGATACTGCTCTCTTCAAGGTTGTTTTTAAATTAAAAAATAATAAATCAATACTGTTTTATAACGAATAGTCGTTATATCGTAAATCCATGGCATATTATTTCATTACCAATTCAAGAGTATTTGTTTCTTATAAATTCAGTTCAGTATTTTAGTCCTATAAGGTAGCACCTACAAAAGTATGAGTGCAGCAATAAAATAAACGTACGTTTAAATGAATTCTTACAAAGAAGTCACATAATGAATTTCATACACATCTTAGTACTTATTTTATTAGATTTATGAAAGTGCAATGAAGTCGGGAAATATGGTTGTTTTCGCAATCATCACGCTCGAAAAATAAATCTCAAGACATGTAAGGAATGTGATAGCGAGATACCCTCGCGAACTATTTCTCGAGGAATTTGTAGCGTCATAAAAAAATCACTATTGTAATAAACTGAACGATGTACGATGAACGTCTGTTTGAATATAAAATAATGTTTGTTTGAATATGACGGAGTTTCAGTTTCATTTTTATATTTATGAGAATAAGGGTCCTGTGATTTTTAACAAAACCATGATAGATACTGAGGCACTATAAAAGTAGTTTGAAAGTTTAATTAATAAGTACCTATTGGCTCCGTGCACGCTTTTAGCGCCACCTAGCGTGTTGCAACTTTGTTGGCTCTGACCTGACCGTTTTGACGTTTTGATATGTAATGGCGGCATTGTGACAAAATGTTAAAAAATACTATAAATATTGTGTTATTCATGTAAATTTCAAAATTACTGTTATTTGGGTGGACAAAGTGTTGTGAAATAATTTTTGGTCATTTAAATTAAATATGGCAAGTAAGATCTATTCAAAAAGAGTGTTTTATTTTGGTTATATCAGGGTTTGTTTACTTCTTTTTTAGTTGTAGATTTTGTAAAACAAGCTACTTTGATAATTTTACTAAGTGATAATAAACATATATAATTATTCCTGTATCGCTAGTAATAAATTAAATATCGTTTTCAAACAGATTACAGAGCCGTCATTATTTTTACTTTTTGCCACCATGAGCGCTGCGGTCGATTATTATACCTTCGCACCCTCCCAATAGTCGGTCAGTCTGTGAAAAGATTTTTTTGACATTTTCACATGTGTTAAATTGAGGATTATGTTATGTTAGCTCGCTCCATTGTAGGCCCTGTCTTTGCTTTTGGGCTAGACTGGGGTCAAGAGCAAACCCATTTAAGATAAAAAAAAGTGAAAACATCTTTTTTGATTCGAAATCCTAGTAATATTATAAATGTGAAAGTTTGTGGGTTTGTATGTTTGTTCCTCAATCACGCAAAAACTACTAAACAGATTTGGTTGAAATATAGCACACAGATAGTAGATAGCCTAGATAAAAACATAGAATATATTTTATCCCAATATTTCCACGGGAACGGGATCCACGCGGGTGAAACCGCGGGCAGCCGCTAGTATTTAATAATATCGGATCAGATTTTTATCAAAACTTAAGTAGCTAATTAGCCAGTATCTTACTCTTGACTGCCGGAATACGACAAAGTCAACATTGCTGTTAGAACGCCAGATTTAGATAAAACGTTGGTAGATTGCCAGATGAACTTAGTACAAACACTATCAAGCCAAACTCTATCGCTGTGAATCAAACCTCTGAAATGAAATGAAATGAAATGAAATGAAAAAATCTTTATTCAAATAAGCTCACATAATGAGCGTTTTTAAATCGTCAAATAATTTTTTTGCCCTACCACCCATTATGACGTCTTTTAGCTGACAAGAAAAACGGGCGCAAAAAACTTACCAGCTTTATCAAATGGAACGATATTTACAAATATGTATATCGCTTCCAGACTTTAACAAAGATTAACAAATAAATAAAATTTAATTAGATCATTACTTAATGAATTACAAATTTTCTTAATCAATTTACAGGCTTCAAGCTAAATTCAAAGTTTGAAGTTATTATTCAGTCTAGGCTGTTACAAGAGACAAAAAAAAAAAAAAAAAAAAAAAACAAAAAAAAAACAAAACTTCACAATTCTATATGCGTTAAGATAGGTAGTCAGAAGCTTTCAGGAAGTCTGAGCTTCATTAATTCACAATGTGTAAAAACCTAATATAAGACGATTTAAATTAGAAGCTGCAGTAGCACTGCTTGCGTTTTAAGACAATAAAAAATAAGATACTAAATAGTGCAGTCATTGTTGAAGGTGGTTTAACTGTTAGACTGATCTGGAACAATCTGTCTGCGTAAACAGAGAGAAAATAGAAATAACAATAATTCAACTTTCGAGATAGGAACTCTGTATGCCTCATATTCTAAAAGGGAAGTAGGTACATCAATCGAACCTTTCTAGTCTTTGTACATACTCGGACACCGAGGTCCAACAGCGTTGTTGGAGCTTGTATATACCAGCGGAAGCAGAAACTTTGTAATCGTGATTCAGCTTTCCATATATTTTCTTACTGATTTCACGTAGGTGCGCCGTCACACCTGCGCGTAATGTACGTTCATATTTTTGGCTGATTCAGAATTTATTCGTCGATCGACAACAGAACTGTATATGATTGCAGTATACTACATATGTTTTCAATTGTAACACGTCTTGTTACATACATACGTATAATCTTTCAGTGAAAACCAACTTGAAAGATATCACTCGGTAATGATTAGCTCGAGAGTCTGCCAAGTCGTAGAGTTTTCATTGTTTTCGGAGAAATCTGCCACAGGCCACAGTAGATATGCCAGGGGCTTGAATATTCAACATCTATAGAAAGATTTTGAGAGGAAATGTAATTTAAGTCGGTGTGACCTAATTTTTCCTTTTTTAGGGTTCCGTATACCCAAAGAGTAAAAACGGGATCCTATTCTAAGACTCCACTGTCCGTCTGTCTGTCAGTCTGTCACCAGGCTGAATCTGATAAACCGTGATAGATAGACAATTAAAATTTTCACAGATAATGCATTTTGTTTGCCGCTATAACAAATACTAAAAACAGAATGAAATAAATATTTAAGTGGGGCGCCCATACAACAAACGCCACTTTTTTGTCGTTTTTGGTACGGAACCCTTAATGCACGAGTCCGACTCGCACTTGGCCGTTTTTTAAGAACCAAGAAAGAAAAGAAATATACTATTAGAAGAGGAAGTAAATTTTCCATAAGTGAGCTTTAGACTAGAAACTCATTTGACTTTTCCCACAGATACTCGTAAAATTGTTTAACATTTTCCGACGCTGTATTCTGAAATGTTTGCATTTTGTTAGTTTGCTTCTATCCGGTTGTGAAAAAAAAAGTTCAATGGGAAAGCGATTGCTCTTTCCATTTCTCAGAAACTACCTTGTTTCTTTCTTATTTATTGTTTGATATCATAATTCAAGATATTTATTGAAAACAAGACAGTGAAGGATTCTCTACTTTCGTTTGGTGGTCGAACAAATTTTTATTCAAAAATGTTTTGAGATTTATGCATTCACAATGCTAGTTTTGTACTATACTAAATAATATACTAGAAAAAAACACGACTCGCCAGATTTAAAGTTTTTATTTATTTATTAGTCACTAGCGACCCGCCCTCGCTTTGCTTCGGTTCCTTCCCTTTTTGCCAATTTCGACTTTCCAACAACATCCAAAAAGAATACTAATACCTTCAAGTTGTCACCTCCATTCACTCCAAAAGTCTGTTACCGTCTCGTTCGAATCCCGTCATCGTTGTGAGAAACATGCTAATGGTAAAATTTACTCTGTGGTGATCGATTACTTAGCGATTGGTCAGCTGGAATGCACCCCCTGTTGTACTCTTTGACTCCCTGTCATGCGGCGGCGTGACAATACCGCCATAATATATTAATAATTAACAACAACAATATTTAAAAGGATCTGATAAATGAATAATAATAAATACTTATTGATATTTAAAAAAATAATTATTGGCGCGATTATCACAAAGATAAATATTTGTGACTAGCGGTCATGGTAGATTTAAAGAAATTTAGACAATTATTATAGACTCATGACCAATATTACTTTTTATTATAATAACTCGCTTGGTTATAATAATAATAACATAAATAAACACCCAAGTATTTGAGAAAACACAAAATAAGTTTAATAATAAAAATAATGAGACTTTGAGAAAAACAAAATAAGTTAAAATAATAATACCTAATGATAAACAAAATTTCACGTAAATTATAATGATAAATAAATATAATAATAATAAATAATAATGTGTTGGTTCATTATGACAAAAATAATAAAAGTAATTTATACAGTAAACCTAACAATTTGTTTTGTTAATATCTCAAAGGGATTAGGCAGCGTTTCTGATGAAAGCTCCCAGGTAAGGCACCTTGAATTTTTCCGACACTTCCGACAAATCGTTATATTTCAACCAATTTACACAAAACTTTGACAAATTTATATTCACAAACCAATGAATCACTCTATCTATTGGTGAAAACCCCATAACCATGCAGTACTTTTTAAGTTTATCATGAACAGACAGACAGACAGACGTGGCTGAGGACTTTGTTTTATAATATGTCGTGATAATTTGGAAATTGATTGCAGAAAAAAACTAAAAAACAATCAATATTGTAAAGACAGCAAGAGGAAACACAAAGTTAGCTATAACTGTAGATTCAACTGAAAGCTCTTAATGAAACATTCAAAGTTTCTCATTAATAAATCTCAGTCCCTCACGCTCTGTAAGGGTCCCCCCGGACCTACCGGTTTCCGTTCTTTGCTTTGCTGTTCGGCAATGGACCGCCGGCCAAGAGGCTCATTTTCAATCTATCGCTTATTTTCAATCTAAGTACATTTCACATATAAGAATGTTCTTGTGAACTTTGTTCCTTAAACGATCGTTATGAAAGCACAAAAAAATAGTTCAGATAGGTAATGATGACACCCACAACCCTGTTCACAATTTATATAAATATGCGATCGATTTATTTTTAGCAATCGGAGACCATGTTCAGGGTGGCATATCTCCCAGAAGCTTCCTATTTCGTAACCCAGACGATGATATTTGATAACACCAAGCTGATGGCTATCTTGCCAATTTGGTCTGGTCCAAATATGCGATAGATTGAAAATGACCCTGGTTGACCGGCGGTCTAAACAGCAAGTAGAACAGCAAAGCAAAGAAACGAAACCGGTAGGTCTGGGGGAACCCTAAGAATACCTCTACGGCTACCTCTACACGAATAGGAAAAAGGAAACAACCTGGCATGCCTGTGATTCTACCACCTTTATTTCACTTATCATCTTAAGTATAAATCTTCTGGTTAAAAAAATAAAGGTGAACATCGCATGATTATCACAAGTGTAACAGCAAAACCTTTCTATTCTCATTCAAATCTTAAATGTCGCTTCTTGCCTTACTAGAGCACCGTAAAGCTTGTTCTTTAGAGTCCATAATTCAACAGCAAATCCGAGAGCAGGTGTAGATTTGTTGAGCGCTAACAGTATGTTCTGCAGACTTGAGGTCGGTAATACACCGGTACATTATTTACGCTTTTTCGTAATTCGCTGCTGTACTTTTTGAGACATCGTGTGGGTTCTTACTTTGACAATGAGAGCTTTTCAAAATTACAAAAAACTGTAGACTCGATAGATGGCATTGATAAAAAAAAATGTATGTGTCAATGAATATTTTTTTTACTTAGCTTCGAAGAGTACTTAGGTAGGCAGGCAGATGTGACCCTAAAATGTTTCTCTTTGCGGATATATGTCAGCCAGCGAGCGCTTACTTCCGCGCTTACTCCTTCGTACAGGCCGTTTATTTTCAAAAGCCAATTTTGACACTTCAGTGAGGAAAATAGTTACTATTTTTATTTTATAAATGTCACTTTGAAAAGCCCTCATTGTTTCTATTACACATCGATTTTCTCAGTTCTTAGAGAATATGGTTTAATTAAATATCTCCTTAGTGAAACCGTGAACTGAGTTTTTATTACTTTTTGTTGGTTGAATTTTAGGAAAAAATTGTTGTAATGGTCTTTGAACCTTTCTCGTTTTTAAGTGATTTTATTGACTATCAAATAAGTGTTCGCAAAATCAAATTCATTTTGTCACATTAATTATTGCGAGGCTATAAACGCTTCAGAGAAGTAATTTACTTGGAAAATACCGTTGGAGACCAAATTACTGCTATAATTTAGTTATATTTGAAAGCTACTGTTTTCTTTGTGCTGTAATTGAATTTTGAATACAAAATGACACAACTTTATTTAAGTATAATTTTAGATTTTATGAAGCAAAATAATAGAGCTGCATTTTTTTTGCTAGCATAGGCTAATTTGAAAACATCAATCAACTAATTTCTGCTTTGCTCATCTAACAGTTTTTTAGGGTTCCGTACGTCAAAAGGAAAAAACGGAGCCCTTATAGGTTCAATTTGTTGACCGTCTGTCTGTCTGTCAAGACCCTTTATCTCGGGAACGCGTGGAAGTATCGAGTTGAAATATAAACCATATACCTACTCAAACTACTCTATGAGCTCGGTGGTGCAGTGGTTTAGCAACTGGCCCAGCGATTGCGGAGTAAAGCAACGTTTGTAAGGGACCGACCCTTACAAACGTTGCTTAACATGGGATGGGTGACCAAAAATTTATTATCTCGAGTTCCTCCGTGCTTTGGAAGGCACGTTAAGCCGTTGGTCCCGGCTGCATTTGCAGTCGTTAATACCCACCAATCCGCATCGGGCCCGCGTGGTGTGTTATGGCCAGTCCTCCTTATCCACCCATAAGGAAGACCTGTGCCCCAGCAGTGGGGACATTAATATGGCTGATGGACACCTACTCAAATCTATAGTTCCTTGAAACTGTGAAAAAATGAAAAAAAAAGATACGGCCGTTTATGCAAGAAAAAACCGGTCAAGAGCGAGTCGGACTCGCGCACCGAGCGTTCCGTACAATCATAAATATATTTGGATATGTTACTTTAGTACAGTCTTTAAAAAAAGTAGGATAAACGGCAGACAGGTGGAAGGGCGAACAGGCGGACAGTTAATTTACAAATCTTAACCACAGCTGCTTATGGTGACTGAAAAACGTTTCAGCCACTCCACATTGTAAACTGTTTTTACTAAGTGTGAACTTATTCTTCGTTTATTCGTACGGCAAATAGTAGGTAAGTATATTAGAACCAGCCACCAATTTATTATTGTAGTATTAGGTTGCGCCATCTCTTGAACGATAGTGGAACTATTTTTTCCCCTTGGGTTAGCATTCTTAGGACAGCGCCATCTGTTGACTGGTAGTGAAACTAAAGAATTTTTGTTTGTTTTTTGAACTTCTTAAAAAGTGTGTTATATTGAGACATCGTTTTATTTTTCCTGTAATCTTTACATTTTTTTTTTTTTTTTTTTCACTCTCAGCCTGAGGGGCTCGGAGCACCTTCCCGGACACCGAGGGGAAGGGGGCGGAAATCCTCATTGGATACCACATAGCCGCCGATGCTATGCTGGTTATGTCAGACTCGACTGACTAAAACCGCCGCAAATTGGTTTCGACCGTAGCTATTGTAAGCCATAAAAAACCTTCATCGAAAGCGACCACCCCCCGAGGGGAGGGTGGCGCGGCGCGTCACTCACCTAGGTGAGCATACGCTTAGAGGACGACCGCCAACCAGAGGGGTCAACGGCCGTTTAGCAAATACTAATTGAATATGAAATATTCTGACTAACACGACTGATTACCGGATGGGCGGTCAGTCGCAGAGACGGGCTGGCCTGAGGGGCCGGGTGTGACCAGAGGGGTCGGGGGTGAAGGGGCGGGTACAGCCTTCTGGGCCTCCAATAGGAGGTCCAGATCGGCCGAGAGTTGGTTGGGGGGGTCCGTTAGGACGGATTTGGGTTTCCGGGAAAGTTGGTTGGAAGTGGAAGCGGGGGGGTCATACCCCGCCGCGCTTCGGATTAACGGATTGGAGTGATTCTCGGCTGATTCAAAGAATCGCTCAGAGATCGAAAGGAAAAATTGTTGTAGTGTTTGGAGTTCGAGATCCCTGTGCAAGTCCGCGTTGCGGACGTAATATGGGGCATTGACCGCTCTGCGGCAGAAAAGATTTTGCACGACTTGCAATTTGTGAAGGACTTTGGGTGGGGCGTGAGCGAACACCGGGGACGCGTACGCCAACACCGGCCGCACGCAAACCTTGTAGAGCGTTCGCTTGTTGCGAAGGGACATTCTACTGTGCCGCCCCAACATAGCGTTGAGGCGGCCCATATAAAAACGCGCATTGCGGGACACCCTTTTGACGTGAGGCTCAAAGGTGAGCCTCTGGTCCAGGGTGACACCGAGGTATTTGGCGGTTTTTTGCCAGGGGATGGATTTACCTAGCAAATAGGGGGGGCGTTCTTTAGGGGGTAGGGAGTGGCGCTTTGTATCGAAGTAAACCGCGGAAGATTTTTCCGGGTTAACTTCGATGCGCCACTTGCGGAACCATTCACCTAATGCATTGATGGAGGCTTGGAGCCTCGGAAGGATGGTGCGGCCAAGCGACCGGCCTTTTAAGTATAGAGCCGTATCGTCAGCGAAAAGGGACAGTTCAACCCCGTTGGTTGGAACTGGGATATCATTGGTGTACGCTAGGTACAGCAATGGAGCGAGGACTGAGCCCTGCGGCACGCCCGCTGTGATTGATCGGGGGGAAGAAAGC
This sequence comes from Agriphila geniculea, assembly GCA_943789525.1. Classification (NCBI taxonomy): domain Eukaryota; kingdom Metazoa; phylum Arthropoda; class Insecta; order Lepidoptera; family Crambidae; genus Agriphila; species Agriphila geniculea. Next base: position 29,888,748 of record OX038872.1, on the reverse strand, counting down.
GTACCTTCGTGTTTAAAACGAAAAGTACGATCATGAAGGAATGATGCTACCAGCCGGACCAACCGAACTGACAGTTCGAGCCTGTACAGTTTGACGATTAGTCCGGTGTGCCAAACTTTATCGAAAGCTTTGGCTACATCAAAAAAGACTGCTACAGTCTTATCTTTACGCGGATAGAAACCGCTCGAGATGTACTCCACTATGCGGTGGACCTGTTGGGGACATGAGTGTTTGGCTCTAAAGCCGAATTGGTGGGGAATTATTAAATCTTCTTCACCGAATAAGTGCTCTCTCATACGAGTGAGTATGCACTTTTCGAGAAGCTTAGCTAACGCCTTGAGGAGGCTTATGGGGCGGTGACTGGTGGGGTTATTAATGGGCTTACCCGGCTTAGGGATGCCTATTACGATTGCTTCCTTCCAGGCGGCTGGAAAGTAGCATAAATCGAAACAGGCATTAAAAATAAGGGAGAGAAAGGTCAGTACTTCCACGGGGAAGTACTTAAGGGCCATGTTTGAGATACGATCGGCGCCGGGCGCCTTTTTGACTTTGAGCTCTTTAATAAAAGATTTGATTTCGTCAGTAGAAATCGAAATGGGGTCAGTATCGGGGGTCAAAGGAGTGGAGTTCAGAGTGCTCAGCTCCTCCTCGACTGCCCTGATATGGATCGGATCACATTCCTGTGTGCTGACTGAGCATTGTGAGGCAATACTGTCAGCGAAGCATTCCGCCTTCTCGTCGTCGTCGAAGGCCATAGAGCCATCGGGACGGAGGAGGGGGGGAATATGAGTAGTAGCATCGCTACGGAGGGCTTTGGCCACTTTGTAGTAGGCCTGGTGGGAGGGAGAGATTTCAGCCATGAGGTCGCCAAAACGGTCGTTCCTCAGGTCTGAAAGTCGAGAGCTAAGTTCGCGCCTAAGGCGATTCGCCGCGGCTCTATACTCGGGGGTCGGATACTTGGCCGCCCTTCTATGGGCTGCCCGCTTGGCCCTAACCAGATTACGAACGTCCGCTGGAAGCGGCCTGCCTTTTTTGACAGGCACCTCCTTCGCGTTATCCGTAAGAGCTGATTGGACTAATTGGGTTAAAGAGCTCACCGCACTATCTACCTTCTCCGTACTATCGAAATAGTCGGGTCCGATAGCGTACGGTGAGTTGTCGGCACTCATGGCCGTCGAAAGGGAAGATTCAAATCCGTCCCAGTTGGTGACGGTTTTGAAAAGAGGGGCGGGTGGGTGTTGGTCACCCATGACAAGGGAGACCGGGCGGTGGTCAGAGCCAAGATCGTCGAGAGTCTCGATCGACCTTAGTTGTAGCGAAACCCCCTTCACTAGCGCAAAGTCTAGTACATCGGGAGCTTGCTGTATATTGTCGGGATAGTGGGTGGGCTCATAGGGTGAAATTACATCTAAATCAAGGGATTTAGTGATTTCAAGTAACCTACGGCCACTAGTGTTAGTGCTAAAGCACGTCCAGTCTGTATGTTTGGAGTTGAAATCTCCGAAAAGAATGACAGAGTCCCCTAGGGAGAGAAGCGTTTCAAAATCGCTTTTGAGTGGCTTTGTCTTGGCCGGTATGTAGATTGACGCTATGATTAGGGTTCGGTGACCCGACATAGCCAATCTACATATCGTCGCTTCCATATTGGTAAGCGCGGGAGTGGGAATAGGCGAACAATGAAGCGCCTTTCTGAAATAAATGGCGCAACCGCCACTGGCCTTTTTAGAATGGTCCGCAGGGGGAGGGTTGGGCGGGGCCTTATCGTTACGCACAAGCGCATACGATTTGATAGATAGCCCTTTTAGGATTGTGGGTTTGAGCCACGTTTCCTGAAGGAGTAAGAGGTCAACGCTCCTTTCGCGCATGAACTCCCTTATTTCAGGTAAATTTGCGCGCAAGGAGCGACAATTAAAAGAGACAAGCGAAACGCCCGCGGGTTTGGTACGGCCGGCCGTGGCGACCGCGCCCGCGCCGCTCGGCGCGCCGACAGGTGGTTTAAGGAGAGACGTAATTATATTGTACGTAGAAGCGAGTCATGCTCGCAGAGTGCTACTAAGCGATCGGTAGCGGTGCGCGCATTGCGCAATTTACCCGCCAAAACCGATATCTCCTGTACGTTGATACCGCGAATCGCATCACGGATGAGATTCACGTCATCAGCCAAGGAGGGCGACGTTGGCGGGGAAAGAGGATGGGCGTGATTAGAGGCAGGAACCGTCGGCGGTTTTGCCTTAGGAGGGCCCCAGGCCGGCAAAGGAGCCGGGGCTGGGCCCACTCCGCCCGACTTCGGAAGTGCGGGGAAGTCAGCGGGGGTGGGGGGAAAAGGCCCAGTAGGTGCCTTTTTGAAATAGGATTTAGCCTTTTTGGATGGCTTAAGGGCGCGCGGAGCGCGAGGGCAGCCTCTATAATTGGCCGTGTGTTAAACAATACTAAATAATGTGTACCGTGTGCCCGAGCTGGCCGCACAAGACGCAGGCGGGGGGGTTTGGAGTGTCACGTGTACGTGAACACTCGCTAGTCGGGTGTTGGAGGAGGCACTTAACGCACCTAGGCGTGGCCGAGCAATTGGCTGCCGCATGCCCGTACAGTTGGCAGCGGTGGCACTGCCCGGGAGTGCCGCGCCGATGGGGCTTTTCTGCATTGCAGTTTGATAGGCCGCAGACCTTGAGGTCTTTGGCCGAAAAGATGTCGCGGGAGGACTGCGAATTAGTCATTATGACTAAGAAAAGGGGTAGGGGTCTCCTGCCTCGGCCGTACATTTTGTGTACTGCCTCGGCCGGGAATCCCTGATCGACGAGATCTTTGTGGATCTCGTCGGTCGAGATTTCGTGTGGGACTCCGCGGAGCACCACACGAACCTTGCGCTCCTCGGGGAGGGCGTATGTGTGGTAACCCACTTTGTGGGCTGTGAGAAGCTTCACTAGCGCACGGAAATCGTCGCTAGTGGGGGTGTCAACACGGACCGCTACGCCCGTGTTGTGCGCACGTGTGTAGCGGACCTTGTTCGCGTTACAAAGACGCGAGACTTCGGGCCACGCGTCCTTGTCCCGCAAAAAGACAGGGGGCGGGGCTTTGGCTCTAGCGAGCGTGGGCTGGCACCTATTGTGCGGCCGAGAGGGAGGAGACGCTGATTGAGCGTGAGAGAGAGAGGCGGGAGGGCTGATGTCGAGAGACATCAGCGGAACCGGGCCTTGAGAGGTGGCGCGCGCCACGTCTTGTGCGGCGGGACTAAGATCCGCGACCTCTGAGGGCGTGTCCTGCGCGAGCGGGATAGCCGTCTCAGGGCTCGCGGGTGGGACGGGACTAGCGCGTTGCTGCTTGCGCTTAAAGGATTTGGACTTCTTCTTCCTCCCCTCACAGAGGGTGAACCCATCTACGAGGGTAGAGGAAGATTCGTCCGAAGATGTCGCGGACCGCTGAGAAGCGGACCGCTTGACGGGGGTTGGAGTCGGGAACTCGAACTCCATCACTGTCGGACTCGGGTCCGGAGACGCCGGGGAGGAGAGGATAAGCGGCTGAGAAGCCGGGATTGGCTGCGAAGCCGGGATTGGCTGTGAAGCCGGGACGGGAATTTGGCGAGACGCCAGGTTGCTCTGTAGAAATTGGGCCAACGCGGCCACAACTTCTACAGGGGCAGCACTTAGCTGCGCGATTAAATCGGCAAGCATGTCTCCGGAGGCGGAGGCCATGGCCGATTCGAAAATTAAAAAAGACACCCTCTGCCCGGGGGCAGAGGGGAGGGGGGACGAAGAGTGAGCAGGTATCCCTAGCGGATAGCCGCTCGTACCTTCACCCTTGGGACTAGGCCCAAGTGCAGTGGGATCGGGTCTTCGGTATTGCTAGAGCCTGGAGGCCCTAGCGAGCGTACCGGGATCGCTCCCAGCTGGCTTAGTTGGCACCGTTAAGTTTCCACCAGCTCAACGCGTGCGAGGATCGACAAATTCTTATTTTGAATCAAACCAGAATTTGCCAAAACACTCGCCAACGAGCGTGTTGTCGAAAATCCGTTCAACACGCAACTAGCTGCAATGAAAATTGCGGCTAGTTAGCGTACCTTACGGCAGAGGGCGCAGCAGTGCAGAGCAGAGACGCGGAGACACGAAGCGACCGCGCAGGACGGACGCCGAAACTGGAATGCCTGTAATCTTTACATAAACTACTATCACATATAATTATTTCAGATTTCTCTCTTTGGAAACTTCGAAGATAAGGGGGGGGGGGGGGGGGGGGAACGGTAAGTATTTTTTTTTACATTTTTCATCATAAATCGAAAACTATGCGGCCTAAGAACATAGGAAAAAATGTTTTAAAATGTGCAAACAGCGCTTTTTCATATGATACCCCACATGCCCTAGTGACCTCACTTCAAATTTTCAAGACCCCTTTTCAGTCCCTGTTGTAAAAAAATTATTAAAATTTTTATTTCTTTCAGCATTTATTAGCAGCATTTAACCGTTGAATGCACTAAGTTTAGTGCAGAGGAACAGTTTTTAAAAAAACCGGCCAAGTGCGTGTCGGGCCACGCGCCATAGGGTTCCGTAGTTACCTTATACCATACCATATTTAATATCACCTATAATTTTTCGTCTGTAAAAATAACTTTGTTTTTCACAGTGTTGGTATGAATGACAAAGTTATATTTGCGGTTTTGGAAAATGTGCTATATCTCAAAAACTAATTACTATATCTCATTCAAACCAATTTTGGTTGAAAGTGTTTATTAAGATCTACAGCATATATTTTTCTTAGATTTTTCACTCTCTTATTTCAAAAGTTAAAGGGGGGGGACACACATTTTACCACTTTGGCGGTGAATATCTTTCAAACGGTTGACTTTGAGAAAAAGTTTACTTAGAAACCTTAATGTCATTTTTAAAGACCTATCTATAGACACCCAACACGTGTTGGTTTGAAGAAAAAAATTTTTTTCAGTTTCAGTTCCATGTATGGGGAGCCCCCCCTTAATCTTTTATTTTTCATATTTTTGTATTAAATTCATTAAGCGGTTAACAGAATACATCTACCTACCAAGTTTCAACTGTGTAGTCTTAATACTTTCGGAATAAAGTGGCTGTGACATACGGACAGACAGACAGACAGACAGACAGACAGACATGACGAAACTATAAGGGTTCCGTTTTTTGCCATTTAGGCTACGGAACCCTAAAAAGTAGGATAAACGGCGGACAGGTGGAAGGGCGAACGGACGGACAGTAAATTTACTAATCTTAACCACAGCTGCTCATGGTGACTGAAAAAAAGTTTCAGCCACTCCACATTGCAAACTGTTTATATTACTAAGTAGGAACTTATTCTTCGTTTATTCGTACGGCAAATAGTAGGTAATTACATACATTAGAACCAGCCACCAATTATTATTGTAGTATTAAAGTCAAAGTCAAAGTCAAATAAGCTTTATTCAAATAAACTTAATTATTAAGTACTTTTGAATCGTCTATACTTTCCTACCACCCGTTCCAGACTTTTTTAGCTGACAAGAAGAACGAGCGCAAGAAACTTATCAGCTGTAACAGCCATAAGTAACGATATTTACAAACTTTAATATATCGTTACCAGATAATTACAACAGGGTGACAGGATTATTGGCAACAACATAGACTTATTGTTATATTACTTCAACAAAGTACTTATACGATGGCCACACTGAAAGTTTTGCACAACTCATAAATAAAACAATATATATGTAAATTTATATATTTTTTGCATGTCACAGTATTCTCTATTATATTTTAAAACGTTTTTGATTAATTCAAACCATTATTTTTAACATAAGCATTATTTGTCTGAGGGCATGTTTTTCATACGCTTTCAAGGCTTCCTCTGGCCCTTTAAATATGAAATTTCTCATCTTATCTTTAAATTAGTAAGTTAGTAGTTTAAACTAGGATACTAAAGAAATTTCAAGATGTAAGGTCTGAAATTAATGCGGAATGGATCATGAACTCCGACTTTTCAGAAACGAATATGACTTTGTCCTCATCGCGGTATGCACTGAAAAAATTACATCGTGCAATAGGATGTCACTTGTTGGTCGTTTTTCCTTACCTTTTTTAACGACAAATGGTAGTGATCTACTCACCATTAACTGTGTTTTGTTCCTCAAGTAAGTTATTTTAGATAGGACCCGTCTGGGAGAAAAATAATGTAGTCAAATCCTTGCCCACGATTTTCGCCAGTCTAATTTTATCGGTTTACTGTCGACTTCGAACCGAACATCTATATAAAAAAATGTTGCTATCTTTTTGATTCCGGAACAATATATTCATATTTTATCTTCCATAACAATATCACACACAGCATTTGAAGGACCGTGTTTGCTTGCACTTTAACAACATATTTTTTACATCAATCAATTCGATTCCGTTTTTTACACGGTGAGTTCATTAAGAATCCAGTGGCAACAAAGTTTCCTAACTTTTGAATCCTGTGGCCCTACCATGAGTTGTTGCAAACTGTTTACGTTACAGTAAACTATCGTTTTCTCTCTTTCACTCGTATTGACTGTGAGCAGTATATCCGACAGTTTACTGTAACGTAAACAGTTTACATCAACTCATGGTAGGGCCACTGATGAATATTTTTTTAAATTTTATGTCATATTATCCCCCAAGTATCCTCAAATTCTCCAACAGGTAATATGCCAGATTTCTTTAATTAATAAAGTGACAATAGTCATCTTTTGCACAGAGATCGCATTTGAATGCCGACCTTCACCAATTTCATCATAGGAGAGACAAGAATACGATTACATTCTGCATACCAATGCTTTACGAAACTGAAATAAGGTGCTTTTTTTTTCTAAAAACATTTAGAAGTGAAGCAGTGCAAACTTGCAGAGAAAGCGAAGTTTCAAAATCATAAAAAAATGTCACCCTGAAATCTTTTTGCGTTAATTTCATTTTTGCTACGGGCGACGAACTTCGCATTGTGATAAAAAACAAATGACTCGCAACTTCCAGTCAATTTTTATTTTAATTTCATGAATGAGTTCTAAAGTTTAATAAAATATAACATTCTATATTCAAATATTTGTGGGTTGCCAGAAGTGCAAAACTTTCAGTGTGTCCTAGGTAGTAGCAAGTTATGTGTTACATCATTTCCACGCATTTTGATCTTTAAGATAATCGTCTACTTTATAATAACCTTTACCCATGAGCGTTTTTTTAACATGGTTTTTAAATTCATGCAAAGGAAGATCAGTCACTTGTTGTGGAACTTTATTAATAAAGGCTATGCCTTTCCCCATAAATGAACCTCTAGTTTTTGCAAGCCTAAATCTTGGAACGGCAAGTTTATCTTTATTTCTTGTATTAAACTGGTGATTATTGCTGTTCTTAGCAAATGAATCATAGTGTTTCCTTACATAAACTAAATTTTCATAAATGTATTGGCCTGCCAAAGTTAAAATATTTATTTCTTTGAACAATTCTCTCAACGAATCTCTTCGCCGTAGATTGTATATGGCGCGAACAGCTCTTTTTTTGGAGTACAAAAATATTTTCAATACTGGCAGCTGAGCCCCACAATAGCAGTCCATACGACATTACACTATGAAAATAACTAAAGTATACTAACCTTGCCGTTTCAATATCAGTTAAAAGCCTTATTTTCTTAACAGCGAATGCCGCTGAACTAAGTCTACTTGACAAGGCTTCAATATGTGGATCCCATTGCAGTCGAGAATCTAGTGTGATACCTAGAAATTTTGTACTCTCAATAAACTCGACTTCATCGTCATTCAAATTAATATTTAATGTTGTTTGCTCAACATTAGGTAATGAGAATTTAACACATTTAGTTTTTTTGGGGTTAAGTGCTAAATTATTACTTTTAAACATGTCAGCTTCAATGTACCACATTCTAGCGAAATAAATGTTCTTATTCTTATTCTTATTCTTATTCTTAAACCAGTATGAAACTTTAGAGAGGGCACTATTTACTTCGTCCGAACAGTTATTACCTCTGTTTACTTTAAAAACTAAAGAAGTATCATCCGCAAATAGAACTGTCTCACATAAATTATTCGCGTAGTTGGGAAGGTCATTTATATAAATTAGAATCAGCAATGGGCCCAATATTGATCCCTGTGGCACACCCATATTGATGGGGGCTCCGGTAGATTCAGTTCTATTAATCACTACTTTCTGAGTTCTATTGTACAAATACGATTTCATAAGACTAACTGATTTATCAGAGACACCATAATGTTCTAGCTTCTTTAATAGTGTTTGATGATCAACACAATCGAATGCCTTAGAAAGGTCACAGAAAATGCCAATTACATCATGCTTTTCTTCCCAAGCGTCAAGAATATGTTTGAGAAGTGCAATTCCAGCATCAGTAGTATTTTTACCCTTGGAAAATCCAAACTGATTTTTATGAAGAATGTTATTGGATGTGAAATAATCTAATAATTGGGAATATATAATTTTTTCAAATATTTTGCTAAGTGCTGGTAGTATAGATATTGGCCTAAAGTTAGCTGGGTCACTTTTATCCCCAGATTTAAAAAGAGGAATCAATTTACTATTTTTCATTAGATCAGGAAAGATCCCTTCGTCAATACATTTGTTAAAAATAAAAGCCAAGTAAGGGGCTAGTATATCAATTATTGATTTAACTAGCGGCCGCCCGCGACTTCGTCTGCGTAGAAAGGTTTTTTGCTATCCCGCGGGAACTATACTTTTTTTCGGGATGAAAGATGCCCTATGTTCTTCTCTGTACCCCTGACAACGTGTATGCAAAATTTCATCATGATCGGTTCAGTAGTTAGAACGTGAAGGCGTAACAAACAAACAAACAAACAAACAAACGGACTTTCGCATTTATAATATTAGTAAGGATAATGCTTGTTGACATGCCCCAAAGATCTTCTGTTTTTTTAACATTAATTGTTTTAAAAGCTTTAATGATATCTGCACTATTTATATATTTAAAGGAAAAACTTTCATTGCATTTATCAATACTAGACCTCAATATAGAATATCAATATTAGGTCAGCGCCATCTCTTGACCGATAGTAGAGCTATTTTTTTTTCTTAGTTCAGCATTATTAGGTCAGCGTCATCTGTTGACTGGTAGTGGAACTAATGATTTCTTGTTTGTTTTTTGAATTTCTAAAAAAATGTGTTATATTGAGACATCGTTTTATTTTTCCTGTAATCTTTACATAAACTTCTATCACATAGAATTATTTCAGATTTTTCTCTTTGCAAACTTCGGCGATAAGGGGGGAACGGTATTTTTTTCCATTTTTCATCATAAGTCGAAAAATATGCGGCCCAAAAAAAATGATTTAAAATTTGCAAACAGCGCTTTCATATGATACCCCACATACCCTAGTTACCCCACTTCAAATTTTTAAGACCCTTTTTCAGTCCCTGTTGTAAAAGATATATTTATTTTTTATTTCTTTCTTATTTGCAAAATAGTTGGGCAAATGTCATCTTAAACTATTCCAAATTGTAAGTTGATACCATTAGTAGTTTTTGAGATATCCAGCTGTGACAGAAGGAACATGAAAGCAGGGAATTCCATTCCATAGCTGTGCGCATTATGAACGATGTTGAGAAGCGTTTGGTATGCAGAAAAGGTATATCAACCAAGCATGGGTGGTAACCCGCAGTGCGTCTGGATGTCCGATGGCAGAAAGGAGAAGGTGGAAAGAGCTCATGCAGTTCTTGAGCACTCACCGAAGTACAATCTATAAAAACCGATAGGCAGACAACTTTTCGGCGGTGAGCCAAACTGTTAAGCTTAGCTGCTATCAATTCTCCGTCGCCTATCTTAGCTCTGCGTTCTACCGAGTCCAGTGCAGCAAGTTGATATTTTGCCGAGCCATCCTAAAGGTGGCAGCAGTACTCCATGCAAGATCGGATTTGATCTTTATAAAGGGTTAAAAGCTGCCCAGGCGTAAAGTACCGCTTGACTTTATTTAGGACGTTCAGCTTCCTAGCTGCAGTTTGAGCCTTGGACTCGATGGAGGTGCCGAAGTTAAGGTCAGAAGATAACTCGTTAATAATTCTTGAACTATTGATAATATGTACCTTGAAATCTGGACAAAAAAGTAAATTACAATAGCTATTTTATTTCTATTAATTAATGTATTATATTATAAATTATAATTGGTATAAAAAGCCAGTACTCCAGCTCACTACAAGACAAAACACAATAACTTAGCGCTCTTAATTTATTAGGTAGCCAGTACCACAGGCAATAAACTTGAAAAAATCTCCTCTTGCGCCCTATTTGTAACAATTACCTCCAACTTGTGTTCTTAAGACAAACTACTTAATTAAGGAAAGTAGAATAACAATTAAGTCACTGCAAAATTAAGTGATCGCGGAGAGAATTTTGGGGCCCTATTTTTGAATCCTTCGGCTGGAGTCGAGCGCATTTTACTACTCATTTTCATTCGACATAGCCATGAAGTTAATATACCTGACGGAATAGAGGCACAAACATGAGCTGTCAAACGAATCCGAATTTCTCAGCGTGCAGATAAGTCTCAGAAAAAGGAAACCTATGGAAGAAGTGACACAAACTGCAATAACAAAGGATTCGTGACGTCAGGCGCGTGCCGTGTCCGCCATATTGAATGTCAGGTCCATATTATTCCTTCGTCATTGAGATAAGTGCAGACGAATTGTCAGACAGTTGCGAAAAAGAGTTCTGTTACGTCATATCACGCATCTCTTTTTATCACACATTGTTGCTGATTGGCGATATCTCGCTTACTTAGCCCTTTGTTCCTCTATTCCGTAGGTATATTTACTTTATGGACATAACAAAATCCTTATTTTTGAATCCTTCGGCTGGCGTCGAGTGCTCTTTACAAACTTATCTGACCCAGTTGTCAAAACTGGAACTAAATGTTATTAATATAGCCGTAACCTATTAGGTTACGGCTATATACTACAGCGACGCTGTCACCGAGTCATAAGTTTGTAAAGAGCGCTTGATGCAATCGAAGGATAAAAAAATAGGGCCCCTGTCTCTTTAGTAGCGGTTTTGGAGTGCGATTGAGATTGTCGATTCGTGTCTTTACGTCGCATGCGACATAAAGTCACACGAACGATTTCAAACGAATGATTCAAAAATAGGACCCCTGTGTACGGCAGTGTATTTAGGTATATATGTACAACCACAAATAGCAGAAACAAAATAAACTATTGTTAATGCTTATCTGTCAACTTTTTTCTGAGCGCGCAAGTTTTGAATAAGCAAAAAAACATTGATACTTTCGTTTATGTTTACAGAAAAATATATGTTTAACTTTAAAAATAATCTTAGAAACTTGGACATAGGAAGTCTATGAAAATATGCCAAATTACAACAAAAATGCTATGCCCAAATGTGTTGGTGACGTGTATGTACCTGCTACATGAAGGAAAGAATTAATAATTAGGTGCACGCACTAATGACTAAAGTTTCGTTCCATATACAGAATAACACTATAGACAATACTAATTATCTGCATCTGTAAGATGAACAATGTAAGTATGTACAATCGGCAACTCACATGCTTTCACATTTTGCAGATAAATTCGTGTGCGCGCGTATCGCCCTTGCACGAACCCAACGTATGTTAGTGACGGCTGACGGCGCAGCGTGCATGCGATTTTAAATTTAGCACTTAAGTGCTAAAGTGGAAGTGTTGTCGTAAATGCTCAAGTGTCATTCTATATCTACTAATGGTGATATTCATTTTGATAGCCTAACAAAATTAAGATCCACATGTCTGGGTTCTTCTAAGTAGTAATTATTTTTTCTATAAATTCTATAAATTCTTTATCGCATAAGTTTTAATTTATCATTAATTTCATTAATTTTATTTTAATTGTTGCTGTTGTTTCTTGAGCATGCAGTTGTCACCTATAATTAAGTTTCCACTAAGCATTGTTAAGCTAATTATGTTTAATTTATATCTTAATGTCAGTGTAAACTTGTTGGTGATCTAATAAATATAAAATTAATAAATATACATACTCTTATACTAGTAGGCTCTGTGAGCTGTACGCGTTTGTGCCATTTTTAAGCATTTTTGAAATAGCTGAAATACTTAAGTATATTTTTTTCGAAAAATTTCGAAAAATTTTAAAAATTATCAATAGACATAGTTATAGAACCTGCTGCCAAAATTTCCCGAGAATCGGTTGAGAAATGCAACCTGTAAAGGAGAACAGACGGAAAGTTGGACATACATACGAAAGCATTTTTGCCCAAGCTGAAACGGAGACGCTTCGCTCGCGTTTCGCGCTCACTTATTCAACGATACTTGGTAGGTTTTTCCTATATACTTAGGCATTTTTATTTTATAATTCCTATCATACATAGCCTCGAGCGTAACCAAAACTAAACAATTTGGCCAAAGTAATATAATAAGTATATGTATATCAGTTATATCACATACATAAATAAATTTAATATCAACCCCAACCTACCATTTGATCATCTCCAATGAAATGAGCCGTGAAAACGTGATCACAGATTGGCACCAACGAGCCTGTTACGTTTATAGAAATTCACTTTGATCTGTTTTCGTAGGTGTGACCTGAAAATTCTAATTAATAAATTCAGTAGCAATAATAATTTCACTTTCATTAACGGTGACTAAATTAGCACTTCACTGCTTCTCATCATCACCTTTAATTAATGTCATATAGACGATATAGTCAGCACCAAGTATTATTCACTAATTTGTAGTCCTACTATATGAACCCAAACGTGATATGATATTAAAAGTATTCAAGTATTTCCATGTATTTTTAATACCTACCAAGATGAAGTGTTTGATCTGCAAATGTTATCTGTTTAGTTGTAATAGTTGGTTAACACTTTAAACTTTATACCCTTGATAAAACTTCATACCACTTAATAATTTTCAAAGTATTCATGTTACTTGGAAACAAACTTAGATGGAACTAGTTGCAAATTATGCCAACTTTTGATTTATTCAACTTCATGTCAATATTGATAGGCACAACTTTTGATTAGGGGAACCCTTTGAAATGCTCCTTTGAAAATATTTGAAGACCCCTATTTGAAAAGGACAAAATGTGTTTCTATTCTACAAGACGCGCTGTAGTTTATAAATCTGGATCTCTTGTTGTTTATTTTGTTTTATTATTTTTAATACTTTTTATTAATATTATCTCGACATTAAAAACTTTTGTCACCATAGCTGTCACCATGCTGTAACATAGGCCTTCGTTATGGGTGGATAGTAAGGTTGGGCCATAACCCACCACGCGGGTTCAATGCATTTGGTGGGTGTTTAGTTTAACGAATGTAAATGCAGCCGGGAACAAACAACGTGCCTTCCAAAGCATGGATGAGTTCGGAATAGTACATTTTTGGTCACCCATCCCATTACCAACTATTGGGAATGTTGCATAACCTGCGCAATTGCAGGGCCAGGCACTAAACCACTGCGTCACTCATAACTATTTATCTGTTAGATAGTAATATAAAAATGACACTTGTAATGTCGTTAAAGTATTTCCTAATCTTGTTACACAACCGAATACAGCAAAAGTTCATTTGATTCAGGGTAAACTTTTGTTAAGTATCATAACATTTTCGAATAGTTTCCCAGATCTAAAGCGTCCCGCCTTCTGATGTATTTCCAATATTCTAGTAAAATCGAAACTCATAAAATGCAAGGCTCACAAGTGAAACTTCATGGAGCGTGAAACTCTTTGAGATTTTATTCAGGAGCGGTACCTCCACCTTCGCGACTTCGCATATTTATGAGACTCTGTTTGCCCTATCGAGATCTGCATACACAAGACCACGTAGGCTTAACACTTAGGAAAAAATCACACTAGGTGTACCCCAGGGAACTGTTTTGAGTCACACATTTTATAATTTATATGTCATTGATCAAAATAATATCCACAAATTACAGCGTTTTAAACACGTTGTGTATAGGCGTAAAAATATCATATAAACAAAACACTTCGTTCTTAAAATATAATTTGATTATTAATCAAACAGTATTTTTGTGGAATTTCTCAATCGTATTTTTAGATTCTTTCAAAAGTGATAGTATCTGGAAACTTCCATAACGATAGACAATCACAAACAAAACTCCCATTAGTACAAGGTTTATTGAAAAGTTGTGCATAAAATTAAATATTCATTCCAAGACAAATATCACTGGCATGTAACTTTAAAAGCTGTGAATCGTTTCGAGATTTTATTTGGGAGTGGTACACATACTTCAGGAACTTCACATATTTATGAGAGTCTGTTTTCTCGAGAGTGCTGCTTACCTCTACAGATAAATTCTATTTTATATTTAATAATAATAATAAATCTACCAGTTTCTAAAATAACAGTTTTTCATAATCTTAGTATTAAAATTGGTGGAGTCAAATGAAGCTCACCAAATCATTATAAATAATTACACACATTTTGCTTTAACCACAGATCAGATGGAAGTGGGGGGGGGGGGCGAGCACAGAGCATGCATTTCTATGCCGCTGAATACAGATATATTTTGATGATATTATTTATGTCTGTAACATAAGTTGGGGCGGCCGAAATGCCTTTAAAGTACACCTAATGCTAAAACTTAACAATAAAGCTTTACAAAACATCTGAACTTTTAGGTATGTTTAATGAAGCGAGAGCAGCTGATGTTTTGAAATTCTTAATACTAACATGCTTATTAAAACAATAGTGTTCAATCGGCGTTTGACACGCACTAAATGAAAAAAAAAAATTTTAGGTATACATTCCAAATGAGCTGAATAGAAATACAAAAGGCGATTCAATCGATAGGCTATTGAGATGGAATAAAACCTTCTTATCCTCTCGAGCGTCTTCGACAGTGAATACTTCAGGCCTTTAGGCTTGAAATGTGCAAACAAACTTGGAATTTGCATAAAAAAACTGAACTTGTTTGGATTCTCACTTTATTGAATCCGTATAAAGTGATATGTGGTATTAACAATTGTCTATTGAAATAAAAATACTAATGGATTATACCGCGAATCTTATTAGGTATCTAAAATTAAGTGTTATCTTAAGTTTGAGTTTTAACTTCCTGACGTTTTGACACACACGACGGCATATCAGATATTATTTGCCTATACATGTTGACCTTGAGACCGCCTTTGCCTTATTAAAGCTGTTTTTGCAATTTAACTGTATAACCTGACGTGCTGTCGTATGTACCTTTCCGGAAGCTCTGGTCATGTCACGGGATGACATGGTAAGCCAGTGAAGAGTATGCGTTAAGATTCCTTGTTTTTATTGTATTGCATCAAGTGTCGTTTGTAGGTACTTGAAAATTATGCTCGAAAGCTTCATAAAATTGACTGCAAACGTATAGTTTATCACATCATGGTGAGTCTCTCAAATCCCGTATTTTTTCATAAGGCTTGTTTGATGCATAATGCTCCCAGGTCCCGGTGCAACGTTTTCAAACTCACATGTTTCAGGAGTTTATTTCTTAAATCAACTTTAATCGTACTCTTGAACTTGTTCGCGATTGAAAATTGAATTCTTTGAGATAAAAAGTTTGTTGTAACCTAATAACGGATAAGCCAATCCCAATTCAAACACATCCGGAAGTTTTATCTCGAAGGGAATATCGGTAGGCTACAAAATTTAAGTCGCAGGATTTAGGCCGTATCCAATAAATAATTCGATGCCAAACTTTTCGTCAGACAAAATGGTTGGATGCAAACGTATTTAATTTGTGATGAAGTGGTTTTATGTTGTCGTCTCGAATGAAACCCAGTCATGTGTAGAATGTTCTTATATTACCAACATAATTACATCTTATATACTAATATCTATCATAAGATACGTGCTACGAGAAGGTCAGCTGAGGTTTTCAGGAAAGTTCTAATTTCCCATATTATCACGTCTATTTAGGACGTGACGATAACACTATATCACACCTCCCCTGAAAAGGTCAGGCATCCCTCCCCTGAAAAGAAAATCCTTAAATTCTAAATACCTTAGTCCTAATTATATATTTACATTAGTACGTGATTCGACTTACATTACAAATATTACAATATCACTTTGTATTAAAATAAAGATGCAATATTAATTATGGGAACAAGTTGTTTACATTACATTTACAAGATAGGTCTAGTTATTCGTACATATATTTAATTAAAAATTAATAAAGGAACTTACAAAAAAAATATTTTAAATGAACCAACATTTTGGCGCTAATTTCCACCTTTCTTAACGTTTGTACTGGTTTAATGGGTGTATAAAAGCGTCCAGTAAAACTTTTGTTTGTTCAATGGTCATGACTATAACTAAATAACTCATCAAGATGAGTAACAGTAGCAAGAAGACATAATATGACTTAGGTAGGTATTAAAGAGAAAAGCTGAACCACAGTAACACTAGGTATGTAACTTAAAGTAACAATAAGTACCTAAGGTAATAGTAAGGTTTCTAGTAAATCTCACTATTTCCAAGTGTTCTTAAAGAGTGCTAAGTAAATGTTTTATACCACCTAACTAAGCTAGGAAACGTAATATTACTTAAGGAGGTATAAACGACATAGTCGGAACCATCATAGCACCTGCTTTTATAAATTCAAGTGTCAGAAAATACTTAAAGTAATATTATAGTTTCTTATAACTCTTTCTACCGACAAGAGCTCTTGAAAGTAGTTAGATAATTTTATTTATCACCTAAGTTGATATAAAAGTATTAATCGCAACCTATTTACAGCTACTTAATTTAGTAATCAGTAACCCCTTTATATGATAGCAATTGGTATTATGGAGTTACTTTTAGAGACCTAATCGTTAGAGCGGGGTTCAAATTTACTTTTATGCTATTCTAAGCAATATTAACATGCAATTTAACCATTGTAACTCTTATTTTCACTTGAAATCATAAAACATATGAAATATTACTTTTATAGATGTGTAGTGTCACTAACCTCTAAATGTTATATTTTCTGATCTGATTACATGCAAATTACAGTGATACCTAAAAGTAAACAGATTTTTTTTATTTTCGCCATGAGTTTGTGAATAAAACGAAATTGTCAGTGTCAGTCAGCCAGTGAACAGAAACGTAACCCTAAAATACCACTACCTTTACATCCAAATCGAACCATAGTAAAACCAAACACTTTAAACTTGTACTCTTATTACCTTTAAAACCCTGTTCTGGTATTACAAGTGCAACAATAGTTCTAACTGCAGGCCATCTAGCAATTCTTGTTTTTTAATAGTAATTATAGGAACCTAGGGTAATAAGGAATAGACGCCATGTTAAATCAAACATAACCTAAAAATAATTTAGAAAAAAACTAGTTTAAAACACATTTTTTGTATAATTTTCTCATTTTAAAATGCAATATTATTACTACAATACACAATCACTGTAAAAGACAGAGCCAATATCCTGTTTTTATCTAAATGTATATTGAGTGTATGCCCCGCGTAATAAAATACAAATTATTTTTAATTCAAGTATCACTTATTTTCAAGGCCCTTCAAAATTGAGATGCAAAACATATATTATTCTCTCAATAAACTAGCACGCGCAATAAATGTTAGCCATATGATGAAGAAAACAAACTTCACTGACGGAGTTATTGACAATCTTAATTACACTTCCTTAGTTGGCCATGATATTGAGACGATATCACAAACTGAATTGAATGCAATAAAGTAACACTTTAAGAACTAAAATAATGAAAACTAATAGAAGAAGGAAACTCGCTACAGCTCTGAGTTGCTAATCAACACTGATCAAGATACATAAAGCAACTCCAAGAAAAAAATGAACCTAAAAAAGAACTAATATATTACTTTAAAAGTTATACCAGCAGACTTTAGAACTTGTGTACCACGTATAGTTTTTATTATAACCATAATACAGACTTTAAAGTGATTGAGGTAATAAGATTTATATTATACCACCATTATACATACAAAAATTGTTTGCCACTAACGCCACTCTATAACTGTAATGTAACTCTCAGTGTTAAAAGAGTGAGCATTATAACCATTCCATCACTTATAGCGCTATAAGACGTGGGCCCAAATAAGAGGTTGTAAGGGGTTAGAGCGTGCTCTAACACCAATTGCTAAAACCTTTGTATAACTCTTGCTTGCCAAAATCACTTTTAAATAACTCTTTTAACAACAATTCTTATTACCAAAATGCTAGTTGGGTTTAGGACCCTTTGTTTGAGTTAGGAATAATTTGTTATTATCTATAGAAAAAAAACTAGTAATTATTTACATTATATAAACAAAGGTGTTCTGCTTATACCTAATGTATGAATGTTTCCGAGACTTTACAATCTAAAATTTATAATATCTGATGTAAATATATAAACACATATTTTCTTACGTGGAATTAATAAATTCCGTCATAATAAATTCTATCAGTAAAACCTTAGCAATCGCTAATAATTGGGTAAGCTACAAATTTTCTTAATTCACATTTCACTGTTATATTATTTATATTATAAACAAAAAAAAATTATATTTACAACAATATCTAAACATAATTTCTTTCAAAAGAAGTAGATGCTGTAATGCTGTAGTAATTACCAGCATTTTATTTTTATTATTTTTATTACAAAATTTCTGCTTTTGCAGTAGACATACTTAGTCATTTTATTTATATATGACTACTTGTCGGCAATAAATAATAATCATTACGTATAATACGTATCAAGACTTTATCCGTAATACATAACCGAACCTTCCGGTAATTTATATTCCATGAAATCTTTTGGGTCAAAGTTTTAATACACTTTTTATTAAACCTATTTTTAATTACAACGATTTCTACAATATTATGTTTTTTACTTATGCAATCAATACTCTCATGGTTGCGTCTTCGGCGCGCCTCCCATGATAGAGATTCTTGCTTATCGTAAATACCTAGTAGAGTCAAAAAATAATAATATATCAGCATTTTATCACGTATTTTATTTTACCTCAGTACTATTCAGACAAAAAAAATATTTACTATGACGTGATCTCCGAAGTTCCACCATCCCAACAGCCACCGTTTGTGAAGGCTTTGCCGACGTCTGGGACTGGCTTGCCATTGTAGCGGAAAAGAAATTGGACTTACAGCTTTCTTATGTTGTCTTCTAGACCGGCGGCGGCGCGGAACTTATTTTCGCGGTACCTCGAAGACTTTCGATCTCGCGGCGCGGACATAGTCACGGTCGCCATGAAGTGGTTTTATGTTGTCGTCTTGAATGAAACCCAGTCATGTGTAGAATGTTCTTATATTACCAACATAATTACATCTTATATACTAATATCTATCATGAGATACGTGCTACGAGAAGGTCAGCTGAGGTTTTCAGGAAAGTTCTAATTTCCCATATTATCACGTCTATTTAGGACGTGACGATAACACTATATCACAGTGAATTTTTGTATATAGTATTGGTACTGAATATGATTATCTTGAGATTACTACTTAGTAAGAACAAACAGTTCCTATTGACGGATGTCCACTTATTTAATTACATGAACAAAGTAATTATTATTCATTTGCGGTTATTATACACAAATGGAAATAAGATTAATAAACTATAATCATTTCAGAAATTTAAAGCTAAGCGGTAGCTTTGGGAGATGCGGATTGCGAAACGAAAATTGACTTTATCAAATTATAACTCGATGAAACCAACTCATAACTGAATTACTTACTGGAAGTATACACCAGGATTGCTAGTGTGCCGCACTGTATCTAACTTTGTTGTTTCATGTGCTATCAGCCGTAAAAAACAGAGATGTCCCATAAATATCTGTCTGATCTAATATTTCTCGCATTAAAATAATATTATCCCCAATAAGAAAATCATTTCTAATGCCATCATCTCGTCCTGAATCGGCTTAGTCTGTCATGAAGTCAAAGATTTTTGGATTAGGAGGATTAAAACCGCTTCGTGGACATTCGTTTGACGCACCATTTTCCTGTTGTGTATCACATATAAAAACTGCACTTTATGTAGTTGCGATAAGAACTATAATGGGGAAGTTCGGAATCTGTGTAATAGAACAGAATATATGAAGACGTAACGAGGGCAATATTAAGTAGATTCTTAATTCATTTGGTATAATGAAGTAAGTTGTTGTGATGACACTGTAGCGGCAATACAGTTTGGATTTTCTGCAACCTTATCTCTGGGTGTTATGGTTCATTTTTCAATAATAATTTGAACATAAGACCACAACGTTGTTAGAAACTTGATACTAATATAGGACGCAGTCACCATAGTAATTATCTTGACATAGTGAAGGAAATTAAAATCAACTTGTTTGCCTTTATTTCTTTCGGATCAATCTCTCCATATTTTACATTACTTACAACTTAATTGTTTAACCCTTGCGAAATTTTCTTTCTACTAATAGCCTACAGACCACGTATTTACGAGAGTTTACGTTAAGCCTACTGTACGAGAGCTAAAATCTCTTATTTAAAAAAATAATTTTCCTAAGAAGAATCCTAAGAATGCCAGGTTAGTAATAAATCGAAAGGGTCGATTACAAGAAGCCTCTCCAAGTAAAACAGCGAATGAACTCACAGCGTAGTGAGACACCGCCTAGTTTCCAACTCCTCTGAACTTAATCTTGCCAGTACACACGAGATAAAACTTGCTCTGCGCCGCGTCCTGAATTTGTTCAGCAACTTTGGCTTGTGTTAATTTCATTGTTACATTGTTGTTTGGAGATGACAGTCTTTGTTTTCGCACGACAATGACGTTTATGGCTGTATGAATAAAGGTGGCAGTATTTCGTTTAATTATTTTGGGATGCCAATCCATAAATTCTTTGCTACGTTTATTAAAATAAAGTAAATATAAATTTAAAATGTATAGGCACTCTTAAGTTGTTGGTATCGTATCTTGGTTTTATTAATTCATACTCGACAAGTTTCCAAACTTGTTTCCATTCATGCCCTCATTCCACTACGATCCATTGACAATGGATCTGTGGATATATTTTTTCCTGTTCGATCCACCGTTTTGGGGGAAAAACCACAGAACATCGCAAATACAAAAAGAGTTAGATATAGGTTACTATGTGATGGCTTTTGGTGACAAAATGTGGTTCTTGTGAATGTTTTTTTTTTTAATTTTCTCATTCGTTTTATCCTAATTCCCATTATGTGTGAAGTCCGAAACGTATTTGGCTGTTTTTTTAATCATCTAAGTATTTCTCGTTTGCAAATATCCGAAGTGTGAACAAACAAAATCGCAATAACAACCTACCAACGATCATTGTCTAAGGAAATTAATTGCCCCCCAAAGTCTTTGAACTTCTTTAAAAGTTTTGTTCCGGTGCAAATATTAACAAAACCCCCTTCTTATCTAAATAGCTGAACTTGAATTATTAATTCGGAACAAACAAATTATTATCTGAGTTTTAGTTAAGGTGAACTTTGTGTTTTCCCAAAATTATTGTGTACACAAAGATCTGTTTGACCGTTTGAAGTTTCATGAGATTACTATAAGTTCACAAATCTGATGGAAGTTTTGGTTTCAGATGTGAACTGATACGGAAAATTGTTGACACAATAGCATTGTTCCCGTAAACAGAAAACTTTTTGTTGTTTATTACAACTAAGATTATGATCCCAAATATTATTAGCAGGTTTTTTAAAACATTATGAATCGATGGTTTATATAGGTATTCACCTTTCGAGCTTACGCGCTCACTAGAAATCAAATATAACACTTTTTGACGGATACTAGCGCGGTTTTATTGAAAGTACTTTGGTAATTAGTTGGTATTTGGTTTGATTATTTATTTTACCGACGTTTATTTATATGCGACGATGGTATCTATATATATATAAAAGAGTAAATCACTCACTGACTCATCACGAAATCTCAGAAACTACAAGTGCTAGGAGTCTCAAATTTTGCATGGGGGTTCCTTTTAGGGTGTAGGTGCTCACTAAGACGGGATTTTGCTAAATTCAACCCCTAAGGGGGTAAAACAGGGTGGCAAAGTTTGTATGGGAGAAAGCGATTCCTTGGCCCGATTGACTTGAAATTTAGCATAGACATTCTTTCACAATATTAATTGAATACGTGTTTCGTATTTTCTTGAAATGTATCCCCTAACAGGGTTGAAAAGGGGTAGAAAGCTATTTTTAGGGTGGTTGACTTCGATATCGGAATCAAAACTTCTTAGTGCATTTGTACGATTAAGAAAAATAAATGTCAGTTGTCAGGTTGTCACCTCCTCTGAGAGTATAATTATTATGTTCGTTGGTTCACCACGGAGAAAGCAAAAAGATGTCATCGCACGAGCTGACGTTTTATGTTGTATAACATTTTATCCCTATTTTCACTACTTTACGAAATATTAGTCAAATAAAACGTGGCAAAATCTGGCAAATATCTGACAAGGAATGTGGTATATAGAGAAGTGTTTCGATGGAGAGCCTGATAATAATGCACAACATTAGTTGCACCGAGTTGCACCCGGCATAAATCTTTGCCCGGCATGCGTTGCAATGTCACGTTTTTTTAGCCAGGAATCTTTTTAGTAGTAAGCAGACATCATAATCAGATGTGGATGAATGGTTTAGGAGTGCAAAGGAAACAAATAAACATACATCCATTTTTATTTATAAAGAAGATAACTATAAGCGAAGATATTAGAATTTTTAACTATAAGGTATTAAATGTAACAATATTATTATACTTATTTTGTTAAATTACTTACCGCTAAGAAATTTTATTAAGTACCTACCTACCTAATACAGAATCGCTAACAGGGCGTCGATTCTGTAACCAAACTCGAACCCCACTTCGAATCTCACTGCACGGGAATTTCAAATCATAAATAAGATAATGATAATATTTTTTTTCTATCACAAAAGATTTTAGATAGCTACGCAGGCTACCAAAATTTTTTGCAATCAGTAAAATAGCTTATTTAGTAAACAAATGTCTAATAACAAATTCACGCGAAGTAAAGTGAGATGCGAGTTTGGTTACAGAATCGACAGACTGCGCGGGTAAACCGCGGGGTGCAGCTATTACCTATATAATCACAAAATTGTATAAATGTGAAAGTTTTTATGTTTGGATGTTGTTCATGATTTGTTACCTACTCAATTATATCATACTCAATCACGTCTGAACGGATTTAGGAGAAATTTGGCACAGATTTAGATTAAAGTCTGAAATACTTAACACAGGCTTCTTTTCATCCCGATCATTGGTTTCCAAGGGAAGACTGACAACGATTACCGACTCCCACGCGGGCGGAGCCACGGGCAAAAGCTATACCTACATAGTATAAAACAAAGTCACTTCCCGCCGTCTGTACGCTTCTATTAAACTATGCATAAAAACCGCATTAAAATCGATCCATAAGTTTGGGAGCTAGGTTGCCTCAGATAGACAGACACACACACGTCAATTATATTATAACACCCCTTGCGTATGTACGTGGTTTAGGTATATGTCATCCTCCTAGGTATATGTATCCTGTAGTATAATAATCTAATAACTTTACACTGACACCACATTAGCACAGTTTTACATTTAGTAACTACATTGCACCCGTGCGAAGCCGGGGCGGGCCGCTAGTATTTTATATTATGTATTATTTAATAGTCTACCTACATGATGACTCTTTCAGACTTGCAAGGAATCAATGTTTAGTGGTAACACTAATTTTAAATTTTGAACTAGTTACGTAATAGCTACTCAGTCTTCGATTAAGAATACCCTAGAACCAAATGTTCGATCCGAGTCTCAAAAACGGCACCTCGAAATACCTTCATTCCTCTACGATCCACCGAAATTCCACACTTTCAAACTGGGCGCTTATTTGTACAAAATTATCTTCTTTGTTTCTCAAAGTTGAATCTAGAAAGAATTTTGTACCCAGATAAAAATGTTCATTGAGGATTCTAATAGCTTTAAGTTATGTCAGTCGTTGAGTGCTGTTTTAGTTCATGAAGTATTATCTAATTATATTCTTGATCGAAGTGCACAATACAGGGATGAAATGTTTTTCAGTCTCGTTAGCGCTTGTAACTGTTTTGGTAGCAAACGAATATGGTGGTGGTTTAACTGCCTCTGTGGTCTAGTGGTTCGCCCACCTGTGTAAGACGCAGGGGCCCGGGTTCGGTTCCCAGGGGGGGTACAATTTGTATTCGGTTTGGTTGGTGGTAGGGCTTATTTCAAGTCCGCCTGGCTAGCTACCACCATCTTATCTAAGTCTGACGCCATAACAACAATTTAAAATGTTTTATGTTCCGGCAGTTAGAGGTAAGATAGCCAGTTCCTCAGTGATGAGGATTCCGGGTGTAGTGCGCTTCCACCCTGGGCCTTATCGTCACTTAACATCAGGTGAGATGAAGGCCAAGCACTATCTCGTTAAGCATAATTTTTTTTCTTTAGTTTGAATGACGTCAACTAAGTATTCAAAGGGTCCTAAGTTTTTTCCCGTTTTACCCTATTCATTTATAAAAAGGTCAAACTACAGCGCCATCTATTGATAACTAAAGCATTAAATAGGATTTACTCCATTCAGGTGAAGTGCACCGAAGATTTCGATAATGCGATGGGCTTCGAGATCCCTTGACCCATCCTTTTTGTACATTTACATACATTATAGATATTAGTGAAAGTCCAATCGGTTGGATAGGATTACAGTAGTAATCCCCTTCTTGTATACGGTCAATAAACAAAATTCAAAGGGGTTGGGAGAAAGGTAGACCCTCTGGGATAGGCTAAAGATTTTATAGATAAGTAACTAAAGTATGTACTTATTGTTATTATTATTTGAGTGTTAGGGGCTCTGTCACTGCGACCTAAAACATCTATTGTGACTCGCCATCTAATTATAGTAACTTTTTAAGCCCGACTCCCAAGAAGTCTAGTATCTTCCTGGTTTTAAGAGTTTTTATTTCCTCCGGGTCGATTACGTGTCGCCCCAGATGGATACTACGCTTGTGGATTGCGGGTCCACAATTACATAAGAGGTTCCTGCTCCTAATTGCAATGTCTGCAGACGTCAGTGTCACTCAATTTCATATGAAATAGGTGTCTGTTTAGTTTGCAGTGTCCGTTGAGGCTCTAAAAGTCGCACTGACGTTCGATCTACTGAACTATATGAGCTCATTCGTCCGTCTTTGCGTGTAGCCTTCCACCAAGGATTTCTCTGGCTGTTTTAGCCAAAATTTTCTCGACTCGTCCAAGAGATTATCTTTAAGAAGTTGCATAGCCTGGTTTTTGAGATGCCGCAGAAAGGTTCTAGGCCGATCTGTTGGCCTCGCCCCCCAGTTCTAGCAAGCTCATCGGCTTTTTTATTACCGATGATACCTGAATGACCTGGTACCCATGTCAGAATAAATTTATTCTTATATGTCCCAGTTCATTCAGTTTGTCTACGCAGTCTTTCACTAATTTATAAAGTATGTACTTACGAAGATTCATAATGGTACTTTAATGGTACTTTTTCAAAAGATATAATTTTAATTTGTCTTAGCATTTATTGGATATGCACCACAACATGTACCTACGAAGTTCCTACCTCTTTAACCCATTATTTATTTATTTCATCGCCTGGAACTGTGGTAACTGAAATGAGGGCCCATTTCAGATACCACCTTTTGCCTTGATGAAAATCTTTGCCTGCCAAGACATTTATTTATATTGGGTAGGAAAAAGATCTTAGTGGACTAAATCTAGAGAATAGGAAGGATTCGCATCTTCATCCGATGAGTTTTGATGTCATGAGTGCCGCCGAGAGGGTCGACATGGTCATTAAGAAAAGTTAGAAGTCGCTTGAGCTTTTTGTTTCCAAGCGTTGCCGAATTAAAACAAAATTGTGTTAAGATTCCTAAGAAGTTTATTTTTAAAATATATTTCTTCTTTTCAAAGTCATGGACTTATCAAACCGCCCTCGTAGGTACAATATTTTTATTAGTTTATTGGGGTTTAACAAACAGTTTCACAATGTGCGTAATAAACAGTTTAACTTACATAGGAAAATTAGTAAATGTGGAACCAACATCGTTAACCACTGATTATACATAGAAATGGAAATATTTTAAGGTTTAATACAAAGTTTTATATGTTTTATCTTATGTTAAGGTTATTTAATTAGGCATAGTGTCGATCTCATTTAACTTCTTTACAATTAATCTCTTAAAAGAGCCAATACTCGTAACAAATATATCTATATCCTGAAAATATTTATTATAAGTGTCAACCATCCGAGATATGGGTAGACATGTGCCTGCATTTGTAATTATTAAAGTAAAAAAAGTTAAAAAAATTAGTGATAATCCGACTCTCCTCTAATTTTCCAACAGCACTTAAATAAACTTACCTAGTTGATAGTTACAAACAAGCTGTTAAAACAGTATTTTCAAGTTTCAGTTGAAATTATCGAAGAGCTTAACACTTGGAGAAAGTTGTTTTTCCTTTAAACTGCATTTTAAAATAATTTTGTTTAGGTATTTGCCAGTCTTTAAATTTCACTGGTTAAAATATTTATTCGTTTAAGTATTTAATTAATTGTATAGATTAATACTTAAATTAAGAAATATTTTTACCAGTGAAATTGATAGATTATCAGTCAGTGTTATCAGTTTCCCTTTTAAAATCATTAACTAAACTAAAATATTACAAGTTATAGAATGTAAACCTACTTATAGTCGTGAATATAGTTATTATTAATTATTTTATAAACCACATATCCTTGCCAAAGATCAAAGATTCATTCCCAGAATGCTACGCGAGGCTATTGAAATCACAAAATATCAAAATTTAATTAGAGAAGTTGATTGAAAAGTACTAACATCTTGAGACCCTATTATCCATCAACTGAAATCCCATCCCAAATCACACACTGCAGGATCTAAAGATACAGTTAGTTCGTTTTGTATAGATTGAAATCAAAAGGAAGTTCGACGCAACCTCTCTGAGTTTTCTTCCGCCACTTCTTTCTCTAAGAAGGGAGGCCCCATTTTGTAATCTGGTGGTAGATTCAGCAGCTTAAATTCTTTTTAGGGTTCCGTACCCAAAGGGTAAAAACGGGACCCTATTACTAAGACTCCGCTGTCGTTCTGCCTGTCACCAGGCTGTATCTCATGTACCGTGATAGCTAGACAGTTGAAATTTTCACAGATGATGTATTTCTGTTGCTGCTATAACAACAAATATTAAAAACAGAATAAAATAAATATTTAAGGGAGGCTCCCATACAACAAACGTGATTTTTTTTGCCGGTTTTTGCTCGATATTAATAATGACAACAGGTATACAGTAAACATTTTCACAGATGATGTATTACTATAGCGGCTATAATAACATATACTAAAAACAGAATAAAATTGATATTTAAGGGGGGCTTTCATACAATAAACATGTTTTTTGTCGTTATTTGGAACGGAACCTTTCGTGCGCGAGTCCGATTCGCACTTGCCCGGTTTTTTTAAATAACTCTAATCCATTTAATTCAGTAATGATAATTAAAATACAGCTATAAAATAATGTTATGAACTTGAATGCATTTTTACAAAGTCCCGAGCGGGTAATTTCATAAAATTTTGAGTAGCTTTTATGCTTTAGTCATCCCGTGACCACGGTCGCGGCCCCTGGAAAGGTGTCGAAATGTCGGGAAATTAAAAAAACCAATAAACCAAAACGAAATATTTCTAAAATAACAACTGAATTTAATTTATTTATTTAGGAACATAATCCGTAAAAGTATTTTATTTCTAATGAACTGTACGCGCATAAGTCTTAGAAGTGTAGTTGGAAATAATTTATTCCGCTGGTTCTTACATTTGATTTGATTTCGTTTGATGTAAGCCGATACTACGAGACGTAATATCCAGTATCCAACGCTTATTAAGTCATTTGTAATCTTCGTCAATGGAATTATCTGCTCATCCATAGCATTGCTGAATTCTTCGGGATTTGTGTTTTATGATATTGAAGGGAGAAGAATAAGAATTTAATGTAAATGTGTGTAAATATAAAACCGTGTGGCGTCCGGCAGTATAGAATGATGACTATCAGCCATTTTTATTGTCCCCACTGCTGGGGCACAGTACATGCCTTCCTTATGGATGGATGAGGAGGATGGGCCATAACCCACCACGCGGGACCAACGGCTTAACGTGCCTCCCGAAGCACAGAGGAGCTTATGCTCCTAGATAATACATTTTTGGTCACCCATCCCATGACCGACCCTTGTGAAAGTTGCTTAACTTCCGCAATCGCTGGGTCAGGCATTAAACTAACCAACAAACCTTTTACACTTTACGGTGTCGTTAAATAAAGGGCAGCTAAAGACCTGTCTGGGAAAGTACATCTAACACCTCTCCAAGAGCTAGAAATGTGCATAAATATACCTACTTTAGTATTTACACGGGTCGACTTGGCAGGTGACTCGCTTGTCGATTTTAGTCAACTAGCGCCTTTTATTTAAAATCGCTTGTAAAATCTAATCGTAAACCTAATTTCAATGAGATGGCGATTCGACTTTACAAGCAATTTAAAAAAAAAATCAAGTTGCCAAGTCCTGCTAAGTCGATCCGTGTAAATACCACACCGTAATTTCAGTACCTCTTGCTGTTATAGTCCGATACGAGCAAGTTTTAAAGCAAAATAGCACAGAACTTACATATTATGTTAGCGAAGTGAGCCAGCTTAATTCATTCTAGAGCGCTACGACTTACTTGTTTGTTTTCCAGAAGATTCTTCGATATTAATATTTCAGGAGCGGTTCTATTAAAGTTTCGAGGGGCGTCCATGTTTTGAGCTGAATCTTTTTCCATAGTTTGATTCAAATTTGAACCTACTGGTGATGCGCGACGTGTTAAATGCTATTTTGTTTTAACACATTTATGCGTTTTGTTAATTTAAAACTTGATATTTAGTTTGCTCACTTCTTATTAAATGTTTAAATAGTTTTCTGTAACTACTGTTTTACTTCACACTAATTGCAACTGATTTAAACCTATTTTTCAGCAGCAGAAGTCGACGTGTCGCAACGACACTACTAAGTTTCATCTTCGACACGTGTCATCGTCATAGAATTATAATAAAAACCAGAGCGCCGACGACGTGCTACTGCGACATGTCGTCTACTGTTGCTGTCTGCAGTCGGCTACCAACTTCATCATATCAGCCGCACGACAGATAGGCCTCCCCTAAGGATCTCCACGACGATCGGTCCTGCGCTGCCCGCATCCAGTGGCTTCCCGCGACCCTCACCAGATCGTCGGTCCACCTTGTCGGGGGCCTACCCACGGAGCGTCGTCCGGTGCGCGGTCGCCATTCCAGAACCTTTCCGCCCCAACGGTCATCAGTTCTTCATGTGTCCTGCCCATTGCCACTTTTGCTGAGCAATCCTTCGAGCGATGTCGGTTACTTTAGTTCTCCTGCGGATCTCCTCGTTTCTGATTCGATCACGCAGGGAAACGCCGAGCATGGCTCTCTCAATTGCACGCTGGGTGACCTTGAGCCTCCTTATGAGACCCATAGTTAGCGACCACGTTTCGCTATCAACTTGTACCATAAGATTTGAGGCGTGTTGATTTTTTGTTACACTCAAAAGTTTCTTTTCATTTTCATGAGGTTTTAGAAAAGTTACCAGAATTTACAAGCGACAAATTTTTAAGTTACAATTTTATTATTCGTGTTTAATTTCCGCCACCTTCTTTCGATAATAATAAGTTCATAAAGCAATAACTAATTTGCTCGCAGAAAAGCTTAGCTTTATCAAAAGTAATTCAGTAGTGGAGCTGGTAATAAACTAGATGTTTTATTTACAAAACCGTCCGTGTTACAGTTTGGGATTAACATAAATTAAGCATTAAATTATGTACGTAACATCGCATTATGTATGCATTGTAAGTTGCATGGTAAGTGCGACCTCAATACAAAGTGACGCTATGTTTGTTAATATCTTAACTTAATATACAGTATAAAGATGACCATACGATAACCGATGAAAAACATAGTGTACCTACTAGTCAATGGAAGCAACTTTCAATATGAATATTATCCTTGGTCTATGCCTAAAGGTATACAGTACAGCCGCATAATAATACACTAGGTATATCAATGTTAGCTTTTATGGCAAAATTTTTTGGTAAGACGATTTGTTATTTATTTAAGAGTCCGTACACATTTTGCTGCTGACTGCCGCTCTCTCGCTCTCTAATTTCATGTTTTCTCAAGATTTCTAAAATCTGAGTGTGCAATTGAAAAATGTGTCTCGGCCAGTTTTCGCAATATAAGATTACGGACATTTTGAAAATATATTTAAGTTTTTTGTTGCTAAAGTATAAAGCCCGCCGGTAACGATCAATTGCGATTGTCAATTTTTCCGTCAATGCCATTGTTGGAGCAATTGACAATCGCTTCAATTGCACGCGTAAACGATCAATTTTTCCGTCAATGGGCGTCAATTGCGGAAAAATTGACAATCGCAATTGATCGTTACCGGTGGGCTTAAGAAGTTGTCGTTTCTAACAGTTATTTGAACTGGCATAAACGATAACTTTTTATTCAGCAACTCGAAACTGACACAAAGATTTCTATGTGTATAATACACATAGAAGTCTTTGAACTGACATATAATTGTTGAAATGTCCGTAATCTTATATTGCGAAAAGTGGCCGAGACACATTTTTCAATTACACACTCAGATTTAAGAAATTTTGAGAAAACATGAAATGTACGAGCGAGAGAGCGGCAGTCAGCGGCAAAATGTGTACGGGCTCTTAATGACTCCCAATTTTCTTTTATTCACGCTATGACTGAATCCTACCCTACGGTATTTTACCTTAAATTGTTAACCAGCGCCGATCCATTGTAAAATGATCCCTAAAAGGTGTAAAGGGTGTCAACTAATTATGTAAGTGGCAGCGGTGCATCGTACAGCGTCAATTACACCGTAAACCGACCGTGTCACGATATCATCACGCGTCACGTGTGACTACGGAATATTATAATGTTGAGCTGTGCATACACATTATTATGTGTGTACAAACTATTGTACTAAAATAAGTTGCAAATTTAACTTTTTGAATTGTTAAAGTCACTAAAACCAGCCAAGTGCGTATCGGGCCACGCGCAGTAGGGTTCCGTAAATCTTTTTCATCTGCAAAAATAACTTTGTTTTTCATAGAGTTTGTATAAATGACAAAGTTATATTTGCAGTTTTGAAAAATATACTATATTTCTAAAACTACTAAATATATCTCGTTCAGAACAATTTTCATTGAAAGTGTTTATTAAGATCTACGGCAAATATTTTTTTGATTTTTCACTGTCTTATTTTAAAAGTTAGAGGGTGGGGGGGGGGGGGGCACATTTTACCACTTTGGAATCTATATATCTTTCAAACGGTTGACTTTGAGAAAAAATAGTTTTAAAAACCTCAATGTAATTTTTAAATACCTTTCTATATAAGGTGGTACCAAATGATCTGATGATACTTAAACAGGTGTTAGTGTTGCTTAAACTGAATAACTTTCTCCAAGGAACAATGTCGAAAAACGAAAAAAATTTTTCGTACTCCCATACAAAATGTATTGGTCAGCTGACCGACTTACTATGGAAAGGCGAAAAAAAATTCGTTTTTCGACCTATGTTAATTGGAGAAAGTTGTTCAGTTTAAGCAACACTATCACCTGTTTAAGTATCATCAGATCATTTGGTACCACCTTATATATAACACACAAACACGTAAAGGTTTGATGAAAAAAATTTTCCGTTTCAGTTCCATGTATGGTGAGCCCCCTCTTAATCTTTATTTTTTTTTTGTGTACAGTTTGTGTTTCTACGGTGTAATAATAGTTTCTAAATATAAAACTTAATAGTTTCTGAATAAAATGGCTGTGACATACGGACGGACAGACAGACAGACAGACATGACGAATCTATAAGGGTTCCGTTTTTTGCCATTAGGCTACGGAATCCTAAAAAATTGACTTGATCAAAGACTTTCATCGTTCATTTATTACAGTAAATATTGACATCGTGAATAGAACAAACATAATTACCTATTGTCGAGTGCTCAAAATGTTGTAAGTAACATATTGGTTATTTATAATTAGAAAAATCATAACTTATTCGAAATTTTAATATTATTTAACTATGCCAAATTTCCAATGTTCACTAAATAACGCACGGGTGTACCTTTATCACAAACATGAGTTCTTGGACATGATTAACTTTAGTACCTACCTGAAATGGTGTCCCTCCTACCCTCTGATTGAATTTACTAGAAAGTTATAACTAGAAACGTTTACATACATTGATATGTTTAGAAGTGAAATCTGTGGTTTTACAAATAAAATCTTTTCAACAACTTAAAGATGCTTGTGCCAATACATCATGTATCAAAAAACCCTGTCAGATCCTGAAAAAGGCAATAGTATTGTTGAAAATGATCAACATTGTCCATGGAACATAGGTCGAAAAACAAAAAAAAAGAAATTATACTCGCATACAAAATGTATTGGTCAGCTGACTGACTTACTATGGAAAGGCGAAAAAATAAATTCATTTTTCCGTCTTGGCGCATAATGTCCTTTTCTCAAAATGTCCTTTCTTTTAATGTCCTTTTCTCGAAATGTCCTTTCTCAGAATGTCCTTTCTCAAAATGTCTTTTTCTCGAAATGTCCTTTTCTCAAAATGTCCTTTTCTCAAAATGTCCTTTTCTGAAAATGTCATTTTAATATGCAACATTTATATATGTTAATAATGATAAATAAATAATATTTTTGATTACAAATAAAGAGACTGGTTCATGATTATTATTACTATTTTTATTTCTGATTCTTTCCATCATATTTCTACAAATCTATATCTACATTACTCATTACTTTATAACATTCTTAGACTTAATAAATATTTGCATGAATGTCTGTATTTTTGATGATAATTTAGATAATCGACATTATGAGAAAAGGACATTTCGAGAAAAAACATTTTGAGAAAAGGACATTTTTAGAAAGGACATTCTGAGAAAGGACATTTCGAGAAAAGGACATTATGAGAAAGGACATTTTGAGAAAAGGACATTATGCGCCAAGACGCATTTTTCGACCTATGTTCCTTGGAGAATGTTGTTCAGTTTTAGCAACACTATCATCTGTTTCAGGATCTGACAGGGTTTTTTGATACAATGTACAAATGCATAATGTACAAATCTTCCGATCGTGTGTCCCATTTTTTATGGTGAGATCTTGGCTCCCTTTGACCCAGTTCGGTGAGGGCGAGAGGTGGCTGTCAGTTCCCTCTGAAATTAAATACCTCCCTGGATCCTGGGATGAGCGGAGATAGCGGTGATCGATTGGCCATATTAATTTTGATTTACTCAAGTTTGTAATGACATACATATTAAAGTGGTGTTTGGTGGTTAAGGGGTATTTACACGAGCAACTTGGTAGGCGATTTTAGTCAATCAGCGCTTTATCGACAATCGCTTGTAAAATCTAATCGCCACCTTATTGAAATTAAGTTTGCGATTAGATTTTACAAGTTTATGTCGATAAAAAGCGCTAATTGACTAAAGTCGCCTGTTGCTAGCCAAGTTGTTATATAAGGTCCTTCATAAATAGTCAACTTTTACTATGGGATCGTCATTGAAATCGCGAAAAAAAAATTCAGCTGTTCCACAGAAAATTTTAAATCGAATAGATCAAAATGTATGGAACAGCTGATTTTTTTTCGCGATTTCAATATTGGTCCCATAGTAAAAGTTGTTTGTATGCATGAGTACATTGACCCCTTAAAATTATGTGCACTATTTATGAAGGACCTTAAGCCCACCGGTAACGATCAATTGCGACTGTCACTTTTTCCGCAATTGACGCCCATTGACGGAAAAATTGATCGTTTACGCGTGCAATTGAAGCGATTGTCAATTGCTCCAACAATGGAATTGACGGAAAAATTGACAATCGCAATTGATCGTTACCGGCGGGCTTTATATGTTAAATAACCCATTATGATTAGTTTTCGGAGAGTAGCGAATTGGATAGTCGGTAAAGAATTTTGCGCAATTTGTTTTTCTCGTTTTTTTAAAATGGGGTATTTGATTTTCTTTTCAATATTTGAAAGGTCTTTACTTGTCATCTATCTGTGGTCAACTTGTCCGACATCAGCCATTTTTAATGTTTCCACTGCTGGGGCACAGGCCTGCATTGGCTAAATTTAATGTAAGATTAACAGCCCTCAGTTCCATCTAGGTTCTACCTGACGTTCAAGAAATCAAAACTCTTCGAATTATTTGCAGCTAAAGTGAACGTATACTGACATCACCAATCTGACTACTAGACTATAATATTTAAAACCATTTCGCCACTTAGATTCAAATTCTGTAAAACCAAAACAAACATGTTTAATACAAACTTTTAAATATTAGATTAACTTTATTGCAGCTTAAAACAAAGTGCTTTTGAAGTCATTAAGAAACTGTAACAATAAATATTTTTACGCCAATATTATCTCTTTCTGTTTTAACAACAACAAAAGTTTCTAGAGCTAATTAATGTACTTAGAATTCAAGTTACAATTTGTTTTTGATGTCAAGAAAGTAATTAGTGGATACTAAGTAAGTGCTTTTTAAAATAGAAACTAAATGTTCGAAAGCACTTCAAACTTTAGTAGAAGGTACTTTGTTTAATATTTATTTTATTCAAGAATTCCAAGGATTCGTTATTGAGATTAGGTAAATCTGTTCTTTTATGTAAATCACTTTTTATAGGTGTGCTCGTTTCAAATGGAACTGGATTTACATTCTTTAACTTTATTGAAATTAGAAATAAGATTTTTTTAAGGTGAATTTAAAACTTGCCGTGAGTTTAATACTTTAATCCTTGTCAGAATACTTAATTAAACAAACGAAAGATAAGTAAGTATACATAAAAAACCGGCCAAGTGCGAGTCGGACTCGCGCACGAAGGGTTCCGTACCAAAAAACGACAAAAAATACGTTTGTTGTATGGGAGCCCCCCTTAAATAATAATTTTATTCTGTTTTTAGTATTTGTTGTTATAGCGGCAACAGAAATACATCATCTGTGAAAATGTCAACTTTCTAGCTATCACGGTTCATGAGATACAGCCTGGTGACAGACAGACAGACAGACAGACAGACAGACAGACAGACGGACAGCGGAGTCTTAGTAATAGGGTCCCGTTTTTACCCTTTGGGTACGGAACCCTAAAAACATGATATAAAATGTTAAAATGTGCAAGTATTTATTTTGAGTATTGTAATTGAAATTAATTGTTTCAAAAACCATAAAAATCCTGAATCATACGGTGTTTAATATAATTTTAACGGTTTATTAACGGATATTTAAATAAAAGGGAGTTATATATTTATATATTGTGCAATAAGACAGAAATGAACATAAGCAATCATTAAATTAATTCCAAATGATGACAGCTATGCGCAGCGTAATAAGTCACGGTTTAATCCAATAACCCGAAAATAGCATAGCAACTGAAGCATAATCTGACTTCAAACAAAACTGCCGAGTATGAAAAAACTATCCCCAAACAAGCAAATTGAGTTTCCTTACTGGGCACCATAAATTGTCTCGGCCAATATCGTTCGAAAATACGGAAGCGTAGTGAAATGGAAGCCGATTAACGCAGCCGCTCACCGGAAGATCAATATTTTGTACTCGTGTGTAATGCGTTGGGTATCTAAAGAAATAATACACCTGATCGCTTAAAGGGATGTAGGCACATTATTGTGGCTGGTTAGGCTTTTATGCAGCTTTACGTACGATTTACACCGACACGAGCGCATTTTATAATCTACTGAAGGAAAAAGCTTCCTTAAGGCAATTCCCTGACCGAAAGTGGCGCCTTCAGAGGCTTTTATTTAATCATGAATGAGAGGGCTCATAGTCTAGTATTTTTAGAAGGTATCACTGCATTCCCTCGTTCGAAGAAGTAGATAGCAAATGTGTCAAAAACGGCCACTTTTAGCGGTTTCGCTTTAGAGCAACGCGGGATTCCGTACCGCGTTGCTCTAAGAGTTTTGCTATTTACTTCTAGCAGTGACTACGAGGGAATGTATTTTAATGATACCGTCTAAAAATACTGGACTAAGGGCCCTTAAAAATTCCACGAGAAGTTTTATTAAAATTGTGTATTAAAATTATAATATTAACTAAAATTCACCGCGGCGCCACTTTCGCTCAGTTAAAGCGCCTAGTTAAGTTCTATATTTGGTTGGAATTTACATAGTTTAGAATCCGATCGGCTCTACGCGCAAGCGTCGGCGGCCGGTCGGCTCCGTCCACATGCGTCGGCAACCGGTCGGCTTCGTCCGCTCGTGTTGGAAGCCGGTCAGCTCAATCTGGACGTCTTAGCAGCCGGTCGTCTGCTCCCGGTTGCTGGCGTATCCGGTGACAGTGACTGACTGACTGCGACACGCTCTTAGAAGAGTGTTACGGGAACATGTAATGAAACACCAGGCTCCAGTGATTCCCATATACTTCCAAGAAAAGATTTCCAACATCGATTAAACGGCAGGCATCTTATTGGTTGCGTTGATAATTACGCATTAAATTATGTACATAACATCATGTATTAAATTTGATAAAATTGAGATTTTACATTACATTTTGATTTTACATTTATACCGAAAAGTCAAGTCTGCAGACAGCGAACAGCCAAAATAAAATTTGAAATCGCATCCGCTGCGATGTGGCCCGCATCGCGCCGGTTGGTGTGAATCGTACATTAGTAGTGCATTGTAACTTTTATCATCGGATCATCTTAGGCGATATCAAAGTTTTAGAAAAATATATTTTTTACTATTAGTATTTAGTACTACGATATAAAATTTTTCAATAACTGAATAAAAAGCGGCAGAATTGTTCAAGCGAACATGGCGAGTAAATATTTTGCCTTTACACTAATAAAAGCTTTTGATTTGACTAAATTCTTAAGACGTTTTCTTCTTTTAGTGTGAGTTGCACCAAAACGCTGTCACAGTTCAAGTTATCGTCAAATGATAATGCTACCTATTTGTCACGTCAAACTTGTCAAAGTACATCATGCTGGCTAGCAACACCTTTTTTATTTAGCTAACTTATGCTTAACCGGTACTATAACAAGCTTGTTATTGTTAAAGTAAGATAGTGCAACTCAGCCTTAGTGTCAAGACTGGCCAAAATTTTGAAGACTTTTATATAAGAACAGCATTGGAGCTTTTCTTCATTAAACACTTTTTTGTAAAATATTTTACCTACAACACAATGAAGTTCTTCAAAAACCTAGAAAAAACAACCTGAAAAACACGTGGTACCCGAATAAATATGGCGACAAATTCAGCCTCGAGTAAACTATCAGGAGTATCTCCTTTCTTTGCGTCGTAAATTGCCAAGCTAATATCGCCGAATCAAGATAGCAAACATGGCGACGACGTGAAGTTGCTTGGTACTGTCGGCAACAGAAGTGACTTAACACTACAACCATGTCGCAGCAAATCCTTAGTATCCTTACTAATATTATAAATGCAAAAGTAAGTTTGTATGTTATGACTTCATGTCTTGACTACTGAATCGATCATCATGAAAATTTGTAAACACGTTGTCAGGGGTACAGAGAAGGACATAGGGCACCTTTCATCCTGAATTTATTGTTAATATTTTGCATTAATTAAAATGTTTTCTACCAACATATACACAAAAATATTGTCAGTCAATATAGTTTTCGCGAGTTTTATCGAACGAAAAAGGCACGTAACTATCTACCCGGAATCTCTTAAACTCTAGTGAACTCATTGCAAGCAAATCCACGCAATTATTAACCTCATAATGTAAAGCATGTGTAAAAAGTTAAAATATCTCGTATGTACAAACATCGGCCAGATAAAATTATATTATTTGTATAAGTATAATTATTATTATAGGTAAAATTGACGACCTTCGTGGTCGAGTGGTTTGTAGGATTTCAAGATGTCGCCATCTCTGAGTCCCGGGTTCGATTCCCGGCTGAGTCAATCTAGAAAACTAACTTTTCTATGTTAGCTCAGGTCTGGGTGTTTGAAGTTCCATCTACTTATTAGCTACTTATTTTGGAATCAGAGCCATTATGTTTGCGATATTGTTGTTGATGTTGTCTAATAACATATTTAGATAAGATTATTAATACAGCTGCAACCTACTGAACAAGCTTTAAAGTCAGTATGAAAAACTACGAAAATGTTTAGTTACTTTTAATGTTGACTGTACCTCCGATATACTGTTATTGCCCATATGCCATTAGTGACTCAGCCTCGACAAAAATAGAATTGGCTGAAGTAGGAGCAAAATTTTTCGTCCAGTTGCATTTTAATTGAGCTTTTGTTACATAAACTTCGATTATAATAAAGAAACAAACTTAAACGAAAACTGGGGCCCAATAAAACCAAA
The DNA here is from genome assembly GCA_943789525.1 of Agriphila geniculea. Taxonomy (NCBI): domain Eukaryota; kingdom Metazoa; phylum Arthropoda; class Insecta; order Lepidoptera; family Crambidae; genus Agriphila; species Agriphila geniculea. The sequence continues at coordinate 29,850,316 of OX038872.1, read as the reverse complement.
ACCGTTGCGTTGTCATTTTCTTGAATAACTTTGGTTTAGCTTTAGGATTCTTATTTAATTTGTCTAAGATTGGCATCCTAGGATTTCTAGCCAAAAGCGAGTTTTTTTCGACGACGACGAACGATTTAGTTTTGAGGGCCAAATCGCGCTAATTCTGAACGATAAAACCAAAACCGTTACCTTGTCATTTAGTTTATAATTTACCTAAATATCTTTAGTTTAGCTATAAAATGTTCAATACTAAATCATATACCAGGAAAAATACGACTCGCACCAGATCATTACTCAGAAAGAAATCGAACCCGCGACCTTTCTCGTTTTCTCATTTAAATTGCCCAAGATTGGCATCTTAGGCTCCCTAGGTATACACGGTGTCCCATAACTTCGCCACTCGGTGGGAAAGTACCTTAAATATTCAAGATAGGAAATTTTACTAAAAGGAGACTTCGTTTTGTTTTAAAAAAATCGAGAAAGATTTTTTTTTAAATCGCATACGATACCATACAGAATACGGAAATAATAAAAAAAATAATATTAAATTTCATGGTCTTCCTTTTGTTTAAGATGCTGTGTTTTTTAATAAAAAAATAATCTTAACGAGTGACTATTTCTATCAGTATCGTAAAAATAAAAAGCGTTTTTTTTTTCAAATTTATTGGGTTCGATTTCTGGTTAAGACAGGCGATTTTATCAAAATCTTTAAATGCAGTTGGATTAATTTTTATAAACAAAATAAAGTCTTTCAGTAAAATTTAATATCTGCTATATTTGAAGTACTTTCACTCCATGTGGCATAGTTTTGGGACACCCTGTATAGTTTTCAACAATTTTAACAAAACTAAAGCAAGTTTTTTTAGTAAACAAAACTGAAACGGTAACAATTTAGTTTTAGGTTTATCGTTGAAAATTAGCGCGATGGCCTAACACACCTAAACAATCATCATACCTATTTAAAAGCAGTTTGATGTTGTAGAATCTTAAGTACAGTAATAAACCTCACGAGTAAAAGTGAAGAATAAGCAATTTCAGAATTACAGTCTAGCTAGCAAATCCATAAGATCTACCTCTAGAATCCGACATGGCAACTTGAAGCTGTGCAGTGCGAAGGCACTTCTACACTGTTATTGGCTATTAGCGAATTGATCAACCCTCGGGTGAGAGCTGAGAGTCGTAGAAAGAGCGGGTACTGAGTTATGATTTTATGACAAATTGTAACTGACGCGTGGGCTTGTTAGGAACTTTCTTACATGAAAAGCAATGTTTTTTTGCTTAATTTTATACTGAATTTAAATACAAGAAAAAATCACAATGACAGACGAACAAAAGATATAATTTCGTTGAACTACTTTAAATATTAATTTGAAACGGTTTTCAAAAAATATATTAAAAAATTAAACTCAGTTAACAGTCTGTGAAATAAATTAACAGCAGGTTGCAAAAAGAACATGCCAGACCGAAGCCAAGTTGCGCGCGTGTGTGCGTGCGTGTGTGTGTGTGTGTGTGTGTGTGTGTGTGTGTGTCTTTATATTACCTTAATAGTTGGCTAAAATATTTAAAAAAATTTAGGCAGTAATTAAAAAGAAAAGAAAAAAAGCTGATACTTTTTAGTCTGACCACTACATTAATGAGTATTTTTTATCAATTTATACTTCTACCGCTAGCTCTTATTAATGTGGTAGAGACTTTAAATACAAGAGTGCTTATCGAAGCACATGTAGGTAATATTAGTTTACCTGCAGGTCAAGAGCCTAAATAGGATCGTAAGGGAATTTTCTGCCTCTTCGTGTAACTGAGCATAGTAAAGATTTTAGCATCAGCAATAATACTTGTGAATTATAAAGCCATGCACGCACTGTCAGGCGGCTTAGCGCGTAGAGCCTAGCAAGTCACCTAGCGTGTCGTGTCGTGTAGCGAAGTAAAAGAAACGTTTACGAATGGTCGCAACTGGCCGTACTGCGCACTTGGTGCCTTTGCTTCTACGATAGATCTAATGAGACTTTTTTTCTCGTGAATGCTAGAAGAATAGAAGGAATTTATTTCTTTGCCACAAACATGGTACATCTGATGTTCTAAGTAGTTTATAAAAGTTTCACATTATACGTATTTGTCCGAAGACACAGGCGTGGAAATTGTCAGCTAAAAATCGTCATACTGGGTGGTAGGGTAAAAGAAATTGACGATTTAAAAATGCTGATTAGGGAACGTACCCATACTACGTGACCCATATTTTACCATTTTTGACCCCCCTCCCCCCCCCTTGGTGACCACCCGTAGTATATGCCAAGACCCCCCCCCCTCCCCCTGGCTTTCACGTAGTATTTCATAGATCTAAAAAAATAGTTTTACATCATTTTCAACAGAAATTTACGTAATGCCAAGAGTGTGTATTATAATTTTACATACAATTACAAGTAAAAAAAAGTATCAAAAAGAAAAAAAAATTCGCTGCGTGCCATATTTGAATACAACTTGAAAAAAAAGAACCAGATTTCCATTGACAATATTGATTACGTCACAAAACAAAGGCCCCCCTCCCCCCCCCCCCTGTGACCAAGCGTGGTATTTTAAAGACCCCCCTCCCCCCCTTAACGGGTCACGTAGTATGGGTACGTTCCCTTATGTGAGCTTATTTAAATAAACAATATTTCACTTTTACTTTCATCACAGAATAGATATAGTACTACCGTACAGAAAGGAAACTATCCGCTCCGCCCCATTATCAATTACCTCACCCCACCGGCATCCACCGTGCGAGTTCGTGTGCCGGGGCACTATTTTTGAATCGCTCGACTCCAGTCGAACGCCCGTTTCTACTGATTTTCGTTCGACATATGACTCAAAACAATGAGATGTCGAACGAAAATCACTCGAAAAGAGCGCTCGACTCAAAAATAGGGCCCCGGATCTGTGTGCTCGCTCGCTCATTCAATAGCTCTAGACTTCACGCACACAGTTGCGCGTGTGCAAAAACGTCACTGTGTAGCGTTTGTTTAATAGGTAGTTGAAACGCGACGCTTGCATGGAGTGCCCGGGGTGTGCTTTCACTTTCAGATATAGGGTGATGCTAATTTATTACAGTCGGCAATGTTTTATTAATCAAAACACTCATAATAAAAAATTATACCACAAAGTACTAAATCTAACGGGAAAAAAGTTTCGTTAATTCTATGGTTGCTGCTCATTGGAACAAGTGGGAACAAACATACCAATACTAACTAAATAAATTTCTTCCCCTATTCACCTATATCCACCTTTCAATATTAATTTTCATGACAAAAGGTAACCTATGTCACAGTAAAGATATTGGTTGTTTATAAATCCTATAATAGAATCCTATATAATACCTACCAAATTACTGACAGCCAGACATAGAGTTATTTTCACGTTAATAAGTAGTTTGGATTTAGGGCTTGATTTTTAAATCTATTCTGAATTTTATAAGTAGAACTGCAGGATTCTTTTTGAAATTTGAATAATCTTTTACCATTCGTAGTAAAAAAAATTGGGTTGCACTCCGGGAGTGCCGGCAGAAGTGAAAAATTGAATATTAATGTTGTGCATTTTTGATATTTTGGAATGGTTAGGGAATAATTTTGCACGAATCATCATTTTCGCGGCGCCCCGTAGAAAGAGAGGGGGATACTTCCGCCGCCGGCTGTCTACTCTCCGTCCGTCACATCCGTCCTACGAATTTTCGATCAGGGTCACGTGATCCTGACTGATTGACGCAAGTTCAAAATTTTTTCCCCATTACAAAAAAACGTACAACACCGCTAAAGAATTTTTCACTTCAAAATATTTTTTTCATGGACACTCAATTCAGAAAATAGGGGAGTCTGACCAATAGCACGACTAAGTCCATTGATTTTCAAATCCCTTTCAAAATAAGTATCTAAGTATTTGGCCTAACAAGCATGGTAACGACAGGGGGGCTCACTAGGGATGTAAGGACTCGAGGCTTTTAAGTCCTTTAAAAATGACTCGACTCAACTCAGAAGTTTTCAACTCACTGGAGTCGTGCAAACCCTGAACCTTGAACCTTTTTTTGTAAACGACTACAACTCGAGGTTTAATTTTATATTCGAGACATTTAAAAAGACTCATATTTATAAACGACTTGTTGCGACGAAAAACCTCGAACCTTTTCTTAAACGACTCTGCTCGCGCGAGTCGCGAGTCGCGAGGTGTAATCACAGATGTAAATTATTTTTTATTGTGGGTAGGTTTGACTTAAGTATTCGTGATTTATAAGTTAACTAAACACACTTCTATTATTGATCAGTCAGGGTGTTTGTAAAATATATTGCCTTTAAATACTATTTATTTATTCAGCCAAATAATAATGAGTTTGGACAAAAAATACGAAGGTAAGTTTTCAAGTATCAATATCCTAAATTATTGAGCAGAATATTTAAAATACATTGCTTTTTATAATGAATTGAAGACATAACTATGTGACATACTTCTCTATAATCTTACTATTATAAATACTACGATTTAAAGTAAAATAAGCTCTAATGATTTGTTTTGATTCATTGGCTAGATTTATTCTGGTCGTATGTTTTATTTAATTTTTCGTGTTATTTTTAGATCCAAACAACAGACATGAATTACTGGATATTGGTGATGGTGTCTGGGTTTCATTTCAAAAGACTAATTTAAGAGAACCTTCGACTCCATATCCTAGTGATGGTAATTTTTTCGTTGAATTTAGTTTTGGTTTTCATAATACACAATCCATATATTTAAAATTATAGTATCTTTTTAGGGTTCCGTACCCAAAGGGTAAAACGGGAACCCTATTACTGAGACTTCGCTGTCCGTCTGTGCGTCTGTCACCAGGCTGTATCTCATGAACCGTGATAGTTAGACAGTTGAAATTTTCACAGGATGTATTTCTGTTGCCGCTATAACAACAAGTACTAAAAAATTGAATAAAATAAATATTTAAGGGGGCTCCCATACAACAAACTTGTTTTTTTTGCTCCTTTTGCTCTATATTGATAACGGTAACAGGTAGACGCTTGAAATATTCACAGAATATTTAGTTATACATTCACTTTAAAAATAAATAATTAAATAAAAATAATAATAAAAATTGAGGGGGGCTCCCATACAACAGACATGATTTTTTGCCGTTTTTATAGATAATGGTACGGAACCCTTCGTGCGCGAGTCCAACTCGCACTTGGCCGGTTTTTTTATTATTAATATCTCTTATTTTTACAGATGAGACTGACGACGTCATTGAAACTGATACTGAACGCAATAACACACCAAATGTTGGAACGAAGCGTGATATTTTGTCTGCAAAAATTCGTGATTTATTAGAAAATGTTCCCGAAGAATATTTATATAGCGTTTACTTGCAAATTGTTAACATTGTTAATAGTATTAATTATTAAGAGCGCCTCATGTGGCGCCATCTCTGCGTACCCGACGTAAGGTGGGGTGGGACAGGACAGAACAGTGGGTACTTTGCACATAAACATGATTGATCTACCTGCAAAGCATAGTTAGAATAAATCCTACTATTCATTGATCACAGTAATGTCCTGTTGTTTTCCTGTTAATTGTTTACAAATTAAAGTAAATTGAAGTACATTATAAGACGAAGTACATAAATTAATCATGGGTGATATACCACAAAAGCGGAAACGTAAATCTTTAATACTCGATCAGTTTGACAAAAATGAATCAAAAGTAAAGTGTAAAACTTGTGGAAAAGAATTCTCGATCAAATCGTCGCATTCTGTTTTGAAAAAGCATCTCAAGAAACATGAAGAAAATGCCTCGGAAATCTCGGAATCCATGACATCGGAAGTAGTAAGTCGTCGCCGTCGTAAAGAAATTGAAGAAAATACTTTTCTGAACAGATTACTTTTGAATTTTATTATTTTTGGAAATCATCCATTTTCAATTGTAGATGAGAAACATTTTAAAATTTTCCTACAAAGACTAAACCCTGGATATTGTGCAGTGAGCCGCACACAATTGCAAACAAATATCACAAATCTTTTTGAAGATGTTTTTCTTAAGAAGAAGTAAAAGAATGTTTAAAAACTGTTACAAATAAAATTGCATTGACCCTAGATTTTTGGACGTCAGTTACGAATAAGCCATATATTGTTGTTACAGCACACTTTATGCTCAATTCAAAATTAACTGCACTCATTTTAGATTTTGATTTGCTGCCTTATCCACATAAAAGTGAACAAATCGTTGACAAAGTCATTGAAATATTAGAATGTTATGGAATTGGAAAAAAAATATCGTCAATCTCATCTGACAATGAAGCGACCAATATAAAATTTATGCAGCAACTAACCTTATTCTACGATGATTATGCGGACGTTGTACATACTAGGTGCTTTGCCCATATCTTAAATTTAATAGTGAAACAAGGATTAACACATATAGCGAAGTCTATTACAGATATTAGAAACTTGGTGAAACGCATCAATTTTTCGCCAAAACAAAAGCAACAGTATTTTGAAATATGTTCACTTTTGAACGGTCCCCAATTGTCTCTCCTCTTAGATATATCTGTAAGATGGAACTCAACATATTTTATGCTTGAAAGAGCATATATAATGAGGGAAGTTCTAGATCACATTTGTAAGGAAAAAAGAGAATACCATCAACATCTGATCGAAAACTGGGATGAAATAAACGATTTTACTAATTTTTTGAAACCTTTCTATGATGCGACATTGCTACTTTCAAAGTCAAAGTATCCAAGTATAATATACGTTGTTCCCATAGCGGATGTTTTGCAAGAACATATAGCGCTGAAAATTGATCATGAAGATGTGGCTCTCAACCTTAAAAATTGCGCTAAAGCTATGAAAGAAAAGTTGGACGAGTATTGGCCACATTTATACACAGAGATTGCTAAATTTGCGATTATATTAGATCCTCGTTTAAAAAATGAATATTTTACAAATCAAGGGAACGAAGACTGTTTGTCGCGTTTCAGAAATTATTTTGAAAAGAACTATGTAGTCAATTCAGAAGAACAGGATTTTCCTACATCAGGAACAGAAAATATGCACTCGTTAGATGTGAACAAATCTATCTTTTCTGGTATTTATAAACAAAAAAGTACAATTTCTCAAGATGAAATACAAATCTATTTATCCTTACCAACTGAGACAGAGGAAATAGATGTTTTGTCATGGTGGTGTAATAGGCGGAGTAACTTCCCTCTTTTGACACAAATGGCATTCGATATTTTGCCTATTCCAGCAGCTAGTGTTCCCAGTGAGCAAGCTTTTTCGAAAGCTGGCAACTTAATTACAAAAAAAAGGAATAGACTAGGGAACAAAATCATAAAAGCATCAATGTGCCTGCCTTCCTGGCTCGACATATTAAATTAATATTATTTGGGTACGATTAGGATTCATTGAAAAACTTAATTTGTTACTGTGCAAAAATAAATAAATAAATATCAATCAATAAATATGTTATTTTATTACTAATTCATTAATATTTTTTAAAATCCCATTATAAAAGACTCAGGTTCTTAAACGACTCGAGTTCTTTGCTTAAAAGGCTCTGGTCCGAGTTTCGAGTCTTTTAGTAAAACACTCAAGTTGTTTAACTTTTAAGCTTGCCATCTGATGACTCAAACCTTTTGAGATTAGTACAAAACCTTGAGTCGTATATTTGTAGCCGAGTCTTCATATTTGAGGCGAGTTTTGAATATAGGGTTTAAAGGCCTCGAGTCCTTTCATCTCTAGGGCTCACTCCGCGCCCAATGATATTAAAAAAAAGTTTTAATATCATTGTATTAACCTACTGCTTGCGGCTCACTCAATCGAACCAGGCAGCGCACGAGGGATGTCGTGTGTTGGTTCAAACAGAGCTAAACGACTTACATTCTGCGTACTAAGTATCGGGAATTTGTCAATAAAACAAAAAATACAAATTATTCATCTAAATTTATTTTATCGCCTTCAAAGTAGGCCCCATCGCTTGCAATACAACATCTCCACCGCTTCACCCAGTCTTCCATACATTTTTCATAGGCTATTTGCGGTATAGCCTTTAGCTCATTCAGCGAATTTTCTTTTGTGGCTTCTATCGACTCAAAACGTTTTCCTCGAAGTGGTAATTTTAACTTGGGAAATAAAAAAAAGTCAGACGGAGCCATATCAGGTGAATACGGTGCTTGGTCAAGAACTTTTGTTGAATTTTTCGCTAAAAACTCTTTCACTATAATGGCTGTGTGTGATGGTGCATTATCATTTTTAGGGTTCCGTACCAAAATGGTAAAAAAGGAACCCTTATGGTGTGACTCAGTCTGTCTGTCTGTCTGTCTGTCTGTCTGTCTGTCTGTCTGTCTGTCTGTCACAGCTGGATATCTCGAGAACTACTAATGGTATCAACTTGAAATTTGGAATAGTTTAAGATGACATTTGCCCAACTATTTTGCAAATAAGAAAGAAATAAAAAAAAAATATATATTTTTTACAACAGGGACTGAAAAGGGGTCTTAAAAATTTGAAGTGAGGTGACTAAGGCGTGTGGGGTATCATATGAAAGAGCGCTGTTTGCACATTTTAAAACATTTTTTTCTTTTTACTTAGGCCGTATAGTTTTCAACTTATGATGAAAAATGTAAAAAAAAATACCGTTCCCCCCCCTTATCTCCGAAGTTTGCAAAGAGAAAAATCTGAAATAATTCTATGTGATAGTAGTTTACGTAAAGATTACAGGAAAAATAAAACGATGTCTCAATATAACACACTTTTTTAGAAATTCAAAAAACAAACCAAAGTTCTTTAGTTTCACTACCCGTCAACAGATGGCAGTGACCTAAGAATGCTGACTTGCGAACAAAAATAGTTCCACTATCGGTCAAGAGATGGCGCAACCTAATACTACAGTAATAATTGGTGACTGGTTCTAATATAAATTACCTACTATTTGTCGTACGAATAAACGAAGAATAAGTTCCTACTTAGTAATATAAACAGTTTGCAATGTGGAGTGGCTGAAACGTTTTTCAGTCACCATAAGCAGCTGTGGTTAAGATTTGTAAATTAACTGTCCGCCTGTTCGCCCTTCCACCTGTCTGCCGTTTATCCTACTTTTTAAAGACTGTACGAAAGTAACATATCCAAATATATTTATGATTGCACGGAACCCTCGGTGCGCGAGTCCGACTCGCTCTTGACCGGTTTTTTCATTGTAAAAATCGCCGAGGACTCAAAACTATCACCAACAAAAAGTGTAGTTTAAAACAAATTAAATGACAGATCCCGCTCAAATTTTGCGCGCTTAATCAGTACAGTGCTACCAACATGCAGTAAAAAAATTAGAACGACTTCTTTTACGCGGGTCTTTTTAACCGACTTCAAAAAAAGGAGGAGGTTCTCAGTTCGTCGGAATCTTTTTTTTTTTTTTTTTTTTATGTATGTTACTCGATTACTCGAAGACCGCTGGACCGATTTGAAAAATTATTTTTTTGTTTGAAAGTATATACTTCCAAGTTGGTCCCATTGTCATGAAATCAGGATCTGATGATGGGATCCTGGACAAATCGAGGGAACTCTTCAAAAATTATATGCAGATCTATAGCGATTTTAGTATTTTCTTAAGTAACTTGTGCATTTGCTTTCGAAAAATACTATTTCGGTGAAGTGAAACTGATTATGAAGACCAGCATAGATGATCATCGGAACTATTCAATACTAAGTAGTTCACTGGTACGATACGAGTACTTTAATATGGTTGCTAGGCTATTTATGCTTATCATAATTCATATGGTGAAGTGGAGCTGATAGTGAAATACCAGGAGAACTCCTCAACAATAAACGCCCCTGCGTCGGGAAAAGCAGTACTATGTAAAAGGTGATGAACCGTTGACATAAGGCTATTGTAACTTAGATAATATCATTACCAAATATACTTACCACAAAAAAGTTTAAAATAAAAAAAGTTTTTAATAAAAACAAAACCTCCTTCAAAAATCTTGAAAAAATCTAACAAAAAAACAGCTTCGAAATTAAATTAATGGCTCTAAAAATCAAGAAATAAAATATTGAAATCTGCATAATAACTAACTCGAAAGTTTGTATGCATATCTTATATTAAACAACGTCTTATGAAGTCGGGTGGGGTTTAAACCCATGATTAAAGTTTAGATATATTAGTTTAGATAAAAAATATCCTTCTTCCCCCCCCCCACCCGACTTCAAAAGGCGTTGTTTAATATAAGATATGCATACAAACTTTCGAGTTAGTTATTATGCAGATTTCAATATTTTATTTCTTGATTTTTAGAGCCATTAATTTAATTTCGAAGCTGTTTTTTTGTTAGATTTTTTCAAGATTTTTGAAGGAGGTTTTGTTTTTATTGACATATTTCCGATACTTTTTACACAGAGTAGTATAGTACAGTACCCCGTAGAATATTAAAATCACTAAAATGGTTTCCGTTTACCGTTGTGATATGGTTATACGAAATTAGAGATACTTTAACCCAAGTTTTACAGATCGCAACCCGCCGTAACCTATAGTTGTATATCTCCGAAAATGTATTTTTTTATTTTTCGAGGTTTACCACATGGTTTTAGTTATTGTCGTGTTCTACAGCTTGTTTGATTGCCACTGATAATAGTAAGACTATGGAAAGTGACTATACACAGATTTATAAGACCAGATAAAGTCCAACCATTTTCATCAGGTCTTTAATCTGTGTATGGCTACTTTTCATAGTCTTACTTTTATCTGTGGCAATCAAACAAGTTGTAGAACACGACAATAGCTAAACCATGTGGTAAACCTCGAAAAATAAAAAATATCAATTTTTGAGATATACAAATATAGGTTACGGCGGGTTGCGATCTGTAAAACTTGGGTTAAAGTATCTATAATTTCGTAATAAATAACCATATCACAACGGCAAACGGTAACCTTTTTAGTGATATAAATGTTCTACGGGCTACTGTACTATAACATGTGCATACAATAATAGGCACACAGCGCTGTGCAATTTGAAATTGTACTTTATTGCCGTGCAACGAGAGTAGCTTATTATTTGATTGTCTTCGCGCAGATGGACTTCTGTACGTTTTGTACTGTTATAATTATTCTGTGGTAATGGTAACGATAACCTATGACCGACCAGTTGTATTTGCTCATGAAATAACAATTATATTTATTATTTTGGTACTTTCCTAAACAAACATTTAAATCAAATTGTATTTATTTTAACTGTTTTGTTTGTAAGGGTTTTGTGATGGTAATAATTACTTCGCTGTTAATTTATGAAGTGAAAATATTTATTTTTCAACGAAACCAACTCAAAAACAAATAGGTTTGGAATCCTCTGATCTTTTCAGGCAGTGGGTATCTTATTGTTTTAATATAAAAATGTGAGTTTGATTCTTTAAAATATGCTCATCCTAACAACTTGTTCTAAATTCAATTGTAAATAAGTAAAATAATGTTATTTTAAGTAAGTTATTGAAATATAAAAAATTGAGTTTGTTTTTTTTAATATTCTCATCCTAACAATTTGTTTTGAATTAAAATCATTTACGGAGCTTTGCTTATTAATTAAAATAATGGTATTTTAAGTACTTACTTATTTCGATTACTTAATCGAAATATTCTTTCAGTCTAACTTCGAGAAAGAGATCTTTCGTCGAATCTAACTTGGATGGGCAGCATTCGGGAAGCTTAGAAAAATCTTCGCGTCCGATTTAATTCAGTCTCAAGACGAAAGTCTATGACCAGTGTGTGTGTGTTTAGTAAGAGGCGCGGCTGAAACTCACACTCGGGTTTTTGGTACAAAAACATTAAGCCTTTTTAACGTTTGAATATAGCTGTAGCAAATAAGAATACTTAACATTCATTAGGCGCCATTGTCTTCAAGCAACCGTTGATAACTGCTGACATTCAAGTTAATTTCCTACTGACGAGGCTGTTACGAGCGCGGTTCGGCGCCTCAAATCTCGGGTTATATAAAAGTGCTTGTTCGTTGCTTTGCGAATTGAGTTTATAATTTTAAACAGTTATGTGGCACATCAACTGCTTGTGCTATGCAAGTTACATTTTCTTACTTGTCATACAACAGATTTTGCTCAAGGTTATCATAATACATTAAAGGAGACGATCCGCAGTCGTAACTATCGACGGAGATTAGAAAAAACATGTCGTAAAAATGTGTTCCTCAATCCAAATAAACATCCAGAGATTGTTCCTTAGCTGGTTATGATAAGGTTCAAAATCGAGGATAATTCTTTGATCGAAACTCCCCCTAAATAACTTCGTTTAACGTTACGCCTAATGGGCTGTGCATAAAATTATCGCGAAAATGACCTTCGATTCGAAATTGAAAATCGTATGAAATATGGGAGCTTTTTGTAACATTATATTGGAATTCATTTCAAATCGGTTAATTATTTTAATTAGGTATGTACAGGGTATTTGGTAATGCTATTTTAAGCCCATTATAAATATTTACGAACACATTGCTGAGAAATTTTGTTTTTTATATTTGTACCTGTGGACAACTTCAAACTGACAACCCTAGACGCAAATAAACTTTTTTTTCGATAATCAATCCTAAAATTGCTGCAGTTTATCATAAAAAGAAAAAAAGGGGTGGTTTTCAGCGTTTATAGTAATTTTCTGGGGTTGTATGTATGGTAGGTACCATGGGCAACAGCGTCGCTTAACCACTGCTAAGGTTAAAATCGCTTGCACGCCGCGCCCGCTGTCACATACGTTTAGTTCGTGCAGGGGCGATACGCGCGCACACGAATTTTGTTGCAAACTGGTTAAGCGACGCTGTTGCCCATAGTACCTACCATATTCGGCTTCATAAGTATTAACTCTGTAAGTATGGCTGCGGTTGACATTTTTAATGTTCCCTAATTTTAATAATACTCGTAGCTGTAGTTTTTGGTTCAATGCATCTTTTAACAATAGTTTAAGGCGCTAATATCAGTAAAGCGAGATAGTAATGAGAAAACGTCGCGCGCCGGAGCGAGACAGATTTGGCAAATTGGCGAAAAAATCACGATATCAATTCGTAGTAAACAACAATAGTTATTAAAGAAAAATGCATTTACATAATTGTAAAATTTATGATACAAATTATTAAAATCAATTTCGACCTAACCCTGTTTCTGAATAATCTCAAACTAGACTTTTTAAGAGTTATTTTCGAAATTCAAATATGTCGGGCCAAAAGCATTAAATCGTGTTTCTGGTTCAATACGCGTCTGGATAAAGATATAAAGAAAATAATATTTCTTAATTTCAGATCTGTAAAATCTTTCAGTGACCTATGACATTGACAGGAACTTACCAATCAATGCTTTTGTCAATATAGTAACTATTTCTTTGTTGTGTTTAATGTTTGTTGTTTATTTCAGGTAAAATAGTTTTTAATTTTGTAGAGAGTTGGTAGAGAGAGTAAAGTAATCATTATTTCATAGTAAGTAACTTTAAAGTTTAAAATTCCTTCTTTCTTGTTAAAACTTATCTCGGAAGCCTTTGTTAAAACTTACAATCTACTAATTAGAGTTCTAAACTTGTAATTAATATCCTCAAGCACTAAGAATACACATTTTTCATAAAATTAATGAGCCTTACACATAAATGTTGTCGAATTAATGAGATTTCTATTAAAGTACCTGTCTTTTTTATTAATTGTCAATTTTAAAGAAAGGATTCAATAATTATTTTTTTTAAGAAAGGGTAGGTAACTTTTAGTTGCTTTCATAACATTGAAATTCTTAAAGGCTTTATATAAGTATCTTTTGTTTCTTCTCTTTGAGTTTTGGCAAAAATGTTTTCATATGTCTGTCTGTCCATTTGTTCTCTTCTACAGGTCGCATTACGCAACCGATTCTCGTTAAATTTTGTGATCAAGTTTGATCATTATTAATCTATCACTCATAAGACACATTTGTGATCATTATTCACTAATCACAAATGTGTTTTTTTTTGCAGATGACATTTCCATTATCGTGATATCTAGGTAATAAACGAACAAATTCAATACGTGACCATGGAATTGAAATTAATATTACTATTACGACAAAATTATGACAAAATTATTAATTGGGTTGAGAACAATAATTAATTAAAAAAAAACTAATTTTATACAATTTAATAAATGCAAACTACAATTTCAAATTAAATATTGACAAAATTAATGAACTGACGCACACCAAATTCTTAGGAATTAATATAGATCAAAAATTGAATTGGCATGTACTTATCGAAAACTTACGAAATAAAATAAATCAATTCGTTTACGCTCGCTACAAAATTAGAAATATTACGAATAAGGAAACGGCAATTACGGCCTATCGAGCATACTTAGAGTTAACACTACGTTATGGATTGATAATATGGGGCAATAGTGTAGAAAAAAAAGCGTTAATAGCGCAAAAAAATGTATTAGAGCCATCTGTGGTATACCGCCTGACGAGCCTTGTAAGCCATTATTTAAAAGGCCTAGGTTTACTATCACTACCTTCATTATATATCCTTGAAATCAGTATCTTTGTAGGTACAAAAGAATTTAAAATTGTTCAAAAATTTAAATAATATTTAAAACACGACTGCCCTGCCAAAAACGAACTAAAAAGTTAAACAACATGTGCCATTGCAGTCGGGGGACCTTATTATGGAACAATTTTTGATGAAAGAGGTCCCCCGACTGCAATGACACTTGTTGTTTAACTTTTTAGTTCGTTTTTGGCAGGGCAGTCTTGTTTTTAATATTATTTAAATTTATTTATTTTTATTTCACACATTTTAGTGACATATTATATAGTTTTGGAATGTGCTTATCAAGGCCTTTCATTTGATATCCATATTGTAATAATAGAAGAAAAAAATTTTTTTTCATATTTGAAAATGGCGTCGTATAATCGCCACATTAATTTTTTCTAAAAAAAATATAGCCAGTGTCACTCGCGATGCTGTAAGAATTCTAACGATACCTTATTTATCCAAATCAGTTCAGGCATTTAGAAGTTATGGTGGAATAAAGAAACTCACATAGGTACCCACAAACATACATGAACCCTGAACACATATACACTCTTTTTGCTTTGGGCAGTCGTGTAAAAAGGCAAGTGATGTTAACTCGAGACTGGAAAGGAATCCTAATAGGTTAATTTTAAAAGATAATCCAAGATCAGCCATGTATAATAAAAATTGTCTCGCAATGTGTGTGTGTACAAATATACAATAAGATTCCGACTAAAATAAAAAATCTGTCTAACTAAATTTTAAAAGAAAATTGTATTTCTGGCTAAATCAAAATAATTTTTATGACTTTTGTTGGACATTTTGATTATTTACTTATCAAATTTTAAATAGTATTATTTTTAATTGATTTGCTTGCTAATTATGGAATGGCAAAACTTGTGTACATCAATCTTTTGTAACATCTTTCACACCAAGTTTTATGCAAATATTTTTTTTTTGTAGATCCATCTTTTCGAATTTGTTCGGAAAGTATAACTTATTTCAGCCATTTCGAAAAGTGATAAAAAATGTCACAAAGCGACGTCTTTCACAATTGGGATGATGACTAATGAATAAAATAACGAAATACTAATAAAAATCGTAAACATATTAAACTCTTAGAGTAACTTGTATGTCTTAGAGTAACCTCTTGGTTTTATATATTGCGTATTATTTGTTTTATGACCCTTCAAAGTTGGGTGGACAAGTCCATTTAAAAAGTATAAAATTTATTAAAATAAATAATACCTTTAATTAGTCCATAAAATTTATAGCAAAGTCAAAGAAACCATTTTGATAAACATAATATTTAATATAGCTGCCGTACAAATTTCCTATGCGTTGCATACAAACTACTCAAGCGTGACGTCATAATTGTGTAGCCGTTAGTATGGAGCGTTTTTGGGTGAGTCCATTTGTGTGCATTTCAAACTGTGATATCTCGGGCAGTTTTCATGCTAGCGAAATTATTTTACCAATGTTTCTTTTTTTTGAGAGGTAATTTATGTAACATAAAATAAAAAAATAGTCATCATGCCAATTCTTACAAATTGATACATTGATCAGGCACATATCGTCTCGATAACATCTCTAATTAGATCAATATGTTCCCAATGGTCATGTAAAACGTGCTTAGCCCGACAAATCACGAACAATCCCGAACAATCCCGAACGTTATTGGCCATCAGATTTACATAACAAAAAGATATGGCAACCTAATCTCCTACATTGCGTAACGACGCCCACTATCTTATAGTCATTGTATAAATGATGATCATTTTCTTCGTTATGTTTAATTGTTACAGATATTGGATAGACTAGACACCATTGTAGTGACGTCGATTTCTCTATCTCGTAGGATCAGCTAATTAGATGCGTACGTTTAAAAAATATATTCGTCTTTTGTTTTGATTAAAACCACAGAATATTATAATAGTGTTATGACGTCAAAATCGAGAAAATAAGTTAATGCCAAGCAAATACAGATGCATACTAAGGAACTAATGGCACAAGTGTTTGTGCTATAAAAATTGTTTAAAAAAATCAAAAAACCGACTTCAAAAAACCTACCTCTAAAAAGCAAGAAATAATATTCATAATAATAAAAACACGTCTATTGAAATCCTTTTTTGGAGTACAAATTCCTTTTTTTTAATTCTAAAAGCCACATCCGACTTCAATAGACGTGTTTTTATTAATAACGAATATTATTTCTTGCTTTTTAGAGGTAGGTTTTTTGAAGTCGGTTTTTTGTTTTTTAAACAATTTTTAATTTTTAGTGTAGATACCTTTTGTATTAGGTAGTATAGGTATATTATTTAGGTAAAAAACTCGGGTCAGCCAAACGTGAGTTAATCGCGGAGAAACATACATACATGCGGGTCAAACTGAGAACCTCCTTTTTTTAAGTCGGTTAAAGAACTACATATAAGATATCCCTTTTCCAACAAAAAAATAATTATCTAATTCAGTTCATAAACAAAGAAGTTATACGACTGATCATCGAGGTAGTTCACACAAAATCATACTATTTTCGTGCTTTTTTCAAGATAACTTGAAAAGTACTGAACCGATTTCAAAATTTTAAAAAATGGGACCAATTTGCATTTTTACCTAATGTAATAACGTTTGAATCATTTCAATCGGTTCAGCCGTCTTCGAGTAATCGGTGTACATACAAAAAAAAAACGGGTCGAATTGAGTACCTCCTTTTGAAGTCGGTAAAAATCGTTCGACTGGTTGTTTCAAATGACAAATGTTATTTCTGACGTATTTTTACCAATCAAAACCGTTAATAGTGGGCGGATTAGCTTTGCATGTGGGGGATCCATTGATTGATGTCAAATGGAGCTAAAATTTAATAAAAAAATACTACAATAGGAGAATTAAAGCTGTTTTGTAGAACGATTAAGTGAGAAGAACTATGGAATGTAACTTTTATTACTTTAATGTGTTATGTAGATAAGGGACCATCAAACTGAACAACTTTAACTATGGGACCAACTTTGAAAAATCACGAATAAAATCAGCTGTTTCATACAAAAATTGATAACAAAAATATGAAAATGTATGGCACCCATTACACACACAATCCAGACCGTGCCAGACTGACAAAGATTGACAGAGATTGATTGTGTAACGTTGTTCGCGATCTGTTTCAATCTGGCGCGGTCTGGCGTGATCAGATTGTGCTGGATTGTCAATCTACGTCAATCTGGCGCGGTCTGGCTTAGGGTTGGCACCTTTTCTTCGAGGTAATAGTATTATTTTCATAACAATTAAACATTATAGTAGGTACTTACTTTTGGAATATTTATAAAAATGTTATCCACATTTATTTTTAACTAGCTTCTGCCCGCGACTACAGCCGCGTGGGTGGAAATTCGAACAATCATTAAAAAACAAACATACAAACGAACAGAGAACTTGCAGTCTGCTTATCGCAGTCTACTACTGCTATCCTATACATGTTTTTTTTTTAAGGCTGAACTGATTTATATGATTTTTTTTTAAATTAGCCTAGATTAAAACATAGGATACTTTTTATCTCGGTCAAAGGTATCAAAGGTATTTTTATTTTTTTTAAACATTGAAATTAATATGTAGGTAGTACTTTTGGGGTAATTTATACAAACATATTATAGCCCATATTTATTTTTAACTAGCTTCCGCCCGCGACTATATCCTGTTGGACATTTGAAAAATCCCCTTAAAAATAAACATACAAAGGAACAGAGAACCTTCTCCTTTTTTGAAGTCGGTTAAGAATATCGGATCGCAGTAGATTGTGGAAGATTGTCAATCTACCACGGTATACTGATAATCTAGCAGAATCTACTGCGATCCGATGTCTTTAACCGACTTCAAAAAAGGAAGAGGTTCTATGGTCGTTGTAAAAAACAGTTTATAGTCTGGATTAAAACTGATGATATTTTTATCTCGGATATTTTTATCTAGGGATTTTTTAAATCATTGAAATTAATTTGTAGTACTTTAGGGAAATTTATAAAAAATATAGCCCATATTTATTTTTAACTAGCTTCCACCCGCGACTACATCCGGTTGGACATTTGAAAAATACCCTAAAAAAACATACAGACGAACAGAAAAACAACCTCCTGCTGTTTTGAAGTCGGTTAAAAATATCGAATCGCATTAGATTGTGGTAGATTGCCAGTCTACCACGGTAGATTGTCAATCTACCACAATCTGCTTGCATCGGATCGCGGTAGATTGTGGTAGATTGACAATCTACCGTGGTAGACTGGCAATCTACCACAATCTAATGCGATTCGATATTTTTAACCGACTTCAAAACAGCAGGAGGTTGTTTTTCTGTTCGTCTGTATGTTAGTTTTAAGTCTGAACTGATTTGAATTAAGTCTGATACACAGTTTATAGCCTGGATTAAATTATAAGATACTTTTATCCTGGTCAAAGGTACCCTAGGGTAAAATACTTTAGTAAGTACTTTTGAGAAATTTGTAAAAAATATAGCCCATATTTATTTTTAACTAGCTTCCGCCCGCGACTACATCTGGGTGGACATTTGAAAAATACCCTAAAAAAATACAGACGAACAGAAAAACAACCTCCTGCTGTTTTGAAGTCGGTTAAAAATATCGAATCGCATTAGATTGTGGTAGATTGTCAGTCTACCACGGTAGATTGTCAATCTACCACAATCTGCTTGCATCGGATCGCGGTAGATTGTGGTAGATTGTCAATCTACCATGGTAGGTTGACAATCTAGCACAATATACTGCGATCCAATATTTTTAACCGACTTAAAAAAGCAGGAGCTTGTTTCTCTGTTAGTCTGTATTTTACTTTTAAGGCTGAACTGATTTGAATTAAGTCTGACACACAGTTTATAGCCTGGATTAAATTATAAGATACTTTTTATCCTGGCCAAAGGCCTTTTTACCCTAGGGTAAAATACTTTAGTAAGTACTTTTGAGAAATTTATAAAAATATAGCCCACATTTATTTTTAACTAGCTTCCGCCCATGACTACATGCAAAAAATATACAGATGAACAGAAAACCTCCTCCATTTTTTAAGGCGGTTAAAAATATTGGATCGCAGTGAAAGATGATGAAATTTGGCATACAGTTAGTTTGGTACCATAGGAAGTACCTACCCTATGTACCCTATTTTTATTTTTTAAAGGAAGCTAGTTAAAAATAAATGAGGACTTTATTTTTTCATAAATTTCCCAAAAGTCATCCTACTATATTTTTTGCAATGTTATGAAAAATACATTTTTACCTCGATATTATTATTACTATACCAGGCTATAAACTATATATGTACGTGTGCCAAATTTCATCAAAATCAGTTCAGCCTTCTGAAGCAGAACTGATTTGGATGAAATTTGGCACTCAGATAGTTCATAGCTTGGTAATATAGTATTATAAATATCGATATTTCATTTTACACACACAGCGCCATCTAACCCTAAACTAACCAAGGCATAAAATGGGTGCTAGACAATGTTTTTACTAGGTACTAACTTTTCAAAATAGATAGGTACTTATTATATGCAGACTCGTCATTCAGAAATCAAAATTTATCATTTCAATTGCGTCCGGGCATCGAACGCGGGACCTCTTGCGTGGTAGACTGGCATGTTGAATACTGCACCACTGAGGTCATCGATCGATATCACGCCAAAATTAATGCAAAAAGTTAACAACCCTACCAAAGACCACCGTGGATCGTGGTAGATTGTCAATCTACCAAGATCTACTGCGATCCAGATCTTGCTGGATTGACCGTGTAACGTCGCAAACCAACCGCATCAAATTCCATCAATCTGTGGTTTTGATCAGATTGAAACCAGATTGACGTGTGTAATGGCTGCCTAAGAAACAGCTGATTTTTTTCGCGTTCCCATAGTAAAAGTCGATCAATTTGATGGTCCCTATCTACCATATTCTGGTTTAGTCATTAATTCTGGTGTATATTCATTGAAGATGCATTTAAAATTAAAATAACATGCATAAGCTGTTTGAAAAAATATATTTTGATTTAAAATAAAAGCAACACCACCTGTTGCCGCCGCGATCATATCATCATAGTTTTACTTCCTTCCTACCCGCCAATATCCTAACAAAAAGGCACATCGCTACGCTCGCCGGCCGAACGCGGGCCGATGCATTTCAAGTGCAAGGACAGTCTATTGCGAACTACTGTGACGTCAACACGCTATAATTTGTCACCCCGCGCAACTCATCTAACCGCATCCGCGTAGCCCATAAGTTTCAGTGTTACGTGTATTAGTAAATACGTGACGAAAGGACGGTGTAAATCGAAGTGTTTGTGGACTTTGTGGCCGTTCACATCCCATCGCGCAAGTCGTGCGTGCTGCGCAGGCGACGACGCAAGCTTGCCATTTCAAGTGTTACGAGCTGCTGCTAAACCAAGTAAGTGCCTTTTCCTTGACCCGCCACCGTCCACGTCTGTAACCTACCGCAATCCCGCTTCCCGCCAATTCTTCACACCCGCATTCCATTTGCATTCCATACTGCATTTTTGACGATTGAATGTCTTTACCAGCCTGGCGCAACTCTCTCAGTAAAAAACGATCTATGAAACGAAAGCGAATTTTTAACCCGTCTAAGTTTGAAAGAACGTTGACAATCCACAAAGCAGTAGATAATTGACAACATTCGAATTTAGGCGTATTATACTTCGCCCCATCAAAGAGTATTCTTCATCTTTGACCGTCTTACCGCCAATGCCGTTTAACGTTTCTCTTTTGTTTGTTTTCGTTGAATTCGCTTCCGTTTCATACTCACGCTTTTTGTATGACAGTCCCGTCTCTTATAACGCTAGTTATTTTTACATTCTCTTTGGTCTTTACCGCGATTATTTATAAATTTGATTTTCGACATTAATATGTACGAAACACCACCCAACAAGGAGACTTCCTACAATAGGTAATTCCATTATTCACAAGTATTTTGCTGCTGTTTCTATCGAATAGAATTTCGATTTATTGAGTATTCGAATGATTCTCTGGTTACTAAAGCTCGATATTGGAAGCCAATTATAGTGCTAACAATGCAATTTGATTAAACAATCCCGAAGCGGTTGAGCTGCAACTCTAGTGCTTTGGAAATTCTTAGTTGCTTCTACGGTTGCATAAAGGAAAGTTGTTGTCTTACAATTGAATAGTACAACATTTATTGAATTATTTCTATTTATTTATTTAGACGTACAGTTTGTTTGCGAAAAGTTGATAAAAATTAAAAACCGGCCAAGTGCGAGTCGGACTCGCGCACGAAGGGTTCCGTGCCAAAAAGCAAAAATATTACGTTTGTTGTATGGGAGCCGCCATTAAATATTAATTTTATTCTGTTTTTAGTATTTGTTGTTATAGCGGCAATAAAAATACATCATCTGTGAAAATGTTGTCTGTCTGTTGTCGTTATTAATATTGAGCAAAAAACGGCAAAAAAACACGTTTGTTGTATGGGAGCCCCCCTTAAATATTAATTTTATTTGTTGTTATAGCGGCAACAGAAATACATCATCTGTGAAAATTTCAACTTTCTAGCTATCACGGTTCATGAGATACAGCCTGGTGACAGACAGACATACAGACAGACGGACAGCGAAGTCTTAGTAATAGGGTCCCGTTTTTACACTTTGGGTACGGAACACTAAAAATGGCTGACATATGTTTTTTTTTTTACGTTTTTAACCCCTATAACTAAAATTTCATCATTTAGAAAAAATAAGAAAAACTGAATCGTCAAAAAATTATGGAACCTGCTTACAAAATTTTACGAGATCGGTTGAGAAATGCGACATGTACAGCCGGATATCTGCCGTAAATTAAATACGAAAGCATTTTTGTCCAAGCTGAAACGGAGACGCTTCGCTCGCGCTTCGCACTCGTTCGCTCAAATATCAGAATTTTGAATTTCTTAACTCTTTGAAATTTGCGGTCTACTAACTATTTTCATACAAGAACGCCCAAGGTTTGGGAGTCAGTGTTGAGGCAGGCGGCGGGCGGCATGATGGCGGCCTTACACTTGAGTACAACGTAAGTGGGTACTTATATTGTGTGGTACAACCATAAAATGTACAAACGGCAGCACGTCAGATTAAACAGTTTAACTGCGAAAACAGCTTTTATTACGTAGGGCATAAATGAGGTCTCCAGTTCAACATGTATAGTCTAAGGTGCCGTATGTGTGCAACTGTATGTCTCGTAGCACAAAAGTCAGTGCCCGCGGCGATTTCAAACTTTGTTCTAGTAAAAATGAAACGACGTTTTTCCATTTTTCGAATTAGAAAAATAATCCAAAGCGTATGAAATAATATTATGTTGCTTGAAATTTATTCTTAAATAAACTCTTTCAATACAGAGCTAAGTGAAAAATACAACAACCTTGTTAAAAATAACGAGTGGGTATGAAGCTTCTTGGTATAATTTTATGAAAGTAAAAAGTCTACTATAATGTTTCTTTTGCTTTGATAATTATATTTTAATAGTTAACAAAGTCAAAGTCAAAGTCAAAGTCAAAAATAGCTTTATTCAAATAAACTTAATTATTAAGTACTTTTGAATCGTCTATATTTTCCTACCACCCGTTCAAGACTTTTTTAACTGACAAGAAGAACGGGCGCAAGAAACTTATCAGTTTTAATAGCAATAAGTAACGATATTTACAAACTTAAATATATCGTAACCAGATAATTACAACAGGGTGACAGGATTATTGGCAATAAACATAGACTTATTATATTGGCAACAAAGTACTTATAGTAGTTATGTGTTACATCATTTCCACGCATTTTGATCTTTAAGATAATCGTCTACTTTATAATAACCTTTACCCATGAGCGTTATTTTAACATGGTTTTTAAATTCATGCAAAGGAACTTTATTAATAAAGGCTATGCCTTTCCCCATAAATGAACCTCTAGTTTTTGCAAGCCTAAATCTTGGAACGACAAGTTTATCTTTATTTCTTAACAAAAGATATAATGCAGTGAATTTCATATATTTTTCATCATACGACTGCAGTAGTATGATGCGTAGGGTGTAATTCCCAAGATATTTTTTTAAAGTTCACGCAGACGAAGTGACTTTGTTTATTTGTTACACTACTACTACTACTAACTACTGTATTGATCATCAAGAAAATTAGTAAATAAGTGGTAAGGGGTACGGAAAAGTTACACGCTGAAATTTTAATCATTTGGTTCTCGCCGTGATCGTTCACTCATGATTACAAGCAACTTTTACTACAAGGCCAACTCTCCTGCTCACAAAAAAAAAAAATCAGCTGTTCCATACAAAAGTGCAGTACCTACTCGACCTTAATGTATGGAACAGCTGGTTTTTTTTTTGCGAGCAGAAGAGTTGGCCCCATAGTAAAAGTTGCTTGTAATCATGAATGGAACCACCCCACGGCGGGAACCAAATGATTAAAATTTCAGCGTGTATAATACGGTACCCACTTTAACCGCCTCTGTGGTCTAGTGGTACACCCACCCGTGTAAGACGCAGGGGTCCCGGGTTCGATTCCCAGGGGGGGGGGGGGGTACAATTTGTTCTCGGTTTGGTTGCTTGTAGGGCTTATTTCAAGTCCGCCTAGCTATTACCATCTTACCTAATTCTGACGCCATAACAACAATTTAAAAGTTGTTGTGTTCCGGCAGTTAGAGGTAAGATAGCCAGCTCCTCAGGGATGAGGATTCCGGGTGTAGTGCGCTTCCACCATCACTTAACATTAGGTGAGGTGAAGGCCAAGCACTATACAGTTGTGCAAAAAAAAATTTAGAAAAAAGATCACTGTTCCCGTGGGATAGAAAAATTATGAAAAGCGATTGCTAATATCATTATTATTATTTGACTTCCTGCTTTTAAATTATTTATTGTCACCCAGAAAGCTGATCGCACTGATTTTATTTCCAATACTCCACTGTGCCGAAAAAAAGACCGAAAACTACTTTCGCATAAAGTTATTATTCATTCTCCTCTTGAGCAAGACTTGCGGATAAGCGTTTAAGCCTAAAAGTTGGGCATTTGTTTACCTTGTACCTTTGTTTGGGATGAGGGCGTCCAACAAATGGGGAAGGAAAAACCGTTGGATGAGCCTTTAACGTCCAGACAGGAGATGCTAACAAAAACACAGTGTATAAACTTAATTCCGTTAAATGGAAAAATATTTTTCGTTGTCATGAATTTTGGGGACATTGAAACCTTGCATTAAAAAGCTTTGTTTCAGCGGTTTGTTAAAAGGAACAAAAATGTTGTTTATGACACAGCGAAAAAATATAAACGGAAACACACTTTAGAAGTGGCTGTGATAGGACGTCCGCATAACAAAGCAGGGGCCGTACCGGCTAACGAATCGATTATCGAAAAATATGAATCGGTTTCAACTTAGAACTGAAAAATCAAAGTAAGGAATTTCGTCTTGTACTTTCTGTTGACGTAATTTGGAAGATAACGATGTTCGTGTGACATCATGAAATGGGGTTTGCCATTTTCGCCCAATGGGCTCGATTTATCTGTTTTAATTTGAAACCCGGCAGACTTTTCGAAGCTCGATTCGTTAGCCGGTACGGCCCCTGGTTACAGGTCGGTACAGGTCTGTTGCGCCGCGGATGTATGCGCAAACCGGTACCGGCAACCTGATTTCTTTATGCGGCCTCCCATAGAAAAGTATGGGGCTACTTTACCTGTACCGATCAGTACAGACCTGTACCGACCGGTACCGACCTGTAACCTGCTTTGTTATGCGGACACCCACACACGTAAAGATAATATCTGTACTTATGGACATTTGCAATTATTTCGAAAATTTGAATTCCAACTCATTTTTGTTAAAAAATAAAGGATATTGATTGAATATGACTTGATCAAATTGCATATTATAACGAAGTTCTCACAAAAAACGCGCTCTCTTGTCACTTATTAGTGACTCGGGCGTTTACGTTACTACAACGTTGCTTTAGATGTCACATGATGCGTTGCAGCGTTGCCCAGCGAATAGAAGGTTTAAAATCGCAGAGAGTTTCTCAAGAATATTATCAAAACACCTCTATCCGCATGAGTGAAAGAAAACTGACACCAAGATAATAATTTTTTCAAAAAAAAAATTGTCCAATACTTCGCTTCCATCAACTATACCTATACTGTCCGTTTATGTACTGTGATACTATTTGGATATTTCGTTCACGTTGTAGGTACGGCCATGCTCGGTTTAGGGAACTGGGGTTTCATATTGAGGATTCCATGCATATTAAATAACAAACAAGTGAACTGAGAAAATACATATAATACTATGCGTAGGTAATTTGAAGTTTTTGTACAAAATTTTTGTATAAATCAAGAAACTAACAAAGTACAATGTCATCTGTTTACAAAACTAAATAATAATTACTAGAAAAATATCAACTCGTCACCAGATGATTTTCTCAGGCGGAAATCGAA
Organism: Agriphila geniculea; assembly: GCA_943789525.1. Classification (NCBI taxonomy): domain Eukaryota; kingdom Metazoa; phylum Arthropoda; class Insecta; order Lepidoptera; family Crambidae; genus Agriphila; species Agriphila geniculea. The sequence continues at coordinate 29,824,350 of OX038872.1, read as the reverse complement.
CCCGCGACTAAATCGCTAGTTTTTTTACATTCTCTTTGCCCGCGACCACGATAAGTGGCAGATTAGAATATGATCATCAGTCTGGCATCAGTCCATTCCATCAGTCTGTATAGACTTTGCATTAAATCCAGACCGATAATGATCGTACCAGACTGTTGGAATGGACTGATACCAGTCATTAGTCGTTTTAAAAACTCTTATTTTACGAAATCAAGTTAAATATAAGGCAGTTAAGGGAAATGTGGGGGCATCAAAACATCCTTATTTCCATTAAAATTCAGTAAATATTAATTTCAAGGAAGCCCTTAGTCCCAGTTTTTGTCCCACATAAATCACAATAGGTGTGTTAATAAAAACAACAGCTTCTCCTGGTAGAATAATTTGTATGTAAATTCATTACACACATGTTTTGATTAATATTTGAAAATATTTTAAATTAAGGATTATAAAGTAAACATGTTTAAATAACATAAATAAGTAGGTACTTACCTATATAAAAATTGTGTATTAAAAAATCTTTGATTCTAATCTAAGTATCTGAAGAGAAAACAATATCGAATGAAATAGGAATAATATAAATATTAAAAAGACTGTGCCAATATTATTCTAAGAGTAGCTTGTTAAATTAAATTACAAGATATAGAATTAAATAAATACTGATTCCTATTATAACAACAGCAGAGCTTTAAATCTCCTTGAAATAACATAATATAACATAGCATTTATATTCTAAAGTACTTAAAATTCTTAAAGTACTTAAAATAACTTAAAATTCTTTAGACAATTCTGTAAAACTCAATATTAGACAAGGGACTTCAATTTATTTAAACAAACTAGCGGCCGCCCGTGACTTCGTCTGCGTGGAAAGGTTATTTGCTATCCCTCGGGAAATATACTTTTTTTCGGGATGAAAGGTACCCTATGTCCTTTTCTTTACCCCTGACAACGTGTATGCAAAAATTCATGATGATCGGTTCAGTAGTTAGTACGTGAAGGCGTAACAAACAAACAAACGGACTTTCGCATTTATAATATTAGTAAGGATGAAACAAATTACTTTAGTAGTTTTAATCCTACTACTATTATAAATGTGAAAGTTTGTGGGTTTGGATGTTTGTTCCTCAATCACGCAAAAACGGCTGTACAGATAGATGAAATTTGACTCACAGATAGTTTAAAGCGTGGATTAAAACAAAGGATGCTTTTTATCCTGGTCTAAGGTTCCCTAGGGATTTTCCGAATGTCCACGCGAACGAAGTCGCGTGCGGAAGCTAGTTAAAAAACCGGTCAAGAGCGAGTCTGACTCGCGCACCGAGGGTTCCGTACCATCATAGTTGCACCATCAAGCCACACTGCAGAGTAGAATAATAAAATTAGTATTGCAGTTTTAGGTCAGCGCCATCTCTTGACCAATAATAGAACTAATATTTACTTTTTTAGAATTTTGATAATTTCAAGAAAAGTGTGCTATATTGAGACATCGTTTTATTTTTCCTATAATCTTTATATAAACTGCTATCACATAGAATTATTTCAGATTTTCTCTTTGCAAACTTCGGAGATAAGGAGGGGGGGGGGGAACGGTATTTTTTTTAAATTTTTCATCATAAGTCGAAAACTATGCGGCCTAAAACAAAAAGAAAAAAGTATTGAAAACGTATAAACGGCGCTCTTTCATATAATACCCCACATGCCCTAGTAGCCCCACTTCAAATTTATAAGACCCCTTTTCAGTCCCTGTTGTAAAAAAGATATTTATTTTTTTATTTATTTCTTATTTGCAAAATAGTTGGGCAAATGTCATCTTAATAATGGTAATTGTGAACAGATAACGGATGGAAATACATAATATGTTAATCACACATACGTATAATTTACCAAGATTGTAGATTTGTATACCATAATAATATATAAATAAATAATATTCAAACCTAGGCCCTTTGGATAGAAAGATAGAGGCAGACAAGCGAAAAGTTGGTCGTCAAAAATAGGCAAAATATAATGTCTGAATAGAGACATGCTAAGCTACCAATACTATTCCTCTACTATTGAGATGCAGTCAGATGTTAACATTCCTTTACTACTTTTTATAGGATAGATTAATAGGAGTCTCACAGAGCAACTAATAATAACCACAGTACAGATTAGTAGGCAGTATTCCTTAGGAAGTAATGGCTCTAAACATCATATCTACGCCCCCTAGTGGGGCGCGCCCTAATAGTTGGGAACCTATGCTCTAACTAAAGGGTTGGTAAAGTCATTTATCTTATAGTCAAAGTAATGTCATTTTTACCCGACTGCAAGAGGGTTATGTTTTTCGCGCGTATCTTGTATGTAAGTTTGTATGTAATATTCTTTATTACCTCATATCTTTCAAACGGCTGAACAGATTTCCATGATTAACATATCGTTAGATTTGTCTCGTCAGCCCAAGTGTTCTTAAGAAGGTGGCGTTATAAAAAAACCAACATGACGGCTGTACGGTGCTATTATACGTAGTGGAAAAATATTTTTTTTTTAGAATACTGCAATATGGGTGTCAAATTAAAGGGCTTATTATAATGATTTCAAAAATGTATATCATATAAATAATAACTAAAAATAAATAAATAAAAAATATATTAAAAAAAATTAAAACCCGCCTGCCTAAAAAGACAAGTCAACGGAAAAGATGGAAACAAGATTAAATATTAAAGGCAACATTATAACATGCAGTCGGAGGCATGCATAAAGAAAGTGACATTATGAATGATTTGAGTTATATGCCTCCGACTGCATGTTATAATGTTGCATTTAATATTTAATCTTGTTTCCATCTTTTCCGTTGACTTGTCTTTTTAGGCAGGCGGGTTTTAATTTTTTTTAATTATATTTCTAATAGTTTATCTGGACCTTTATGGTTCTGCATCAGGTGTTCCAGATCACCAATTTTTATACCTCAACAAAAATGCTCATCAGGCTGAACAGCTTTTGTAAAGGAGTAATTTTTACCCGACTGCAAGAGGGTTATGTTTTTCGCACGTATCTTGTAAGTATGTAAGTATGTTTGTTTGTATGTAATATTCTTTATTACCTCATATCTTTTAAACGGCTGAACGGATTTCCATGATTAACATATCGTTAGATTTGTCTTGCTAGCCCAAGTGTTCTTAAGAAAGTGGCGTTATAAAAAAAACCAACATGGCGGCTGCACGGTGCTATTATACGTAGTGGAAAAATAATTGTTTTTAGAAACTGCAATATGGGTATCAAATTAATTATATTCCTTATAGTTTAGTTGGGCCATTATGGTTCTGCATTAGGTGTTCCATTTTCCAAAATCAATTAAACCCAAACTATGCCCAGGCTTAACAGCTATATAACAAAAAAAGTTTCATTAGAATCCGTTCAGTATTTTCGGAGATTAGCGTGTTCAAACAGACAAACAAACAAACAGACAAAAGACATACATTTTTTTTAATTCTTACTATACTGCTATGTCTCCATTGCTCAAGATTGTTTTTACAGACACACTTTTTTACTGTTTATAATAGGATAAGGATAATCTTTATCTTCTTTAAATTCACTGATATGAAAAAAATTTTTTTGCGGGTCAGTATTTAAATTACCTAAGTACCAGGGTAGCATGGATTTAGAGGAGGTTAACGCGAAGCTGAAGTAATTTTGTACAATGACCCATCTATATTCTATCTCTGTCGCTCTCGCGCTATTTTTTATCTCTTATCTCAAGCCTCAAAAAATGTATTAGTTAGTTATTTAGCTTTTAAAAAGTTCTTTATATTTATCTCTCCATATTTATGTGATCCTGGTACTTTGATGGCGTATTGTTTTACGAAAAAAAAATACTTTCTTTGTAATTTTTCATGTCAAGGGTGACTCGGTGTGACAACGGGTAAAAAAAAAATCCCCGTAGTCACACTGGTCTGGTATAACGGTGTGACCACGTCGGTCGTGACAAAATCAACCTAAAAAGCGAGCATTCCTTGTGTGTTACATTCATAGTCAGTATCATTAATCTTCATTACACTTTCTTTGTTTCTAACAATGATAAAATCTATTAGAGGAATAAACATTAAAGCTTATAATAAAACAGAATTTTAATTGAAAATAGGTACTTATATTACTTTCTGTTTTTATCGCTTGTACTGTGTCTAGTTCTACATAGTATGTATGTAAATTGAATGACGCTACAGAAGCAATTTGTTCATTTCCGAGTGGTTAAAGACCGTGAGGAGAGCAGCTATCTTTTAAAATTCTGCTTATGAGGAAGCCACTTTTACATGCAATTAAATAAAAGGAAGATAGAAAGAAGGAAAACATTTATTAGCAACACACAGCAGTACAAAACAAAAGAAATTAAAGCCACTGAAGAAAAAAAATACAAATGAGGTTCTTATATTGTAGTCATTTGCAGCTTTGATTCTATTAGAAATCCTTGGCATGAATTATTATAGTGCCTTCGTTCTGTGCAACATCCTCTAAATCACATACAGTAACTACCTATATTTTATTGAATTAAAATATCACAGTATTGAACAATTACTTTACAATTATGTCAGGTTTTCTTCATAGGATAACAATCTAATTAACTTAATCAAAACCAAAAAGAGCAAACAAAAGCTTTATAAGACTTGGAATCACCATTTCCAAAAAATGTTCTAGGTAGGTAACTAAAAGTTTGTCTAAAAGGTGGTCTCATTAAGTCTAAAAAGTGTACATAGGTATTCCTACATACTCAAAAATTAACGGATAAACTCCGGCTTCAACGTGAAAAACAACATTATAATAATGCCCGAAACCAGAATCGCGCTTGCAAAACAAAACTGTAACTCCCATCTCCCCAAAACAAGCGTCAAGGTTGAATTCGAGTAATTAATACATTATTAAGCTCGTATATTACAAGATGGCGCAAGTTAGACGAGCGTGGGTAATTTATGTTGTGTCGTAGGACCTTAAATATTACCTCCGTGTGACACCTCGGGACGACCACGATTTAGGGCGAATTATGCTCCTGACAGGGATCACGGAAACTTTGATTTTGGACTATTCTATAATTAAGTTTTCGTATTTGGTATATTTTATATGCTGTAGTTTGTCTGATGTTGATCCCGGAAACTTATTCAACAGAAATCATAATTGGTTGGGAAGTATGATGTGTACGAGTAGGTACGATGTTTTAATAAATGTGATGAATTTTTTTTTAATAATAAAAATCGCCTGATCATGCCTAGGCTCTGCTGTGTCTAAAACAATAGATGTAAAGCATAGATTTTTGTTTCATCTTTGCTTTACATCTATTGTTTTAGATAAAGCAGAGCCATGATCAGGTTCCGGTTCAGCCCTTGACAAGTTTCTTGCCGGTTCTTCTCGTTACAAGGTCTCCCGCTTAAGGTTTGCGAACCGATGGTGTAGCATCTATGACATTCACAAGTGCTTGTAACAGTCTAGACTGAATAAATTATTTTGAATTGATTGATACAGTCTTTTAAAACTCATTAAACTCATTTTCGCTATTGTAGCTAACGTGTTAATAATAGCTCAAACCAATTCAAACTGTCGACCTCCTTTCGGAATCAGCGCGACCAATCAACTCAACTGAAATGAATTTGCGCGGACTAATTGTTTACTCGTCATTAGTCACCGATTGCGATAGAGGAACCAAACATTATATCGGCCACTGTTTAATATTCAATGGTCGTCGGCGCCGTTACACAAGATTCGGTGCAATACGAGATTCTGGGACAAGCTAAATGCCATGCAAATCGGTGGCTTATCGGTACAACTCGCAGAAATCAAATGAATGACGTTACTGATATGGAAATTTGAGTAATATTTTATTGCCAATTTAAAATCGGATGTTAGCATCGGAAAAAGATTAATTTTCATCCGGTTTCAAGTATTAACGTTACTTTGCCACTTTAAAAATCACATTTGAAATTATTGATACCAAATAATAAAGATTAAAATTGAACATTGTTATTAATAATTTTCTATCCATTCTATTTAGGTATATTAAAAAAACTACACTACATATTTAAAGAGTACTAGCACGGTATAGAAAGTACTAGTAAATATTTACCGTTGAAGAATATAGCATAAGTAGATGGTCCATATAATATTATATCTCTTCGACGAAGACGGGATAATTAGGATCGAACTTCACGTAAGTTCTATTGATCATTTAAAAACACAAACAGGGACTTTTTGAGATAGAAACCATGATAGAGAATCATAAGCTATCTTTATGGGTCGATTTTAGCCCTTCCTGATCACACTGCCTCCACCTAGCAAGTCACTTCACAATATTGAATAGCAGGTGACACATTGGTACTTAAATGGCGTTGCTAACGTCTATGTAATCGATGGCGTAACTTCGCTAAAATAATGTAATAACACGAATTCCAGTTTTAGTCACTGATCACATAAGTTTGTTCAGTCACTTGCGGACTAAGCCAACAATTTTTGCCGTGCGGTAATAGTTGTGGAGCTTCCGTGTAAATCCCACATTACTATTTCTCAAGCAGGAGACAGTAATGTAAAGTTTGGTGGTCATTGATGCCTACGTACTTCAATAATAGTTTTACAAATCGACCACTATGTCATGCAGAGCATCTCCTTTCCTTATAACTCGCGGAGTAGACGGAACAGTGATTAGGGAGGCTATTAGCTCCGCTGCATTTAGAGCTATCGAAATTCGTTATTGATCGATCAGTAGCAGTGAATCGCAGATGGTAATTTAGAGTTTCTTCATTGTCATCTTCGTGATTACATCACTATTATTATTTATATTATCTGTAGTAACTTTGCAGATCGATATAATTTTTTATACAGAGAGAGGACGGAACAGTGTGGTTTAAATAGGATGCGCTGCATCTATCGACATTAATTAGACAAGGAAGTAACAGTAATTTAAACTTTTATCAGTTAGATACTGATAAAACTAATTTCACTGTAGTTCTATAAATTGAGCTCTTGGAGCCCTACAAGCCTTGTGCTTTATATTCACGGGATCGGCAATGCTGCATCTAGCATTCATTGAAATATGTACATATTATTGAACAAGCCTTGCTTACTGGTGGAACAACGACTGAATGCAGTGGATATGTGCATCTGCTGCATCTACCATGTCAAAAGTAAAACCAATTTTGTGGAAATCCACTTTATTCTAATCTTTTGGGATTTCAAAAGATTAGAATATATGCAAAGACTAGCTTGTATATTAAATACGATACTCTTAACAGGCTGCGGGCACATCTGTCTGACGTCACGTGTGAACACGCCGTATTTGTATGGACGTGTTATAAGATAAGTGTGCTCCTAGTGCATACCTACATTTGCTAGAAAACGGTATCATCTGACGGCGTGTTAACACGTGTCGTCTGACAAATATGACTGCACCTTTAGATCGACAACAATTTTCAAATACAGAGATACGGAATACCTAAGTACATTTTCGCAGTGCTAGTCATACAAATTGACCAATTGTCAGAGAGCATCGCTTAATATTCACGGAGCGGGCGGAACAGTGATTGGAGACGGAATGAATGGAGCGGCTATCGGGCTGCATCTAGCGGCTATCGTAATTATTTATTGGAACGTCTTTGATTTTAGATCGGCGTTTTGAGAGTATGGTAGTTTATTTAGATCGCCGACTGAATCAAAAGTTTGAAGACGGACAATCAATTTTATTATTGACTAGAACTAGAGTCTACCCGCAATTTCGCCTGCGTTGAAAGTGTTTTTTGCTATCCCTCTGGAACAATACTTTTTTCTGAATAAAAGGTATCCTTAGTCCTTTTCTGTACCCCTGAGCACGTGTATGCAAAATTTCATGTCGATCGGTTCAGTAGTTAAGACGTGAAGGCGTAACAAACGGACTTTCGCATTTATAATATAAGCATAGAATTTCATTAAGCAAAATTTATAAGGATTTCATCGAGCATAGAGGAGGCAGGTTTTAAGTATTATATTTCACTTTGAGGTCAAAATTTAAAGTTTAAATCAAAGTAAGGCTTTGGCTAAGCTTCATCAAATAACAATAAGTCTTAAAAAGGCAGATAAACATTATAATTATACGAGTATATCCAACAGTTGTAGATTCATGCCTCATAACGTTACTTATGAAATTGGATACTGCTTGAGAATCCTACGCGCTCACAGAACTTTAGATCTTAGGTATCAAGTTTTAATAGGTCTAGCGTAGGTTGCTTGAGGCAGCGAAAAATTTAACTTAGATATCATAGTTCAATCATTATGAACAGTTAGAACAAAGGTATCAAATTCTAATTTATCACTAATTGGACAATTTTATATTTTTTATGATTAACTGAATACTTTAAGTCACATTAATCATGAGTTGTTCGGTAAGTTGCCACTCTACTATATGAACGGAATTTTTGCTGTGACAATGGTACTAAAACGTACATCTACTTCTGAATCTCAATTTCAATTTCAATTTATTTGCATTCCAAAATGTTACAAAGCTGGTAGGTAAATATTAAGATACAATTTTGGACCCTGTTGGGCACAGCAATTAAGAAGGGAGGATGACTTTTGGTAAAAAAGGTATCTCTAGGTAAGTAATGAAGAAGATTTTTCATCAATGCTTCCGCTACTTTTAATATTATTATAGACTTGATAACATTATTATTTTTTGCATCGTTATTTGTATTGTTATGACTTGTTATTATTATCTTACAGTTAAAATTAGAAAGTAATCTGGCTGTGATATTATGCAAAAACGTGCAACTCCTTATGGACCTCTAAGTAATCAACATATTTGACAAAAATATTGCCTATTTTGCAGGAGTCGTCTTGTAGTCACAGTCGTCATTCGTCACCGAGACAAAGAAGTTACTTCCCTAATAGGATTACTGACCGAGCGAGCGCGAAGCGTCTCCGTATTATCTTGGGCAGTTGGGCACAAATGCTTTCGTTTGTCCGTCCAGCTGTCCGGCTATCCGTAGAATCCATTTCTTATCTACAGGCTACAGGTCGCATTTTTCAACCAATTCTCGTTTAATTTTGTGAGTTATATGGATTCGTTTATCGATTCAGTTTTTCGAAATTTTTCAAAATTGCTTAAATATGGCTGTTCCATAGAAACGACCTTAATGTATGGAACATCAGATTTTTTTCGCGGTACCAGAGTTGGCCCTATAGTAAAAGTAGCTTGTAATCATGAGTGAAACCACCCCACTGCGGAAATCAAATGATTAAAATTTCAGCGTGTATAAAGTAAAATCGAACAGCGATATTGATAACTTTATTTAGGATGAAAAATTCTTAAATAAAAGTGATCAAAACTCAAGGTGAAATAAACATAAAGAAAAAACAAAAACCGACTTCAAAAAACCTACCTCTAAAAAGCAAGAAATAATATTCGTAATAATAAAACACGTCTATTGAAGTCGGGTGGGGCTGGAGTACAAATCCCTTTTTTTATTCTAAAAGCCCCACCCGACTTCAATAGACGTGTTTTATTATTACGAATATTATTTCTTGCTTTTTAGAGGTAGGTTTTTTGAAGTCGGTTTTTGTTTTTTTAAACAATTTTAATTTTTTTATTTTTAGTGTAGGTACCTTTTGTATTTGTATTAGGTAGTGTAGGTATATTATTTAGGTAGAAATTAAAATCGGCTCAGCCAAACGTGAGTTAATCGCGGAGATACATACATACACGCGGGTCAAACTGAGAACCTCCTTTTTTAAGTCGGTTAAAGAACTACACTTAAGATATCCCTTTTCCAACAAAAAAAAAAATTATCTTATTCAGTTCATAAACAAAGAAGTTATACGACTGATCATCGAGGTAGTTCACACATCAAGATTACTTGAAAAGTACTAAACCGATTTCAAAATTTAAAAAAATGGGACCAACTTGGGTGTTTACCTAATGTAATAACGTTTGAATCATTTCAATCGGTCCAGCCGTCTTCGAGTAATCGGTGTACATACAAAAAACAAAAAAAAAAAAAAACGGGTCGAATTGAGTACCTCCCTCCTTTTGAAGTCGGTAAAAAACCAGCCAAGTCAGGCACAAATGTTTCCGTAAAAAAATCACGTTTGTTGTATGGGAGCTCCACTTAAAACGGAACCCTAAAAATTACGGAAGTCATAAGTAAAATTTTACAGATACTAAAACCATGAAAATAATGATTTGCCACGAAAGTGTAAACAAACTAATTCCTACTTTAATGTAGGATGTAAATTTTTGTCCTAAAGTTATAATATCGCGGTTAAATTCTTGTTTAAAAAAATTGCTAATAATTCGATTCGATTTACCCTTGTAGGTTTACGCCTACTGCCAGATTATTTTTACCTGTAACGGTCAGTAAAGATTAGATTATCGATTTACTGGCGAGCGGACTCGGTCAAGCTCAGTGATTGACTTGCGTCATATTTGACCCTTGTGGGGGTGACTTTTTCAAATAGAAATTGAGAAAATGCTATTTTTATAACACATGAGTCTATTAATAATTATGACACCTCGTTGTAATTTAAATTACTTTTCTATTGAGGCTGTTCTCAAAGGACTAGTTAGTGTCTACTAAAGCTTTATTAAGAGCACAAAAATAAATTATTAATGATAAATTCCAGACAATGATTTTATTATTTACTTATTTATTGACAAACTGAACCAGGGGTACTATTATGTATT